>SJYX01024272.1:135951-153026 GCA_006410675.1 Oreotragus oreotragus | reverse complement strand
CTGGTTCCAAATAGGAAAAGGAGTATGTCAAGGCTGTATATTGTCACCCTGCTCATTTAACTTCTATGCAGAGTACATCATGAGAAATGCTGGGCTGGAAGAAGCACAAGCTGGAATCAAGATAGCTGGGAGAAATATCAATCACCTCAGATATGCAGATGACACCACCCTTATGGCAGAAAGTGAAGAGGAACTAAAAGCCTGTTGATGAAAGTGAAAGAGGAGAGTGAAAAAGTTGGCTTAAAGCTCAACATTCAGAAAATGAAGATCATGGCATCTGGTCCTATTACTTCATGGGAAATCAATGGGGAGACAGTGGAAACAGTGTCAGACTTTATTTTTTTGTGTTCCAAAATCACTGCAGATGGTGATTGCAGCCATGAAATTAAAAAATGCTTACTCCTTGGAAGGAAAGTTATGACCAACCTAGATAGCATAATGAAAAGCAGAGATATTACTTTGCCAACAAAGGTCCATCTAGTCAAGGATACGGTTTTTCCATATGTATGGATGTGAGAGTTGGGCTACAAAGAAAGCTGAGCACCAAAAGAATTGATGCTTTTGAACTGTGGTGTTGGAGAAGACTCTTGAGAGTCCCTTGGACTGCAGGGAGGTCCAACCGGTCCATCCTAAAGGAAATCAGTCCTGGGTGTTCATTGGAAGGACTGATGCTGAAGCTGAAACTCCAATACTTTGGCCACGTCATGCAAAGAATTGACTCATTGGAGAAAACCCTAATGCTGGGAGAGATTGAGGGCAGGAGGAGAAGGGGACGACAGAGGATGAGATGGCTGGATGGCATCACCGACTTGATGAACATTAGTGTGAGTAAACTCTGGGAGTTGGTGATGGACGGGAGGCCTGGCGTGCTGCAATTCATGGGGTCGCAAAGAGTTGGACATGACTGAGCGACTGAACTGAACTGAACTGAAGTAGCCACAGGGTGCCAGATGGCGAGCTGAGGTCCAACAAGACCAAGGAGAAGTTTAAATAGAGAAGCTGATGACTCACGGGTCCTGGGCCTGGAGGGTTTCCTGGGGAAGCCACGGCAGATGCAGAGAGGCAGAGGTACAAGCCTTTATTAGGGCTTGGGGGCAAAGTGCTTTGGGGCTTCTTGGGATAAAGCTGGATGGGTCAATGTAAACCAAAAAGAGTGGAGTTTTGGTAAGCCTCATGGGAGTCTTGTCTAAAGGGTGCGTAACTGGGAGGCCCTGGAAAATGAAAGAGACTTGATCCAGGGGCTGTTGGAGGTTCGTATCAGGAGCTTACCTTTACCTGCGACTCTGAAGACTCCTGTCCAGGGCGTGTATTTGCCTGAATGGCTGGTGTCGGTCTGTGGTTGCTGTAGGCTGCTTGGCCACATAATGGAGGTTGGGGCAGCAAGACTATGGAGGAGCTTAGCTAAGTCTCGTCATGTGCTCTGCAAATGTCAGGGTGGACCAGGGCTAGGGGATATCTCTTGGTTTCTGATGTGATCACTTAGGTGGCAGAGGTGACAGCAAGTTTGGAATACATTGGCTTTTGAAGAGCTTTTGAAAATCTTGTAGAGGATGCTCGTAAACATTTGGATACTCAGAGGGGGAGTCCAGATGGATGAAGACACATGGTCAGCAACCCTCAGTGGCTGAGCCTGTGGCTCTGCTGCAGATCTCCTGGGCAGAGGGATAAAGAGAGAACCTAAAGAGACCCAGCCTAGGGGCACAACCCCCTTTAGTGGCTGGGTCAGGAGGACATGCCTACTAGAAAGGATGCAGAGAAGGAGAGGTCAAGGTTGTAGAGGAAGGCTCAGAGAAGAAGTCAGAAAAGCTGAGAAAGGAATGACCTTAGAGTGTGGCTGTGATGAATTGTGTCCCACAAGCTGAGGAATGGATTTCAGTTCCTGGAAGTCAACAGTGACCTCGAGGTCATCTCCATGAAGTTGGAGGATGAGGATTGGGAAGCCTTGATGGGATGGAATGAGGCACACATGAGGCCTGAGATGTGTGGATGGGGAAGTTCAATGCTGTTTAAGGGAAGGAGGAAATAGAATGGGATCTGGAGAAGGAAGTGATATCAAGGGAGGTCTTTTATTTTTGAGGATAAGAGGGGCTTGAGTTATTCATGCTGATGGAAAGCTTCCCCCTAGCAGAGAGAGGTTGATGATAAAGGAGAGAAAAGAAATCACGCATGCATTCTAAGCTCACGTGGAATCACTCTTTTTTTTAAGTCTCTGATTCTTCAAGTGGGCTTAAAAAACAGCTTGGCTATCTTGCCTGGAAAGACAGCAGACAGAAAGACCCTGAAGCAGCTGCGGGGTGAGCCCCCACCCTCGCTTACAAAGGTAATGGTGTCCACCCAGCATTCAGTGTTCCGACTCAGATGCACACAAAAGAAGCTTTTGTTATTTATCCTTCAGAAAATGAATTACATTTAAAATAGATCTCATTTTTGATCCAGAGGCACTGATACTCTCAGCCAGCTAGAGAGAAATAGCTTGTTGCTCTCTTGGCTCACTGGCGTCTTAACAGCAGGATTTCAAGTTTCACAAATGTTTCTCTCCCGCACGGGTATCTGACATGCTCTTCATCACTGCTTTACTCGATTAAAAAATGTCATATTCCACAAAAAAGCTGCATTTAGGACACAGGGGTCTCTGAGTGGCAGAGTTTTCAGAAAAGCTGTCATTGCAAAATGAAATTTAGAATCTTCGCGAAGGCACCAAGCTGGGAAATTTACATACTATCACGAAGCAGGACTAGCTGTCTGGAATAATTGAAAACCATGGCAATAACATGAGTTGTCCCAGGGAGTAATGTTAGCAAATGTAATAAACATTTTCCAAATCCAAGAGCTTCTATTTTCTATTTGCTGCAGAGATGCTGTTGACCTCACAACGAAATATCTTTCTTGATGTGCTTTACTCTCCCAAATGCTGATCACCATCATTGTCAACACCATTTGGAGCAATTATCGTGCTCAGTGTTGATATGCACGTTCTCATTTTACCTTCACAACAGTCTTGAGAGGTCATGTTGCTGTTTCCATTCAGTGGAGAAGGAAACTGGTGCACAAATAGGTGAATTGCTTCCCTAAATGTCACACACACCGTGAGTAAGTGGCAGAGTTTGCAATGGGCTCCAAAATCACTGTGAAGGGTAACTGCAGCCATGAATTAAAAGACGCTTGCTCCTTGGAAGAAAAGCTTTGACAAGCCCAGACGGCGTATTAAAAACCAGAGACATCACTTTCCCAACAAAGGTCCGTCTAGTCAAAGCTTTGGTTTTTCCAGTAGTCATATACGGATGTGAGAGCTGGACCATAAAGAAGGCTGAGTGCCAAAGAACTGATGCTTCCAAATTGTGGTGCTGGAGAAGACTCTTGAGAGTCCCTTGGACAGCAAGGAGATCAAATCAGTCAACCTTAAAGGAAATCAACTGTGAATATTCATTGGAAGGACTGATGCTGAAGCTCTAATCCTTTGGCCACCTGATACAAAAAGGTGATTCATTGGAAAAGTTCCTGATGCTGGGAAAGACTAAGGGCAGGAGGAGAAGGGGGTAGCAGAGGATGAGATGGTTAGATAGCATCATAGCCTCAATGGACATGAGTTTGAGAAAACTCTGGGAGATAGTGAAGGACAGGGAAGCCTGGCATGCTGCAGTCCGTGGGGTTGCAAAGTGTCAGACATGACTTAGTGATAGAACAGGAACAATTTATGTGACCTCAATTTTTATAGAAGAGAAATTGTGGACAGCTNGCATCATAGCCTCAATGGACATGAGTTTGAGAAAACTCTGGGAGATAGTGAAGGACAGGGAAGCCTGGCATGCTGCAGTCCGTGGGGTTGCAAAGTGTCAGACATGACTTAGTGATAGAACAGGAACAATTTATGTGACCTCAATTTTTATAGAAGAGAAATTGTGGACAGCTGCTGAAAAGAGAGAATACATAGTTCAGTTTGGGCCTTGGGAGACAGAAACAAACAAACAAACAAAAAAAGCCAGCTCACCAAAGTGAGCCCAGTTAAAAAAAGAATTGTTGAGGGTGAGCTTGTCTTCAGCATCTTTGTCTTCATCCTTGGGTGACATATAAATCATGGTTTCCATCTCCAAGGAGTTGGTAATCTAGCTGGAGAGAAAATTCAGACTTGAAAGGATGAATAACCACCCACGAAACACAAGCTAAATTCCACTTTGTGGTCCAGGTAGCATCTACTACAATTCAAGTTAAGGACCGAAGTGAGCTAGAGGAGCCGAGATGGATTCACAAAGAAGGGCAGACTTTGTGGGACCTTGACTGGGACTCACATGACGCTGCAAAGTGGGACATCCATTCCAGTCAGGACCATTGGCTTTAGAGGATTGGCAGGTTGCCTGGAGAGTCGTAGGTCCTGTCTGTCCCAAGGATGAGTGCTGACGGTTACATGGAGTCCTGGATCTTTCACTTGGCAAGGCTGCAAGAGCCCTGGGTCAGCTTGGGATCCTTGGTTGCATTTTTACGAATCACTAGGTTTTAATCTAATCACTCTTGAGTGAGCGTTAACAGGCTTGGGTTCCTTTATTCCGGAAAGAATGGATGATATTTTAATGGTGCCAGAAAAGAGGACAATGAGGCTTGCACTATATGTGGGCTGTTGGCTAAGAGTGCTCATTTCCTGAAACAAGGAAAAGATGTGAAAAGAAGTCTTCAAGAGGTCCCTAGGCTGCTCGGAGCCACCCTGCACCACAGGACCAGTTTGGGCATCTGTGAACGCTCGATCAGAGCAAAGAGGTAATTTAACTTAATGAACCAAGAATGCCTCGCGAGAATCTTTGAGTTCCTCCCAGCCTGTGACTTACCTTAACTGCTTACTAAAAGTAGAAAAAATTTAATGATTTTTTTCCCCTCTTTATCTTTTTCTTTAAATTTAACTCATTACTGATTTTACCTCTGTTTCCATATAAGTGTCTTAAGATAGATCTTTCCCTAATACTGCCAGATTAATCTTCCTTAATTACAACTTTTATTGCATTGTTTTCCTGCTTAAAACCTGCAATGGCTCCCTACTTCCTACTATAAAGTCTTCTTGATTTACAAAATTGTTATCATCTCTCTGGTTCTGCCTCACATACCAACTGTATTCCATTCTAAGCTCTAAAACACACTCAGCTCACTTGACAAGCTGCCCTAAATGAGCCACAGGAAGCGTCCTCAGGGCATGGGCGTTTAAGTATTATTCTGTCATATTTTCACAAGGGGCAACCTGATAACTTGGTCAGATTTTACCCCAGTGGCATCACCACAGCTCTATTTTCACCATCTTGAAAACCTCTCCCTACATTCTCTGGTATTTTGGCCTCCCTGCCTATTAGCTTGGAGAAGGCAATGGCAACCCACTCCAGTACTCTTGCCTGGAAAATCCCATGGACGGAGGAGCCTGGTAGGCTGCAATCCATGGGGTCGCTAGGAGTTGGACACGACTGAATGACTTCATTTTCACTTTTCACTTTCCACTTTCATGCATTGGAGAAGGCAATGGCAACCCACTCCAGTACTCTTGCCTGGAAAATCCCATGGACGGAGGAGCCTGGTAGGCTGCAATCCATGGGGTCGCTAGGAGTTGGACACGACTGAATGACTTCATTTTCACTTTTCACTTTCCACTTTCATGCATTGGAGAAGGAAATGGCAACCCACTCCAGTGTTCTTGCCTGGAGAATCCCAGGGACGGGGGAGCCTGGTGGGCTGCCGTCTCTGGGGTTGCACAGAGTCGGACACGACTGAAGTGATGCAGCAGCAGCAGCAGCAGCCTATTAGCTGGAATTTTCCCCAATCAATGGAGCTTTGATTTTGGATTTTCACCAAAGCCTCTTTTTTCCGTAGTGGATTTGATCAGCCTTTGCAAAAACTAAACAGCTTGTGTTTTGTCAACATCAATTCCCAGTTTAGATTAGCATCATTAGTGGCAAAGGAAGTGCTGTTTGGCTGAGCAATGATAATTAAAACGGCAAACAGGGACCTGTGTAATTCTGTCCACATTTTGCATGGATATTGGGATGAAGACAGGTCACAAGGACTTTTGAAATAGATGGTGACTTGAGGTCAGTCATCATCCACACTCTACACTTAGGCACCAAGTGAAATTACTGAAAAAGTGTTACACTCAGTCGTGACTGACTCTTTGTGATCCCATGGATTATAGCCCACTAGGCTCCTCTGTCCATGGGATTTCCCAGACAAGAATACTGGAATGGGTTACCATTCCCTCATCTAGGCAATCTTTCTGACCCAGGGATCAAACCCAGGTCTCCTGAGTTGCAGGCAGATTCTTAACCCCTGAGCCACCAGGGAAGCCTCTACTGTATATCATAGGGAACTATATTCAATATTTTGTAATAACTTATAATGGAAAATAATCTGGAGAAGAATATATGCATAAATATGTATATGTGGGCTTCCTTGGTAGCTCAAAATGGTAAAGAATCTACCTGCAATGCAGAATTCGATCCCTGGGTAGGGATGATGCTCCAGAGAAAGGAAATGGCTACCTACTCCAGTATTCTTACCCAGAGAATCCCATGGACAGAGGAAGCTGGCAGCCTATATAGTTCATGGGGGGTTGCAGAGAGTCAGACTCGACTGAGTGACTAACACACACACATACACACACACACATATAGCTGAGTCACTTTGCTGTACACCAGAAACTAACCCAACATTGTAAATCAGCTATGTGCCAACTGAAAAAAAAAAAAAAAAAAGGACATGAACTTCAGGGGGAAACTCTCAGGGTCTTTCAGAGGAAAACTGTTCAGGTGACAGAGGAGCAGAAGCCTCCTGAAGCAAGTGAGGGCCTGAGGCACAAAGATGGGAGAGAAAGAGAGTGCTAGGCAGAGAATATAGGATGAATACAGGTTCCTTATTTGTGTCTCTTTGGCCTCAACTTTTCTTAAATTCTTGAGTTAGTAATTTATTGTCAGCATTGCTTATTTTTGAATGAGCTTAAGGCCATGCTTTTTGGTTTTGTATTGTCCTGCTCACGTCCTTTATATGATGCTTAATTTCTAAATAATTTATAATTGCCATTTTCATGTCCTTTTTGGCCTAACACTAATTTACAAAAAACAATTTAAAATGTCCCTATGTGGTTAGATTTTTTTTGGACCATCCTCTTATTATGTTTTAATTTCTTTTTGTTTTAAGCCCAGAGAGTGTAGCCTAAATTTCTCCTTCTTAAAATCCATGTTAGTTTTATTATGGTCTAGTGATGATGAAATTCAGTGACTCCATGTTGCCCAACTTCACGGGCTCCAGTACATGTATTTACATGCATTAGCCCCACTGAACTTTCTTTTGCTCGAAACCACCTTTTCCATCTGATTTTGGGGGCTGTGAGCCATGCTGCTATGGGAGGCTCTTTCCTCTCACTGGACTGTGCCCCCACTTCCTTTAGTTCTCTGCCTGAGTGATACCTGATCAGAGAGGCTTTCCCTGGATATCATTTCTGAAAGAGCATCTTACCCGCTCACCTTCCATCTCTAATTATCATCCTTCACTGACATACCTATGTGTCTTTATTATTATCAGTGTCCTTCTTTTAGAATCTAAGCTCCATGTGAGCCAGAATTTGGTCTGTTTTGTTCACTGAAGCATCCACTCTGTACTCATTCTGAAAGCGTGTCTGGTACATTGAAGGTATTCAATTAATATGTAATTAATAAAGTCCAGGGGCTTCTCTGGTGGCTCAGTGGTAAAGAATGTGCCTGCTAATATCAGAGATGCAGGAGACATGGGTTCGATATGTTGGTTGGGAAGATCCCCTGGAGAAGAAAATGGCAACCCACACCAGTATTCTTGCCTGGGAAATCCCATGGACAGAGGAGCCTAGAGGTTTGTAGTCCATGGGGTCACAAAAATGTCAGACACAACTTAGTGACTAAAACAACCGTAAAACCCAGAAGTAAATAAAAGTAATTTATTATGACTAAGATTGCTACAGAGCTGTAACAATGGCTCAACTTTAGAGAATATGCAGAATGTTCCAGATGCAATTCATAGACAAAAGATTTTTTAAATGTGATGATATTTGTAGATGTCAAAAAGAAAGGAATTGCAAAAACTTCATAGAACTAAAAGAAAACAATAAAAACACACAAAAACCCAAACTTTGGCAATGTGTAATTGAAGGATATATTCCATGAATGACAAAGAAACCAAAAACCTAAATCATAGTAATGGCAAAAATTAAAAGCCTTATTATTAAAATAGCACAGGGTTCAGTAAACCAAGGTTCATGAGTCAAATTGAGCAATGTTCATTGTTTATTTATCACACATGGCTGTTTTCATGCTACAGTGACAGAGCTGAGTAGTTGTGACAGAGATGGTGTGGTCCCCAAAGCTGAAAATATTTAACATTTGCCTCTACAGAAAAATAATGCTGACCTCTGATAAAAACAAACAAACAAAAAAACAAAAAAAACAAAGAAAAATCCACATGCATGGTATTATCAACCTTATAACCTTATTCTGGAATTTCCACCCAACACAGTAAATATGAAATGTAAATAAGAGATATTAATTAGCAGGGAAAAAAAGAGAGGATCTGTACATTTAGTGCAATCCCAATCAAAAGACCAGAAAGTGTCTTTGTAGAAATTGGGAACCTGATCTCTATTCTTTTGAAAATTTATCAGGCCCCAAATAAGTAATTCATCCTTAGAGAAAAACAACCTAATAAGATGTATTCTACTAGATATAAAAATTTATTATAAAAGTATGGTAATGAAGACCAGGCAGTATGGACCAAAGGCAGGCAAATAGACCAGTGGAATTAAACAAAAAAAAAGTTCAGAAGTAGACACACAAGGACTTCCCTGGTGGTCTAGTTGCTAAGACTCCATGTTCCCAATGCAGAGGGCCAGGGTTCAATCCCTGGTCAAGGAACTAGATCCCATATGCTGCAGCTAAAGATCTCACATGTCACAACAAAGATGGAAGATCCCATGTACCTCATCTAAGACTTGAAGCAGTCAAATAAATAAATAAATATTTTAAAAAGAAAGAAATAGACACACATACATGGTCATCCAATTTATGAGGAAGGTGAATTGCAGAGCAGTAGTGAAGGGACCGTCTTTACAAATACCTTAATTTTGGTGAAGTGTAAGAATTGAAATTAGAAGTGCAATAAATTATTCTTGGATAATTTAGATATGTGTCATTTTAATGTATGATATCTTCTGATGCTTTGCAGTTTTAATAGCGATACAGGTAAGGGAAAGACCTGAGATTTCGAGGTTCAGGCAAACGTAGTCGATGTTTATATATAAGGTTGAGGGATGCCACCTCTGTAAGAGCTCAGACAAGCTGTACAAGTCCAGCTGAGCAAATGCTTGAAAACTCCTTTCGAGACTCACACTGTTCAAATATCAGGGTGGGGGGAGGGGCTACTAAAGATACGAAATGTGGTTCACCTTTCGAGGGATTTTAGCATTTACATGTGATGATCAAATCAGTGCACACAAAAAGAGAAGGAAAAACACGGGTGCCAGGAAAAGATTGATTCAATATGTGGTCAAGAACACTGAAGAGAGGAGGCGTTGGGTTGGACTCCTGTGTGAGCCCACCACCTCCCAGAGAAGGGGGTTTGTGCTGAAACTTGCAAGCTCTGTAGGATTTAGAGAAGTGAATAGGAGGAGGGCAGAGTTATTGCTAGTGTAGACAGACATGAGAAAATCAAGAGCTGTGGAGATGAGCATTGTATTTGTTTGCATGCTGATGGGGCTGTGCGTATATGTGTGTAGATGAACAGCAGAGCAGGATGGAACAGTGACATTGAGTAAATCCTGCTCATTAATCTCCGGTTTAAAAAGCCCAAGAGGAGTGGGAGGGAGAAGGTGGGACGACTGAGAAAGTAGNTAGATGTCAAAAAGAAAGGAATTGCAAAAACTTCATAGAACTAAAAGAAAACAATAAAAACACACAAAAACCCAAACTTTGGCAACGTGTAATTGAAGGATATATTCCATGAATGACAAAGAAACCAAAAACCTAAATCATAGTAATGGCAAAAATTAAAAGCCTTATTATTAAAATAGCACAGGGTTCAGTAAACCAAGGTTCATGAGTCAAATTGAGCAATGTTCATTGTTTATTTATCACACATGGCTGTTTTCATGCTACAGTGACAGAGCTGAGTAGTTGTGACAGAGATGGTGTGGTCCCCAAAGCTGAAAATATTTAACATTTGCCTCTACAGAAAAATAATGCTGACCTCTGATAAAAACAAACAAACAAAAAAAAAAACAAAAAAACAAAGAAAAATCCACATGCATGGTATTATCAACCTTATAACCTTATTCTGGAATTTCCACCCAACACAGTAAATATGAAATGTAAATAAGAGATATTAATTAGCAGGGAAAAAAAGAGAGGATCTGTACATTTAGTGCAATCCCAATCAAAAGACCAGAAAGTGTCTTTGTAGAAATTGGGAACCTGATCTCTATTCTTTTGAAAATTTATCAGGCCCCAAATAAGTAATTCATCCTTAGAGAAAAACAACCTAGTAAGATGTATTCTACTAGATATAAAAATTTATTATAAAAGTATGGTAATGAAGACCAGGCAGTATGGACCAAAGGCAGGCAAATAGACCAGTGGAATTAAACAAAAAAAAAGTTCAGAAGTAGACACACAAGGACTTCCCTGGTGGTCTAGTTGCTAAGACTCCATGTTCCCAATGCAGAGGGCCAGGGTTCAATCCCTGGTCAAGGAACTAGATCCCATATGCTGCAGCTAAAGATCTCACATGTCACAACAAAGATGGAAGATCCCATGTACCTCATCTAAGACTTGAAGCAGTCAAATAAATAAATAAATATTTTAAAAAGAAAGAAATAGACACACATACATGGTCATCCAATTTATGAGGAAGGTGAATTGCAGAGCAGTAGTGAAGGGACCGTCTTTACAAATACCTTAATTTTGGTGAAGTGTAAGAATTGAAATTAGAAGTGCAATAAATTATTCTTGGATAATTTAGATATGTGTCATTTTAATGTATGATATCTTCTGATGCTTTGCAGTTTTAATAGCGATACAGGTAAGGGAAAGACCTGAGATTTCGAGGTTCAGGCAAACGTAGTCGATGTTTATATATAAGGTTGAGGGATGCCACCTCTGTAAGAGCTCAGACAAGCTGTACAAGTCCAGCTGAGCAAATGCTTGAAAACTCCTTTCGAGACTCACACTGTTCAAATATCAGGGTGGGGGGAGGGGCTACTAAAGATACGAAATGTGGTTCACCTTTCGAGGGATTTTAGCATTTACATGTGATGATCAAATCAGTGCACACAAAAAGAGAAGGAAAAACATGGGTGCCAGGAAAAGATTGATTCAATATGTGGTCAAGAACACTGAAGAGAGGAGGCGTTGGGTTGGACTCCTGTGTGAGCCCACCACCTCCCAGAGAAGGGGGTTTGTGCTGAAACTTGCAAGCTCTGTAGGATTTAGAGAAGTGAATAGGAGGAGGGCAGAGTTATTGCTAGTGTAGACAGACATGAGAAAATCAAGAGCTGTGGAGATGAGCATTGTATTTGTTTGCATGCTGATGGGGCTGTGCGTATATGTGTGTAGATGAACAGCAGAGCAGGATGGAACAGTGACATTGAGTAAATCCTGCTCATTAATCTCCGGTTTAAAAAGCCCAAGAGGAGTGGGAGGGAGAAGGTGGGACGACTGAGAAAGTAGCACAGACGTATATCCACTACTATGTGCAAAACAGATAGCTAGTGGGATGCTGCTGTATAGCACTGGGAGCTCAGCTCCGTGCTCTGTGATGACCTAGAGGGGGCTGGGGGTGGGGCAGTGGGAGGGAGGCTCAAGAGGTTATGCGTATACCTATGACTGATTCGTGTTGTTGTACAGCAGAAACGAACACAACATTGTTCAGCAATTATCCTCCAGTGAAAAAGTAAAGAAACTTTTTAAAAAGCCCGAGGGGAAAAGCTCGCTCTCTGAATCCTGTTCTCCAGCTCTAGTTGCATGTTTTAAGAGCCTATGCGGATTATCAACAAAGGAAAATAATGTGGAATTTACCTCTTTTTTTTTTTAATGCAGAGAATCAATAATAAATGATGCTTGTGGTTACAGGGATTAGGCTTCTGCCTCTCTGCACATTCAAGGTTAAGTTAATAGTGTTTGTGGAAGTCTCGGGCTCCATCTGTTCATTCTCCTGCTCCAGAGAAGGACAAGGTGAATACCTTCCCCCGCAGGTGCCACCTGATCACACTGTACTAATCATCTCTCCCCTCCAGCTGCCACCTGCCCTGGCTCCCACCCAAAGACCCCAGTAGAAACCTTTAGGGAAGGTGAAACCCTTCATTAGTACCTCTGTGAGCCTCACTCCCTGGTCCTTCACTGCTTTCAGGAGATTTCTTTCTCTGCAAGAGTGTGATGTGTCAAGCCCAGTAATTGGGCCAAATGATACTGCTCTCTTGTCCTGTGCTCACAGCCATCAGTGAGGCCCCGTGACTACTCACAGAATCTCCAAGCTGAGACCCAAGAGACTGTGGTCCAACCAGCATCTTGCAGATGAGGAGATGAGTCCCGCAGAGTGAGGCGCCCAAGGACACTCTCTGGACGGTGTCAGCGATGGGAGGAGAACAGACAGGTTCCCGTCTGCTGTCAGAGATGGGAGGAGAGCAAGGACAGGTTCCCGTCTGCTGCTCGTGCACCTCACCGTGCTGTCTTAAGCCTGTCTTACTGGGCATCACTCTGTAGCTGTGGTTTCTGCATTTGTTTCAAATCAAAGCCACACATTTATTGCAAGTTTACAAGGCTGATTACATTGTGTTACATTTGGTACAATCCCCTGTAGGGTGGGTCCATGGAGTCTGGCGCTCAGAGGAGCCACCCAAAGTGAGTAAAAGCGGGAAAGACTTGTCACTAGGGGAACTCTGTCAGAATCGTCTTCACTCTGGGACATGTGGTCCCCAGATAAAGTTTACGGTGAGGGTTGATTCTGAAACACCAAGAATGTTTCTTTTCTCCAAATCTGATCACCAGTTTAGATGAATTTACAGGAAGAGTGATCAAGTTGGCAGACTATCAAAGCGTTGAGCTGCATTCAGAGCATCTGGGAAATTGAAAAAAAAAAAACCATGAAATGCAAATGAGTGACGTTCAGCACCTTGATCAGTGTGAAAACGTATATGTCACTCTGGCCAGTATTTGATGGGCCATGGGAACTAGAAAGGATGTGATGCCCACCTCCTCTTTCTTTGTAGAGAAACAGCAACAGCCCAGAGAGGGTGGGTGATGTCCAGGGACTGAGTGGAGTGACATCTTTTCTAAGACCCCTGGTCTAGTGTTGTTTTTAATGTGTTTGAGTTAAAAATAAAAGCTTACATAAAGTGGCATCAAGTTGTTCAAACTTTAAGAAAATAATATTCTTGAAAACCTTGGAAACCACTCCTTTAAACTCCCAGATTTTTTCTAAACAGAGAGTGATTCTGACATTGCTCAGTTCTCTGAACAAAGGCATATACTAGGATGCTCTGATGTTTTCAAGAATTTTCACTTGCCTTTAAGTATCAAAAAGGAAGAAAGAAAGAAAACACATTCCTGTTCAAACGCATTCCTGGGAAACAAAGAACTATGTCACTCAGCACCATCATTATTTCTCCACCTTATGAAAAATAGGAGAAAATGACATCATACCTAGACAGCATATTAAAAAGCAGAGACATTAATTTGCCAACAAAGGTCCGTCTAGTCAAGGCTATGGTTTTTCCAGTGGTCATGTATGGATGTGAGAGTTGGATTGTGAAGAAAGCTGAGAGCCAAAGAATTGATGCTTTTGAACTGTGGTGTTGGAGAAGACTCTTGAGAGTCCCTTGGACTGCAAGGAGATCCAACCAGTCCATTCTAAAGGAGATCAGTCCTGAGTGTTCATTGGATGGACTGATGTTGAAGCTGAAACTCCAAAATTTTGGCCACCTGATGTGAAGAGCTGACTCATTTGAAAAGACCCTGATGCTGGGAAAGATTGAGGGCAGGAGGAGAAGGGGACGACAGAGGATGAGATGATTGGATGGCATCACCAACTCAACGAACATGAGTTTGGGTAAACTCCAGGAATTAGTGATGGACAGGGAGGCCTGGCATGCTGCAGTTCATGGGGTCACAAACAGTCGGACACAACTGAGCGACTGAACTGAACTGAAGATGACTTTCTCACCAGAAGAAAGTAACCACAATCCCCAAAGAGTGGATGAGTTAATATATAGCACTGATGTTTTTCTTTCTGACTTATTTCACTCTGTTTAATAGGTTCCAGTTTCAACCACCTCATTAGAACGAACTCAAATGTGTTCTTTTTTGTAGCTGAGTAATATTCCATTGTGTATATGTGGGAGAAGGAGAGGGTGGATGATATGAGAGAATAACATTGAAACATGTATATTACCTTATGTGAAATAGATGACCAGTGCAAATTTGATGCATGAAGCAGGGCGTCCAAAGCTGGTGCTCTGGGACAACCCAGAGGGATGGGGTGGGGAGGGAGGTGGGAGGGGAGTTCAGGATGAGGCTGATTCATGTTGATATATAGTAAAAACCACCACAATATTGTAAAGTAATTAACCTCCAATTAAAATAAATAAAATTTAAAAAGAAGGGTGGATGGGTTCCTAGAAGGGAACTAATCCAGTTCTTTTCTCCTAAAGAGCCTTACTTGTCACCATTCCAGGTAAATTAGTACTTTCTTTGTTCTTAGAGCTCTTCAGAGAGGGGGATATTCTATTCAATGACACAGAGTCCTAGAATCTCAGATCTGCCTCTTTTGTTGTGAAACCAAAGCAAACACCACGAGCTCCAGATTTCCTTGTTTTTCTCCATCTTGATAAATGGAATTACTGTTTCTGGTTATTCAAGACAAAAGCCTAGGACTCATCCTCGATGCTTCCCTTTGTCCTACCGCCTACCCTTCCCAATGGTCCACCCCATCGCTTCCATCTTTCCTTCCATCCGTCCCAGCCCGCACCACCCTCCGCCATTTCTCAGCTTCTCCACTAGCTCCCTTGCTGGTCTCTCTGTCTTCCCTCTTGTCCCTCTGAAACCCATTCTCTGTACAGAAACCAGAAGAATCTTTATCTTTTTTTTTCAATTCAGTAGTTTATTTTTTTTTTCATGAAGATTTTATGCTTTCAGAGCAGTTTTAATTTCACAGCAAAATTGAAAGTACAGCAATTTCCCAAAGACTCCCCACCCCCGAAATGCACAGTCACGGATGGTACATTTATTATCAACCACCCCCCCAACCCCCGCCACTAGATGGTACATTTACTATAATGGGTAAACCTTTGTGTGTTAGTTGCTCAGTCATGTCCGACTCTTCATGACTCCATGGACTGTAGTGCACGAGGTCCTCTGTCCATGGGATTCCCCAGGCAAGAATACTGGAGTGGGTTGCCATTTCCTCCTCCAGGGGATCTTCCCAACCCAGGAATTGAACCCGGGTCTCCTTCATTGCAGGCAGAGTCTTCACCGGCTGAGCCACCAGGGAATCCCCACTTTGTAGACGTCTCGTTGCCACTGGAGTCCATAGTTTAGAGCATTTGTTCCACTCTCTGAGTTGTGCATTCTATGGGTTTGGACTGTAGGATCTTTTAAAAACACAGCTCAGATCCTGTCTCACTTTGCTGAAAACCTTCCACAGGTTTCTCACTGTACTGGAAATAAGGACATTCCCACCTCAAGGCCTGGCCCTTTGTGTTTCTGAAATTTCCTGGGTGAGAATACTCTCTTCTCTGATCTTCACATGGCTGGATCCTTTGGTTCAAAGGTCAGGTCCTTCCAGAAGTTCCTGTAACAAAGCCCATCTAAAGGCAGCCAAGTTCGCATTCCTGTTCCAGTTCTCCTTTCAAAAATTTTTCAGAGCTGAGCCTAATCTGTATATTTCCTTTCTCTTAAACATGTCTTTTCTTCCCCCATGATGAGTCCTTGCCCCACCACTTTATTCCATATGAGCATATAGTAAGCACTCAACACACATCTGTTGAATGTTGAAATAATACCAGGTCATACCAAGAGTTTCCTGTGCGTCATCACAGGTACGTTATAAGCCCCACTACACTTCATCCTCACAGCAACCATAGAAGTTTGGTTCCATCATTCCTTTCTCGTGGCTTTCCAGGCAGCCCCAGTGGTAAAGAACCCACACGCCAATGGAGGAGACATAAGAGATGCAGGTCTGATGCCTGGGTCAGGAAAATCCCCTGGAGGAGGGCACGGCCACCCACTCCAGTATTCTTGCCTGGAGAATCCCACGGACAGAGGAGCTTGGTGGGCTAAAGTCCATGGGGTCTCAAAGAGTCGGACATGACTGAAGCTACTTGGCAGGCATTCCCATTTCGCAGATGAGGAAACCGAGATGCAGAAAGATTGAGCGACTTGACTAAAGTCACACAATCAGTGGGATTTATACTCAGGAACCTGGTCCAGAACCCACACCCTAAGCCACTTGGCTACGCCAAAAGGATGAGTGATGTTAGGGTAGCTTCTTCTTCCTGGACTCTTTGTGTTTAGAGTTTAGGGAATAAGATTTAGAGATTACAGAAAAGAGGTAATTGTTCCTTTGGGGACTTCCTAGCAAAGCTCCCTACGGTGGAAGCGAGCAGAGAAATTCAGTTCTTGCTCTAACCATTGTCTGGGGACCCTATGGCTTTTGTATGATTTCATCACTGTTCCTCTTCTACAGTTTTCCCAGCTCAAGGCTTGCGCTCCTGTTGAGTGCTGTCCAGTCCAATGTGTCCTCAGTCATGTCCAAGTCTTTGCAGCCCTTTGGACTGTAGCCCACCAGGGCCTCTGTGCATAGGACTTCCCAGGCAAGAATGCTGGGGTGGGTTGCCATTTCTTCCTCCAGGGGATCTTCCCGACCCAGGGATCGAGCCCTCATCTCTTGCATTGTAGGCAGATTCTTGACCCACTGAGCCATTGGGGAAGCCCTGTTGAGTCTTGCCCTTTATTTAATTTTTTCAAATGTCTGTTAAGGGCTGTCTCCTTGCGGAAGCAGTGGACCAGGAACAGATGAGGAGTTAGAGGGGGCGGGGC
>SJYX01024272.1:120772-135788 GCA_006410675.1 Oreotragus oreotragus | reverse complement strand
GGGGGCGGGGCGGGGGGGGGGTCTGCCAGTAACTACAGTGGAAGCTTTTCTTCATCTGTAAAATCCCGGAAACAATCTCCAAGGTCCATTTCTAGGTTTACAGTATTATGGCTCTGGAGGTGTTTTACGTAGGACTTAGCTGAGGGTTTTTCATTCCAGGTCCTCTTCTGGACTGCTTCCTCTCTGTCCACCTTCTCATTTCATAGGTCTTACACATCAAGGTTAGAACAACACCATAAAACAAACCAGACACATTCTTCCCATGCCAAGGCATTTAATAGCACTGGCTTAGACTCTGTGACTCCTCCCACCCCCTGAAAATTTCTGAAGTGAATTCATTCATTCACTCATGTATCTCACAAATAATTACTGAGCACCTCCATGTGTGAAGGCCTGGGCCAGACATTGAAAGTGTATATGGTCTGATCATGGAGCCGGTAGGGATTAAGTGACTAATAAACATCACAGAAGAGAAGGTAAGAAGGCAGCCATGATAGGTACCACCAAGGGCAAGTATATGGTGGTGTGAGGACAGACACTGATGTGGGGTTGACTTAATTAGTGGGGTTGTCCCTGAAAAAGTGACAAGCTAAGACCTAAATAGCAGATAGAAGTTCACTAGGAGAAGAGAAATGGTGAGAGTGTTCCAGGCAAAGAGAAAGATATGTGCAAAGGTCCTGCGGCAGTATATGGGATTGCATATTCCAGGACTAAAAGAGCAGCATGGTGCAGAGAGTGTAGGGGCCTACTAGAGGAGGTAGGGATGACTTCCTTGAAAAGGAGGGAGCTGAGATCAGCTGCATGAAAGAAGTCAATGGGCCAGACCATCTCAGACTACTGCAGAAGACACCACTTTGCCAACAAAGGTCCATACAATCAAAGTTATGGTTTTTCCAGTAGTCGTGTATGGATGTGAGAATTGGATCATAAAGAAGGCTAAGCACCAGAGAACTGATGCTTTTGAATTGTGATGCTGGAGATGACTCTTGAGAGTTCCCTGGACTACAGGGAGATCAAACCCACAAATTCTAAAGGAAATAAACCCTGAATATTCATTGGAAGGACTAATACCGAAGCTGAAGCTCCAAAACTTTGGCCACTTGATGTGAAGAGCTGACCCATCTGAAAAGACTCTGATGCTGGGAAAGATTGAAGGCAAAAGAAGAAGGGCGTGGCAGAAGATGAGATGATTGGATGACATCACCAACTCACCCGACATGAGTTTGAGCAAACTCTGGAAGATAGTGAAGGACAGGGAAGATGCTGCAGTCCGTGGGGTCACAAAGAGTTGCACATAAGTTAGAAATTGAACAACAACAACATTCTCACCCATCAGAATCCTCAGATGTGGTTCCTCCTTAAGCAACATCTGAAAAGCGTTAGCTAGGAGAAGGGGCAACTAAAATCCATTAGGGATTTTTCAAAAATCAGGTCTATATAACTGTGCTGAGAGACCTCAGAATCAAGAAGAACATCTCCATCAGCTGGCAGTTGGCAGCAAGTCTTAGACATGAGGAATCCAGTAAAGAATTCTTTCGTGTCCTGCCCTTGGCTGGCTGTGCCCTAGAGGATGGCTGTGTGTGTCCTGGCAGGCTTCCCGCTCCCAGTAAACCAGGTGAAGATATACAGAGGGGATACAAACGATTTAGTAGGGAAAGAAAACCAACAGATCAGAGCCACGACCCAAACCCAGGAGACTTTGCCTTCCAATTGTTCTGAGAGAGAAATCAGAGGTTTTTTTCCCTATAGAAATAATACAATCAAAGGCTGCATGTTCCAAAATAAAGTTTAGAAACAGTAAAATGGAGAGCATTCAAAACAGGGGTAATTGCCCATTCTTCCCCGTTCTGTATAACTCACACTGGATCAATAATCCAAATGACTTTTCTTCTCATTAGTCCCAAAATGGAAAACTTTGCCAAACTCACAAGGAGAGGAGATGGTGTGTATTAACTGAATTCAGCTTCATATATGTTAAGTGGCCTCCCAAGTTTAAAACAAAATAACCTGCTTTACAGACTATCTATAATTCCCCGTGGCAAAGGAGATAATTAAAAGACTTACTGGGGATTTCTAAGCAAAAAAGCACCTCTGCCTCCATCATCTGGAAATTATGAGGCAGGCAGGTTAGTGTTCTTGTGAAGTGTGAATGTTCGTGTGTTAAATAAATATTTAAAAAAGGAACCTGCTTGACAGTTATTTTTAAGAGTCTGGCATATATATTTTTCCTTCATTCAAAGAGCTCAAAATTGGCTTAAGTGGAGTTTAATTGAAAAAGTTCACCTCAAGAGTGTGATTAAGCTTGGAAAATTTGAGCCAATAGGGGAATTTTTCATAAAACCATGACCGAGTGGAAATAGTGTTATAATGGAAGCCTGTGTGTAACGGGCAATGTTAAAATTATATATATATATATATATATATATATATGTATATTTGACCATCAACAGGTAACCGACTTACAAGGTTATGATTCTATGAAGGGTTTCTGGTGATATTATAAGCTATAGGCGCAAAGCTCGAGTCATCAACATTTCTAAATAGAATTACAGTTAGATTAAAAAGTATTTCTGCTATAATTATATACCAGGCATGGTTTAGGATCTTATAATTAACTTCTCTATATACAGATTTTGGCTACGTAGTAATGGGTGATCAGATTCACATGTAATGGAATCATAGGATATTCAAACAGGAAGAAGCCTCTGATTTTCTAGTTTGTCTTCATCGCTAAATTCATAAGGAAAACAAGTCAATATGAAAAGCAGCAATCTTGCCAACAGAGACTGCTGGCAGTTCAGGTGATTTGTGAACACAAAGGTTCAGGGGAGAGAACAAAACTCCAGTGTCTTTGCCCATTACTTTTCCTAGTTTGTAATTCTGATGCTCTTTTGGTTGGCTTCAAGCCTGCAGCCCATAGGGAATTCTAGAATTTTAATGTAAGAGGAGTGAAGGGGTGTCTATTTGGTTTGGAAAGGAGTGTGCAATCAGCCAGAGACATGCTCTCCAAACTTGAATGTGAATCTGAGGTATATCAAGTCTAGGGCGGGGCTCTAGGAAGCTCCCAGGTGATGCTGACATGCTTGCTGGACCTCCAGTCTCACTTTGAGGACTGAGTTGCAGGACCTGTCTTAGAGATGGGTTTGCATGCAGACACCAAGTGTAACTCAGACTGTCTGTTTATGAAGAATGTCCTGGGGGTGACTGATGAAGATTAGAGGTAACCCCTTCCAGTGGCTCTTGGATTGGCTGTTGAGTGAGTTCTGCTACAGGGGCTTATTAAATGCAGTGGTAAGTAAGACCCATCAGTAATCTCCAGACTCTTACTGTCTGGAAAGGTCATCTGCCTGTCTTTAGAAAGGAGTTTGTTCAACAACCTGAATTGTGAGTTTTTATATCTCTTGCCAGGTTTGAGAAGTTTCCCACCATTATTTTTCAAATAGTTTTTCTACTATCCTCCTGGAATGCCAATGGATGGGGGATATTTTATTATAGTCCCACAGGTCTCTGAAGCTCTGTTCACTTTTTTAAAAAATTCTATTCTCTCTCTGTTGCTCAGATTAATTTCTTTCTATCTCCTAGTTCACTGAGTTGCTCCTCTCTCATTTCTGTTCTGCTGTTGAGCCCATGGACTGAGGTTTTTATTTTAGTGTTTTTCTGTATTTTCTCTCTTTACTTCTTATATTAGTTGTATTTTCCAGTTTTAAAATGTCCATTTGGTTCTGCTTCTTTGCCAAGGCTTTCTGTTTTCACACATAAGTTATAGATAGGTTAAAATGGTTCTAAATTACCAGCTAATTTGATGAAAGTGTGTTTGATGGTTGATAAGTGGAGATGAAGTAATAAATGAAACAACCAAATACAATCATAAATGAATATGTGTTAGAAATGGGGTATATTCATAATGCATTTGATTTAGAGTAATGGTCATAATGTAGCTACAGTCCATTGGATCACAAAGAGTCAGACACGACTGAGCGACTAACAGTGGTATATATGATGTAATGGTCATATTGAAATAGGAAATACGAAGAGTCAGTTAGGAGAATTTTAAGGTTAGATGAGAAAGCACCAGGAGAAACTCCTGGGTTTCCTGTAAGTGATTAGAGATGCCTTCATGGAAAACCAAAGATGCTTGAGATTCATCGTCACCTCGCAGAGGATCTCTGTGTTTATGTTCTGTCTCTGTGTAACATGTTACCACATATTCAATGAATTAAATAACACACATTTATTATCTCGGATGTGACTGAGCGACTTCACTTTCACTTTCATGCATTGGAGTTGGAAATGGCAACCCACTCTTGCCTGGAGAATCCCAGGGACAGGGGAGCCTGGTGGGCTGCCGTCTATGGGGTCACACAGAGCCGGACACAACTGAAGTGACTTAGCAGCAGCAGCAGCAGTTTCTCTAGCGAGGATTCCAGGCACAACTTAGCTGGTTCCTCTGCTTAGGGTCTCACAAAGTTGTAAAGAAGGTATCAGTCAACATGTAATCTCATCTGAAAGCCCAGCTGGGAAAGACTCCATTTCTGAGCTCGCTCAGGTTGTTGGTGGAATTCACTGTCTTGTGGTGGGCACACTGAAGGTTCCATCTTCTTTCTTGACTAGAGACTACCCTCAGGTCCTAGTGCTACTTGTGATTCCTAGAGCCCACATCTGATTCTCAGGGACAACCCACTATCCTATGCCATGTCTCCCAGCCTGGCCACTTCCTTTATCAAGCCATCAAGGATGGCCTAGAGAGTGAGCCTGCTAATTAGATGGATGTTACCTAATATTTCATAAACTTGGGAGGGATATTCCCTCACTTTGGCTATGCTTTATTGACTAGAAGCAGGACGTAGGACCTACTTCTAAGTCAAGGAGAAGG
This sequence comes from Oreotragus oreotragus, assembly GCA_006410675.1. Lineage (NCBI taxonomy): Eukaryota > Metazoa > Chordata > Mammalia > Artiodactyla > Bovidae > Oreotragus > Oreotragus oreotragus. The sequence goes on along the minus strand of SJYX01024272.1, from coordinate 130,915 downwards.
GTTTATACAAAAATGTGAACACCAGGAGGCAGAAATCATTGCTAGGGTGGTGTGGGTTGTGGTGGTTAACCTTAAATCTGCCTGCTGCAGCCTCCAAAGACAGAAGATAAACACACAAGAATAGCCTTCTTTGCACCTTATTGAGAGTCTCTTGGACTGCAACGAGATCAAACCAGTCAATCCTAGTATTCTGAATATTCATTGGAAGGACTGATGCTGAAGCTGAAATTCCAATACTTTGGCCACCTGATGCGAAGAACTGACTCATTGGAAAAAGACCCTGATTCTGGGAAAGGTTGAAGGCAAGAGGAGAAGAGGATGACAGACAAAGGATGAGACGGTTGGATGGCATCACCAACTCGATGCACGTGAGTTTGAATAAGCTCCAGGAGTTGGTGATGGACAGGGAAGCCTGATGTGCTGCAGTCCCAAAGAGTTGGACACAACTGACCGACTGAACTGAACTGCACCTTAATGTGTATAAAATGACTTTAGCAAGTCACTTCTCTTTTTTGAAGCTTTTTCTCCAGAAAGACTCTAGGACAGCTGTCTGTTTTCAGGTTATTTGGAGCCAAAGGAGAATTATCTTGGTTATTACTAAAAATGATACTGAGTTCAATGAGGATAACGTAAGTCATATTTTCCATCATTCTACTTCATTAGCAAGTGTAAATCTTGGCTTTTGTCTCAACATCTCAGATTGAGGCTTGTCCAGGGCTTTTCACAGAAGCTGGGAGATGTGTTGAATGAAAGTCAAGTAGGTACAAAGAAAATTGCCATTGGTACAAAGAAATGGGGTAAGAACTTAAATGGCCCTTGCTTGGCAAGTTTTACCTAACTGAGCAAACTAAAAATTTACTTGGAAAAGTTGACCAAATGCCAGCTAGAAAGCAAGTTGCATAAACAAGCCCTATAAAGAACCAAGTCATGAATTTTCAATTTTGATTACAGTTTTTTGAAGCAGAGAATTAAATGTAAAACATTTTTTTTCCCCCTTGTACAGCCCCTCCACCATGAGACTCCTTTGGAGTCCATATGTATATATATGTATTTTTTTTCGTTCCTCAAATTGTGTTCACAATGGGAGCATCTGTGTGTCCAAACAAACAAACAAGCGAGGAGATTAATGAACTCACCTTTAACCTTCTAAGTATTTATTCTGGGGCTCAGAGGGGAAGCATGTCTGTGTCAGTGAAAATCCCAAACCTGTCTCTGATAATTTGGTGTTACAAATGGTGTTAAAATGACAGAAGTTTATCATCTACAATTCTGGAGATGAGAAGTCAAGACACTGAGGTTTCAACACGGCCCTGAAAACTGTACTGACTTCTCACACGTTTGTCTTCAGCTCTGAAGAAGGGGNGGGGCTCAGAGGGGAAGCATGTCTGTGTCAGTGAAAATCCCAAACCTGTCTCTGATAATTTGGTGTTACAGATAGCTCTGTCAGCTGCCTCATGCAGCACAGAGAGCATTGCCCTTCCCCTGACTCCAAGTCTCCTAGCTCTTTCATTCCTCTCTTCATTCACATGGATTGTATCTTATCCCTTTAGGTTAGTCTCTCTAAAAGAGCTTCTTTTATCAATGATATTAGCTGCCATTTATTAAGCACCTGCTACATCACTGATTGTGTTTGGGTATTTTAACCATCATCATCATTATCTGTGATGACCTAGATGGGTGGGATGGGGGTGAAGGAGATTCAAAAGAGAAGGGATATATGTATACATACGATTGACTCACTTCATTGTACAACAGAAACTAACACAACACTGTAAAGCAATTGTACTCCAATAAAAACGCTAAAATAAGTCATCGTTATCTAACATCTTAGAGCATTGACTACTGGAAAGGTAATGCTATCCTCTCCTTTAATTTTTGTACTAACTGCTCGAAATAGATATTAAAAAAAAAAAAGTAGCTGCTTGCAGTGCAGGAGATGCAGCTTCCATCCTTGGGTTAGGAAGATGCCCTGGAGAAGGAAATGGCAACCCACTTCAGTATTCTTGCCTGAGAAATCCCATGGACAGAGGAGCCTGGTGGGCTACAGTTCATGGGATCACAAAGAGTCAGATATGACAAATGACTGAGCATGCACAGAATATAGAAAACTGAAACCAAGGTAAAAGAAAGCCCTTCCTCCTANCCCTGGAGAAGGAAATGGCAACCCACTTCAGTATTCTTGCCTGAGAAATCCCATGGACAGAGGAGCCTGGTGGGCTACAGTTCATGGGATCACAAAGAGTCAGATATGACAAATGACTGAGCATGCACAGAATATAGAAAACTGAAACCAAGGTAAAAGAAAGCCCTTCCTCCTAGGAAAGAAAACTTGGGCCGTTGGCAGGAGGCAGGCAGCTGGAGTGGGTTGCCATTTTCTCCTCCAGGGGACTTTCCTGCTTCAGGGATGGAACCCCAGCCTCCTGTGTCTCCTATATCCACAGGTGGATTCTTTACTCACTGCGCCACCTGGGAAGCCCTTTAGTTCTGTTGATTAGAAGTGGACTCATGGGAAGGCCTCTAAAGGTGCTGCTTTAGCAAGTCCATTTTATTTGCAATGCACCTCACAGTGACTGCTACTGGCTTCCAGGATGCAGTGTTAGCAAGGCTTCTGAGGCTAAACTGGAAGCCACCAAGGCAGAGTTCCCTGTTTACCGGCAACAAGTCCGTCCCACACTTGTACTCCGTCTTCACAGCTCCGGGGACTGCGATGCACCAGAAGTTCAGCCACACTTGTACACAGCCTTTAGGGCTCCAGGAGCTACGATGCACCAGAAATCCAGCTACCTGTCACTTGTTTCATGCCTTTTAATCTGCTCATCCTACCCTCTTATTTATTTGTGGACTCTAGATTACATTTTCATGGTCTGGCTTGCATCCTCTCCCCCACTCCCTGCATCTATTTTCCTGGTTGATAACATTTTAAAAGGACATCTGTTGTGCTAAAAATGGCTTTTTAAACTTAGGGTTTAAAGTCGTTGGGACGTGTGGTAGCAATTTTTCTTGAGTAATAACCTCCCCTATCTTATCAAACCAGGTTTTGGTTGCAGGAAGGCTTTGTTAATCCAGTTGTTGTATAACTTTGCCATTTGTTGGCTGGCTGAACGGGTAATGCCCTCTGACACCTTGTTCTGACTTCTCACACGTTTGTCTTCAGCTCTGAAGAAGGGGTCTGGAGTCTGTGGGCTTCCACGATGACCAACTAATAAACATCACAGAAGAGAAGGTAAGAAGGCAGCCATGATAGGTACCACCAAGGGCAAGTATATGGTGGTGTGAGGACAGACACTGATGTGGGGTTGACTTAATTAGTGGGGTTGTCCCTGAAAAAGTGACAAGCTAAGACCTAAATAGCAGATAGAAGTTCACTAGGAGAAGAGAAATGGTGAGAGTGTTCCAGGCAAAGAGAAAGATATGTGCAAAGGTCCTGCGGCAGTATATGGGATTGCATATTCCAGGACTAAAAGAGCAGCATGGTGCAGAGAGTGTAGGGGCCTACTAGAGGAGGTAGGGATGACTTCCTTGAAAAGGAGGGAGCTGAGATCAGCTGCATGAAAGAAGTCAATGGGCCAGACCATCTCAGACTACTGCAGAAGACACCACTTTGCCAACAAAGGTCCATACAATCAAAGTTATGGTTTTTCCAGTAGTCGTGTATGGATGTGAGAATTGGATCATAAAGAAGGCTAAGCACCAGAGAACTGATGCTTTTGAATTGTGATGCTGGAGATGACTCTTGAGAGTTCCCTGGACTACAGGGAGATCAAACCCACAAATTCTAAAGGAAATAAACCCTGAATATTCATTGGAAGGACTAATACCGAAGCTGAAGCTCCAAAACTTTGGCCACTTGATGTGAAGAGCTGACCCATCTGAAAAGACTCTGATGCTGGGAAAGATTGAAGGCAAAAGAAGAAGGGCGTGGCAGAAGATGAGATGATTGGATGACATCACCAACTCACCCGACATGAGTTTGAGCAAACTCTGGAAGATAGTGAAGGACAGGGAAGATGCTGCAGTCCGTGGGGTCACAAAGAGTTGCACATAAGTTAGAAATTGAACAACAACAACATTCTCACCCATCAGAATCCTCAGATGTGGTTCCTCCTTAAGCAACATCTGAAAAGCGTTAGCTAGGAGAAGGGGCAACTAAAATCCATTAGGGATTTTTCAAAAATCAGGTCTATATAACTGTGCTGAGAGACCTCAGAATCAAGAAGAACATCTCCATCAGCTGGCAGTTGGCAGCAAGTCTTAGACATGAGGAATCCAGTAAAGAATTCTTTCGTGTCCTGCCCTTGGCTGGCTGTGCCCTAGAGGATGGCTGTGTGTGTCCTGGCAGGCTTCCCGCTCCCAGTAAACCAGGTGAAGATATACAGAGGGGATACAAACGATTTAGTAGGGAAAGAAAACCAACAGATCAGAGCCACGACCCAAACCCAGGAGACTTTGCCTTCCAATTGTTCTGAGAGAGAAATCAGAGGTTTTTTTCCCTATAGAAATAATACAATCAAAGGCTGCATGTTCCAAAATAAAGTTTAGAAACAGTAAAATGGAGAGCATTCAAAACAGGGGTAATTGCCCATTCTTCCCCGTTCTGTATAACTCACACTGGATCAATAATCCAAATGACTTTTCTTCTCATTAGTCCCAAAATGGAAAACTTTGCCAAACTCACAAGGAGAGGAGATGGTGTGTATTAACTGAATTCAGCTTCATATATGTTAAGTGGCCTCCCAAGTTTAAAACAAAATAACCTGCTTTACAGACTATCTATAATTCCCCGTGGCAAAGGAGATAATTAAAAGACTTACTGGGGATTTCTAAGCAAAAAAGCACCTCTGCCTCCATCATCTGGAAATTATGAGGCAGGCAGGTTAGTGTTCTTGTGAAGTGTGAATGTTCGTGTGTTAAATAAATATTTAAAAAAGGAACCTGCTTGACAGTTATTTTTAAGAGTCTGGCATATATATTTTTCCTTCATTCAAAGAGCTCAAAATTGGCTTAAGTGGAGTTTAATTGAAAAAGTTCACCTCAAGAGTGTGATTAAGCTTGGAAAATTTGAGCCAATAGGGGAATTTTTCATAAAACCATGACCGAGTGGAAATAGTGTTATAATGGAAGCCTGTGTGTAACGGGCAATGTTAAAATTATATATATATATATATATATATATATATGTATATTTGACCATCAACAGGTAACCGACTTACAAGGTTATGATTCTATGAAGGGTTTCTGGTGATATTATAAGCTATAGGCGCAAAGCTCGAGTCATCAACATTTCTAAATAGAATTACAGTTAGATTAAAAAGTATTTCTGCTATAATTATATACCAGGCATGGTTTAGGATCTTATAATTAACTTCTCTATATACAGATTTTGGCTACGTAGTAATGGGTGATCAGATTCACATGTAATGGAATCATAGGATATTCAAACAGGAAGAAGCCTCTGATTTTCTAGTTTGTCTTCATCGCTAAATTCATAAGGAAAACAAGTCAATATGAAAAGCAGCAATCTTGCCAACAGAGACTGCTGGCAGTTCAGGTGATTTGTGAACACAAAGGTTCAGGGGAGAGAACAAAACTCCAGTGTCTTTGCCCATTACTTTTCCTAGTTTGTAATTCTGATGCTCTTTTGGTTGGCTTCAAGCCTGCAGCCCATAGGGAATTCTAGAATTTTAATGTAAGAGGAGTGAAGGGGTGTCTATTTGGTTTGGAAAGGAGTGTGCAATCAGCCAGAGACATGCTCTCCAAACTTGAATGTGAATCTGAGGTATATCAAGTCTAGGGCGGGGCTCTAGGAAGCTCCCAGGTGATGCTGACATGCTTGCTGGACCTCCAGTCTCACTTTGAGGACTGAGTTGCAGGACCTGTCTTAGAGATGGGTTTGCATGCAGACACCAAGTGTAACTCAGACTGTCTGTTTATGAAGAATGTCCTGGGGGTGACTGATGAAGATTAGAGGTAACCCCTTCCAGTGGCTCTTGGATTGGCTGTTGAGTGAGTTCTGCTACAGGGGCTTATTAAATGCAGTGGTAAGTAAGACCCATCAGTAATCTCCAGACTCTTACTGTCTGGAAAGGTCATCTGCCTGTCTTTAGAAAGGAGTTTGTTCAACAACCTGAATTGTGAGTTTTTATATCTCTTGCCAGGTTTGAGAAGTTTCCCACCATTATTTTTCAAATACTTTTTCTACTATCCTCCTGGAATGCCAATGGATGGGGGATATTTTATTATAGTCCCACAGGTCTCTGAAGCTCTGTTCACTTTTTTAAAAAATTCTATTCTCTCTCTGTTGCTCAGATTAATTTCTTTCTATCTCCTAGTTCACTGAGTTGCTCCTCTCTCATTTCTGTTCTGCTGTTGAGCCCATGGACTGAGGTTTTTATTTTAGTGTTTTTCTGTATTTTCTCTCTTTACTTCTTATATTAGTTGTATTTTCCAGTTTTAAAATGTCCATTTGGTTCTGCTTCTTTGCCAAGGCTTTCTGTTTTCACACATAAGTTATAGATAGGTTAAAATGGTTCTAAATTACCAGCTAATTTGATGAAAGTGTGTTTGATGGTTGATAAGTGGAGATGAAGTAATAAATGAAACAACCAAATACAATCATAAATGAATATGTGTTAGAAATGGGGTATATTCATAATGCATTTGATTTAGAGTAATGGTCATAATGTAGCTACAGTCCATTGGATCACAAAGAGTCAGACACGACTGAGCGACTAACAGTGGTATATATGATGTAATGGTCATATTGAAATAGGAAATACGAAGAGTCAGTTAGGAGAATTTTAAGGTTAGATGAGAAAGCACCAGGAGAAACTCCTGGGTTTCCTGTAAGTGATTAGAGATGCCTTCATGGAAAACCAAAGATGCTTGAGATTCATCGTCACCTCGCAGAGGATCTCTGTGTTTATGTTCTGTCTCTGTGTAACATGTTACCACATATTCAATGACTTAAATAACACACATTTATTATCTCGGACGTGACTGAGCGACTTCACTTTCACTTTCATGCATTGGAGTTGGAAATGGCAACCCACTCTTGCCTGGAGAATCCCAGGGACAGGGGAGCCTGGTGGGCTGCCGTCTATGGGGTCACACAGAGCCGGACACAACTGAAGTGACTTAGCAGCAGCAGCAGCAGTTTCTCTAGCGAGGATTCCAGGCACAACTTAGCTGGTTCCTCTGCTTAGGGTCTCACAAAGTTGTAAAGAAGGTATCAGTCAACATGTAATCTCATCTGAAAGCCCAGCTGGGAAAGACTCCATTTCTGAGCTCGCTCAGGTTGTTGGTGGAATTCACTGTCTTGTGGTGGGCACACTGAAGGTTCCATCTTCTTTCTTGACTAGAGACTACCCTCAGGTCCTAGTGCTACTTGTGATTCCTAGAGCCCACATCTGATTCTCAGGGACAACCCACTATCCTATGCCATGTCTCCCAGCCTGGCCACTTCCTTTATCAAGCCATCAAGGATGGCCTAGAGAGTGAGCCTGCTAATTAGACGGATGTTACCTAATATTTCATAAACTTGGGAGGGATATTCCCTCACTTTGGCTATGCTTTATTGACTAGAACCAGGACGTAGGACCTACTTCTAAGTCAAGGAGAAGGGTTTATACAAAAATGTGAACACCAGGAGGCAGAAATCATTGCTAGGGTGGTGTGGGTTGTGGTGGTTAACCTTAAATCTGCCTGCTGCAGCCTCCAAAGACAGAAGATAAACACACAAGAATAGCCTTCTTTGCACCTTATTGAGAGTCTCTTGGACTGCAACGAGATCAAACCAGTCAATCCTAGTATTCTGAATATTCATTGGAAGGACTGATGCTGAAGCTGAAATTCCAATACTTTGGCCACCTGATGCGAAGAACTGACTCATTGGAAAAAGACCCTGATTCTGGGAAAGGTTGAAGGCAAGAGGAGAAGAGGATGACAGACAAAGGATGAGACGGTTGGATGGCATCACCAACTCGATGTACGTGAGTCTGAATAAGCTCCAGGAGTTGGTGATGGACAGGGAAGCCTGATGTGCTGCAGCCCCAAAGAGTTGGACACAACTGACCGACTGAACTGAACTGCACCTTAATGTGTATAAAATGACTTTAGCAAGTCACTTCTCTTTTTTGAAGCTTTTTCTCCAGAAAGACTCTAGGACAGCTGTCTGTTTTCAGGTTATTTGGAGCCAAAGGAGAATTATCTTGGTTATTACTAAAAATGATACTGAGTTCAATGAGGATAACGTAAGTCATATTTTCCATCATTCTACTTCATTAGCAAGTGTAAATCTTGGCTTTTGTCTCAGCATCTCAGATTGAGGCTTGTCCAGGGCTTCTCACAGAAGCTGGGAGATGTGTTGAATGAAAGTCAAGTAGGTACAAAGAAAATTGCCATTGGTACAAAGAAATGGGGTAAGAACTTAAATGGCCCTTGCTTGGCAAGTTTTACCTAACTGAGCAAACTAAAAATTTACTTGGAAAAGTTGACCAAATGCCAGCTAGAAAGCAAGTTGCATAAACAAGCCCTATAAAGAACCAAGTCATGAATTTTCAATTTTGATTACAGTTTTTTGAAGCAGAGAATTAAATGTAAAACATTTTTTTTCCCCCTTGTACAGCCCCTCCACCATGAGACTCCTTTGGAGTCCATATGTATATATATGTATTTTTTTTCGTTCCTCAAATTGTGTTCACAATGGGAGCATCTGTGTGTCCAAACAAACAAACAAGCGAGGAGATTAATGAACTCACCTTTAACCTTCTAAGTATTTATTCTGGGGCTCAGAGGGGAAGCATGTCTGTGTCAGTGAAAATCCCAAACCTGTCTCTGATAATTTGGTGTTACAAATGGTGTTAAAATGACAGAAGTTTATCATCTACAATTCTGGAGATGAGAAGTCAAGACACTGAGGTTTCAACACGGCCCTGAAAACTGTACTGACTTCTCACACGTTTGTCTTCAGCTCTGAAGAAGGGGTCTGGAGTCTGTGGGCTTCCACGATGACCAGAAAGCATGATCTGGCTTTCAAATCCCCAGCTCCAATTGGTTAACCTAACATGACTGGTCTCCTTATAAGAAGAGAAAAGACACAGGCACACCCAGAGAGAAGACAGCCTCCTGAGGACAGAGGCAGAGACCTGAGTGACGCATCTCTGCCGTAGTTCATGACTCCACTTCTAGGAAACTAAGATGGACTCGCCATTCTCACCTCCTCTCTCTGACTTGCCCCCAGCCACACTGGTCATCTCGCTGCTTTAGCAAGTCCATTTTATTTGCAATGCTCTTTATTTGCAATGCTTTTTTTCCCCTCAAGACGCCAAGTTCACCATTCCCTTTCTTTGGAGGAACGTGTTTTCTGTTCATGTTACGATCTGACTCCTTCCTGGCATGTAGACGACAGCTTAAATCTCACCTCCTTGCAAGAACTCCTTGGACCACTACATGTAATGTCCTCATCAACTACTATTTTTTCCCATGCCACTTTACACCCAGTTTTGATTCCCTGCTTAGAACATAACAGTGCAAGTAATTTTTCTTGTTTGTTTGTTTGTTACCAGGGTTCATGTCTAGATGTGAAAGTGAAAGTCTCTCAGTTATGTCAGACTCTGCGACCACATGGACTATACAGTCCATGGACTTCTCCAAGCCAGAATACTGGAGTGGGTAGCCTTTCCCTTCTCCAGGGGATCTTCCCAAACCAGGGACCGAACCCAGGTCTCCCACAGTGCAGGCAGATTCTTTACCAGCTGAGCCACAAGGGAAGTCCTACATATAAACATCTACATATAAACTCCATAAATCAAAAGAGACACAGATGTAAAGAACAGACTTTTGGACCCTGTGGGAGAGGGAGAGGGTGGGATGATTTGGGAAAATGGCATTGAAACATGTATACTATCATGTAAGAAACAAATCGCTAGTCTAGGCTTGACACAGGATACAGGATACAGGATGCTTGGGGCTGGTGCGCTGGGATGACCCAGACAGATGATATGGGGAGGGTAGGGGGAGGGGGGTTCAGGGTTGGGAACTCATGTACACCTGTGGTGGATTCATGTCCTGTCTCTTATACACATCTAGATGTGTATAAGAGACAGGAATAAGGGTTTCATTTGTTTAGCCAATACTTGCTGCCAA
>SJYX01024272.1:72786-120667 GCA_006410675.1 Oreotragus oreotragus | reverse complement strand
AAAAAAAAAAAAAAAAAAAAAAAAAAAAAAAAGCCTTTTCTCTCCTGTGAACTCCTATATCTCTTTTTCACCTGGAGTTTTGCCCAAATTTTGTAAATACTCCATGAATATTTTTGTTTTTTCAAATTAATTTTTATTGGAGTATAGCTCGTTTACAGTGTTCTGTTACTTTTTGTTGTATAGCATAGTACCTTGGTTATACATACATACATATTTGGGCTTTCCAGGTGGTGTTAGTGGTAAAGAACCTTCTTGTCAATGACTCAGGTTTGATCCCTGGGTTGGGAAGATCCCCTGCAGGAGGGCATGGCAATCTACTCCAGGGTATTCTTGCCTGGAGAATTCCATGTATAGAGGACCCTGGAGGGCTACAATCCATAGAGTCACAAAGAATTGGACATAACTTAAGCGACTTAGCACATATACACATCTTTACTCTTTTTAAGATTCTTTTCCCAAAGTCATTACAGAGTATTGAGTTCCCTGTACTATACAGTAGTCCTTATCAGTTTTCTAATTTGTACACAGCGGTGTGTATATACATACTACCATGAATAGTTTTTGAATAAATGGGCCAGTTAAAAAAATTTTTTTTAAGTCTTTACCAAAATGAAGCTGGTTCAAGAGACTGGATGATAAGAAGAACATCAGCAATTCAATGGGTCTTTGAGATGGACACCAGAAGCTTCAGATGAAAGGAGAAGGGGTTCTCAGAAGAAGATGCCCTCCCGTGGGTGAGAGGAACCTCAGCCCGTGCTTAATGCTTAACCTCTGATGAAAGGGACATGGTCGGTTGTGCTTCATCAAGCCCACCCTTTCCCTGTACAAATATTTACACTCTGAGCTCCTCCTTTTCCAGGGCTAACAGGAGCCCGGGAGAGGCTGTTGCTACCACGGGATCTAATGGAGACATCGCAGTGCTGTTAGCACAGATGGTTGTCATATGTATGCAAATGAGGCACAAATTGAATTTGGAGTCCCCTCTCACCAGCTGTCCTGTCCAGGGAGGCACCCACAGCAGTGGAGGAGCTGCTAAGATACCACTCATCTGTCACCACAGATTAATTACAATGAGCATATTAATCACCATTTGTTTCTAGTACAAAGGAAAATATCTCGTTTTTCAAGTACATCCTGTTAAAAGGTGTCCAGCCTTGTAGAAACAAGGCTCAACAAGGGCACGAGACTTCACCAGTTAGGAACAAGAGGCCGATGGAGGGATGAAAGCCCCAGACTGCACGCTTTCTGCCAGTGAGTATTGACGGGCAGGAGGGAGGCTGATGGCCAGTTTTCACCTTACCAGATGCTTGGGCAGCCCAGCATTTCGAAGAGTTAATTTTGCTTAATGGAGCCTCAGAGAATCAGGAGTCCACAGAAACAGATGTTTTAGATGATGGTGATGACGATAGTGGTAATGATAGTGACAAGGGTTACGGGGGGTGATGATGATGGTGATGGTGATGGTGATGATGATGATGATGGTGATGGTGGTGATGATGGTGGAGATGATGGTGATGGTCATGATGTTAATGGTGACCATGGTGATGATGGTAATAATGATGATGATAGTGATGGTGACTATTTTTTGGCCAAAAGGCAATGGATAGGGCACTAGTTGAGAAATCAAGGGACCCAATTTCAGCTCTGGACAGATATCTAGTTCTTATTTAAAAACTGGATTAGACTAATGACTTTTCATCTTTTTTGGAGAGTCAGAACCCACTTGAATATTTAATGAATGCAATGGACTCTGACACCATAAAAATCTGTATGAATAAAATTTTATATACAGTTACAGTGTAAGTGAAAATGGGGTCCAGCTGCTCACTGCTCAAAAGCCAATAAGGAGGCAAGATTGGTAGAAAGGAAAGTTTGCTTTATTTTGGACGCCAGGAATGAGTGGGGAGGGTGGATGCCTGTCCAAAGACTGACTGCCCCTACTACAATCACAGGGCAAGAGCTTTTATAGACAGAGGGAGGGTCCAAATGCAAAAACAGCACAGTCAGCTCTGACAGTCATCTTGAAATTGATCATCGGTGGTCTGAGCAGCATCATCTTGCATGTTTTAAGTACAGTTAGTCTGCAGGTCCAGGATCTATTTGTTCCCATTTTCTTGAGGCCAATTCTCTGAATTGTGGAAGTTTATGTCATGGCTACAGTCTGATCATCAGGTAGTTAACTTCCCCACCTGTGGAGATTTCAGTATCTGCAAAACAGCTCACAGGACATAGCTCAGAATATTATCTATACCCCTCAAGAGGGAACTAGACCTCCTTGACTTTGCTTAATGACCAAAGTATTATTATTTGGTCTCCTTTGATTGTTTTCCTTTGTTTCTGCATATTCTCAAAAGATAGGGAAAAATCATCTCACCCCTAGAAGAGTACTGATTACATAAATTATCTTCAGCTATGCAAAGGAATGCTGTGTTCTATGCTCAGTCACTAAAAGTCATATCCAACTCTTTCGCAACGCTATGGACTGTAGCCTGCCAAGCGCCTCTGTCCATGGGATTTTCCAGGCAAGAATTCTGGAGTGGGTTGCCATTTCCTCCTCCAGGGGATCTTCCCAACCCAGAGATTGAACCTATGTCTCATTGGCAGAGGGATTCTTTATTACTGAGTCACCTGGGAAGCCCTTATATGGTCACCTGTACAAAGGAACACTACNTCTGTCCATGGGATTTTCCAGGCAAGAATTCTGGAGTGGGTTGCCATTTCCTCCTCCAGGGGATCTTCCCGACCCAGAGATTGAACCTATGTCTCATTGGCAGAGGGATTCTTTATTACTGAGTCACCTGGGAAGCCCTTATATGGTCACCTGTACAAAGGAACACTACACAGGAATTTTAAAAGGATGGTTGAGATGCCCGTGTATTGACATGAAAATACGTCCATGGTATAGTCAATGGGATGACCAAACAGACTTCAAAATACTATCTCTTTACTGTAAGATCTTATTGATGTAGATATTTATAGAAGCCATCCAATGGAGAAGGAAATGGCAAGCCGCTCCAGTATTCTGGCCTGGAGAATTCCGTGGACAGAGGGCCTGGCGGGCTACACACCATGGGGGCTGCAAAGAGACACGACTGAGTGACTAACACTTTCAGTTTTCAGATATTCATAGAAGCCATCAGATGGGGATTCCTCACATTCCCACCCCCATATTTACATACCACCCCTGATTCGTCCCCACATTTACATACCACCCCTGATTCATCAGCCTACCCTGCATCTATGCATCAAGGATGGTCATTCTGCATCTGGCCTGCATCTCCTCCTGCCCTCTAGGGGACATCACTCTTGCAGCTGCCACCCTCTTCTCCTTCATTGTGGAATTCTTCTTTTGCATCAGTTCATTCTCATCAGTGTGGTCAGAAGCTCTCCCTTTCCCCGATCCCTTCAGCAGCTGCTGCATCATTTACGCTCGTCTATTTAGAGCAGAACTCAACAATGTCACAATGGGGCTGTTTCCACTTCAGCTGACTCCAATCTGGCTCCCGTCCCTGTCACTCTCATCAAGGTTGCAAACTGCCTCCTGTTGCCAAATCCTCTGGTGCTTCTCTAAGTTCAGCAGCTCATCTCAGCGGCATGTTGTACCATCAACCTGCCTCGGCTCACAGCCCTTCATCCCAGCCTTTCCTTTTCTTCAGTGGCCTTTACTTCTCAAACTGAGGTCTGCTGTTGCCTGCCTCCCAGCTTGGTTGATTCCTCTTTTCTTCCCTTGGTTGGTTGTTCTTAACCCTGCTTGCCCATCAGCACCATCCAGAAAGATTTCTACATGTGGTGATGCAGGGACCCAGACAAGGGGGATTAGACTCTCCAGGTGACCCTTCTGTGCACTCAGTTCCATAGATTTGCATATTATCCTCAGGAGACCAAACTGCTACTCTGTGTGTGTATGTGTGTGTGTGTGTGTTAGTCGCTCAGTTGTGTCCAATTCTTTGCAATCCCATGGTCTGTAGCCCTCCAGTTTCCTCTGTCCGTGGAATTCTCCAGGCAAGCATACTGGAGTAGGTTGTCATTCCCTTCTCCAGGGGATCTTCCCGACTCAGGGACTGAACCTGGGTCTCCTGCATTGCAGGCAGATTCTTTACCATCTGAGTCATCAGGGAAACCCATTGAAAGATTATGTGCATTAGTCACTTCCCATTCACTCAGGAAGAAAGTGTATTTGGGGAAGCTCATCTGCCTGTGTTACTGATTTCTCTCAGAGTCAGTTTATGATCTGTGCCCAGAAAAATCCATCTCGAAGGCACACTTGTTTATTACCCAAAAAGCATTGCCCTGCTTGATCACCCTTCTTTCACCAGGCTTGGCAATGAATAGCTCTCAGCTAGTTTCCAAAATAAAATCCACCCTAAGCAAATGAGGACTCGCCCCCAGTAACACTTTTGCAAGGGGCGTGCTGCAGCTTTGGGGGCGTAAAGGATTGAACCCAGGATGACATCACTGGAGGCATACTGCGTTCCATGGCTCCTGCTTTAAAGCAGGAAGCACACATCAGGATGTTGAGGTTCTGGCATGTTTATTCTTTAAAAACCAGCCTGGTTACCTTCGCATTACACCTGGCAGGTCTCAGCTGGCGTGACACATCCGATTAGCTCAGGAAGCTTCCTGCAAGGGTGAGAAAACCAGCAAGAAAGCAGGGGGTGCTTCTGACTGGGGACCCACCACTGTCTGCTCACCTTGCTGAAGGGCAGGCTGATGAATCCTCCACAGCCCACATTGCTTTGGACCTGACAAGGGAGACCAAATCACAGAGGGCTTTCTCCGGAGATAACTCCATTGCTCCCAGGCTGGGAAGACTTTGGTTACCCTGTGCTCTGAGCAAGAATTGGAGTCCCTGGGTGTAATGAAATAAAGGCCTGGGTTCGGAAGTATAATAATTATAAGTGAGGTCTGGGGTCCTTCACTTGCCTTTCTAAGCAGTAGAATTTGATGTAGTTGGGAGCAGGGAGTAGGCATGGAAAAAGCTCAGGTCAACCCTCTGGCCTCATGACCCAACACACACAACTGTAAACAGTGAGTGTTTCTTTTACTTTTAATTGTGTATGTGGAATATTACTTAGCCATACAAAGGAATGGCTTTGAGTCAGTTCTGGTTGTGTGTGTGCGTGTTTCCGTTTTTTCTTTTGGCTGTGCCACACGGCATATGGGACCTTAGTTCCTTAGCCAGGGATTGAACCCATGCCCTCTGCAGTGAAAGCACAGGTTCTTAACCACTGCACCACCAGGGAAGCCCCAGGTCTGTTTTCTGTATAACTTCTTATACTCTTATTGGCCTCTTCTTCCAACCTTCCTAATAATGATGATTATTCTGCCTCTGTATCTTTCACAAATGCTCCAGAAATAACACAGGGGTACTTTCCACAGCTTATCAGTGAGCAGGATTACAAGTCTGTGAAGACCCGCTGGTGGGACTCTGCCCCAGGTTCAGAAACCCGGGTAGCGGTGGCAGCATGTGATTTAACAAGCCACCCCCACCCCGCCCAGGGGATGCTGGTGTTGGATCAAGGGTGAGAATCCTTCCGTGAACCACACTCCTCTGTCTCCTGAACGATAGAAAACAGCCAATGACATCACCTGTCTCTTGCATGCCATGGATGCAGCCACGATGAGAAGTCTGTATTTACTATCATTTGTTCTCAAATTAGAATTTACTCAGAAGGGACCCACTGAGCTAACCCAGTGGTTAATAATCTGCCTGCCAGTGCAGGGAACATGGGTTCCATCTCTGGTCCAGGAAGATCCCACGTGCCACAGAGCAACTAAGCCCGTGTGCCACAACTACTGAGGCCACAGGCCCTGGAACTGTCCTCGGCAATAAGAGAAGCTACTGCAGCGAGGAGCCTGTGCCCCACAGGTAGAGTGGCCTCTACTCTCTGCACCTAGAGACAGCGCCTGTGCAGCCACAAGGACCCAGCACAGCCAATAAATAAATGCGTTAAAAACAGAAAAGGCTCCCTCTTGATGGAGCTTGGACTAGCACACGACTTCTGGGACATACACTGCAAGTGGAAGGTGAACATGGCTACAGAAGGCAAGTAGCATTGTATAAACATGTGTACTCCAATGTACAATCAGATAAATGATCTACAGGGGGCAATGCTTAGGGAAATGACGCTGGGAAGCAGTCTGATAATAAGCATGTGTGCTTACGTGCTAAGTCGCTTCAGTCGTGTCCGACTCTGTGACTTTATGGACTGTAGCCTGCCAGGCCTTTCTGTCCATGGGATTCTCCAGGCAAGAATCCTGGCCTGGATTGCCATGCCCTCCCCCAGGAGATCTTCCCGAACCCGAGGCTGAACCCGTGTCTCACGTCTCCTACATTGGCAGGCAGATTCTTTACCACTAGTGCCAGCTGGGAAGCTCTAATAATGGAAACAGATGTGGTTAGAAGAAGCATTTGTAGCAGCAGTGGCAACAAGTACTACCAGCCACTCAGTATTTACTCTGTCAGGCTTAGCGCTTACCATGTTTTTCATGGATTATTCCATCTAATTCTCACCACACCTCTAGAAAGTAGGTACTGTCAGTATTCATATTTTACAGAGGAGGAACTGTTTAGAGAAACTACTTGAGTTGACAAAGCCTGTAAGGAGGATAAAACTGTCAACAACCTGAGGCTTAGCTCCTGCCATGTTCCAACTCGATGACTTGTCTGCTGCTAATGGCCACACACCTTAATCCATCAGGTTGTTTGAGACTGGACAAGGTGAAGTTGAAATCCCATCCTTCTCCCAGTCTGACAGACAGTCTGCGGCCATTTGGTGTTTTAAAAATTTGGCCCGGTGCATCCTGCATCGCAGAGCAAAACAAGGAAGGTGCTGGAAATGTGGGATTCTCAAGGGCAAGTTTGTTTTTGAGACTCTGGAAGTATTTGAAATTTACTTTGTCTAAGCTCCAGCTGGACACTGAGAATTAAAAGTAGTTTGTATATGTGTGTGTGTGCGTGTGTGTGCTCTGTCGCTTTAGACATGCCACGACTCTTGGCAACTCGTGGACTGTAGCCTGCCAGGCTTCTCTGTCCATGAGATTCTCCAGGCAAGAATACTGGAGTGGGGTGCTGTGCCCTCCTCCACTAACTGTCCCTAACGTGGGAGACCGTAAGTGGAGAGCAAAGGTGGATTGGAGAGAGAGTTCCAGCAACCAAAGCAATGGGACTCTGCCGGGAGTCCTGATTGGAATCTCAGAGCTTTCTCCTCTGGTTCCCCCACTCATGTGCGTCCACAGCTTTAAATCTGTTAGCAGTCTGAGATCTGCTGTCTTGAATGCATCAGCTCTTACATGTTACAGTAGGAAGGGAAGCTGTTCCAGGAGAAACTATGGGCTTGAGTTTTGGGTTATTCTGCTTGGCTGGCAAATTTGAACAACCTTATACTTCTTTCTCTCTTTTTCATTGAAGTATAGTGGATTTACAATATTATGCTAACTTCTGTGGTACATCAAAGTAGTTCAGTTATACATATATATGTATTCTCTTTAAAATATTCTTTTATAGTTTATCATAGGATATATAATTCTGAATATAGTTCTCAGTGCTATACAGGAGGACCTTGTTTATTCATATGTAATAGTTTGCATCTGCTAATCCCAAACTCCCACCCTATCCCCCCCCACCTCCCACAACAACAACAGCAGTATTCAGTTGTGTATGCATGTGCCACACCTTCTTTATCCAATCCTCTGTTGATGGACATTCACGTTGTTTCCACTTCTTGGCTATCTTGGACATAGGGTTGTGTACAACCTTATACTTTTCATTCATTGAGTCCTTTTGTTTATTCCCCCCAAGTTCTTCACAGCCTCAGCCTCTCTCCTGATGCTCCAAGCATTTCTGATTTATCTTCCTGGAACTTCACAGCACAACCCCTCTCTCCCACACCCCATCACCTGTGATCCTCTCAACCTTCCACCTCCTATCCGGCAGCTTCTCCAGCACCCGCCTTCCCACACTCTTGCTTTCAGGTTCCCTTTTCCTGCTTTTCAGCTATTTCCCCCTGTTCAAAGTGAACAGGATCCCAAGCCTGTCTGTCTCTCTCTCCTTCTCCCCTTCTCTCTTCCTCTCCTTCTCTCTCATCCAAGAAGCAGCTATCCAGAGAACTCCAATTTCCTTCTCTCATAGCACCAATACAAATACTCAAAGGCATTTTGTTTACTAGGACCCATGCAGGCTCATATCTTGTCTAGAACAGCCAGGAACCACAGATACAATGGGGGAGCTTTTCATCATGGTCCCCACAGGGTACCTTGTGATGTTTTAATGGTCAAGACCAAACTTAATTCAAATCCAGCAGGCGTTATTAGAAGTCATGTTGGCTAGCATGGCTTTATTGCTCTCATTTTTAATTATGAAGTGTAATAAGGTCACATTTCTGGAAATAGAACTCAGTAAGATACATGGGTTTAATTTGTAAAAGTAATCTCCCTTCATAGATGATATGTTTCATTCCACTTCAGCTAAAACCCACATCAATAGCAGAAAATTGTAACAGGCTTCAAATAGGCTTGGTAATCCTCCTCCACAATGATGAACGGGGAAAGGAACAGAAATTCACATCTTCATCATGTAAAGACTTTGATGATACAAAATAGATTGGCTCTATTTATTTCTCTGCTGCAGTCCACATCTTCTTGAAAGGTTATAATATGATAAAACAATTTTAATAAAAAGGAGGTGAACAGGATCCCTTGGAACTGAGTCAAGAAGCTTTAAACTAGGCAGCACAGTGGATCCAGGCGATCTTTTGCAAACTGGAGGCTGGGGTTGCTCCATGCTTGGATGGGCTTGGCTGGAAGGCATGGCATCTGGAAGAAACTTTAGCTTAAAGGAGCTGAGGAAGAGCTATTTCTGTGAGGAAAATGTTACTTATAAGCTGCTCAGGGTCAAATAGCTCTCAGTCAGGTATAGAAATGGTATAGCTTTTTTAAAGCCCTACTTTAAGAAGTAGTCATGTATGGTTGTGAGAGTTGGACCATAAAGAAGACTGAGCACCGAAGAATTGATGCTTTCAAACTGTGGTGTTGGAGAAGACAATTGAGAGTCCCTTGGACCTTAAGGAGAGCAAACTAGTCAATCTTAAAGGAAATCAACCCTAAATATTCATTGGAAGGACGGATGCTGAAGGTGAAGCTCCAATATTTTGGCCACCTAATGAGAAGTCGACTCATTGTAAATGCCCGAGATGCTCGGAAAGATTGGAGGCAAAAGGAAGAAGGGGGAGACAGAAGATAAGACGGTTGGATGGCATCACTGACTCAGTGGACATGAATCTGAGCAAGGTCTGGGAAATGGTGAAAGACAGGGAAGCCTGGCATGCTGCAGCCCATAGGAGCCTGTGGGGTCCAGCATGCCAGGCTTCCCTGTCCTTCACCATTGACTGGACAGCAACAACGATAAAAAAGTAGAGTGGGATTCACAGCTCAGTGGGTCTGACTGATTCAGGAAGGGAAAGGGTATGAACAGAAGATCTAGGTTTTAAACTCAGGTATGTATCCTGTATCACGCACCTGCGCCGTCTCCGTCTCTTTTTACTTCTCTGTAAAGCAGGAAAATGCAGCTTGATCGTGATGGTGGTTTTTTCTCATTTCCATGTCAGTTCATCAGTATCTATAATGAGTGAATCCTGGCTATAACTTATATAAAGACTCATAGCTATTTTTAAAAAGATGATAATTTTATTTCTTTAGATTTAATTTTTATTTTATATTGGAGTATTGTTGATTTCCTATGTTGTGTTAGTTTCCAGTGTACAGTAAAGTACCTCAGTTATGCATATATCCATTCTTTCTCAGATTCTTTTCCCATATAGGTTATTATACAACATTAAGTAAAGTGCCCTTGCTATACATTAGGTCCTTGTTGATTATCTATTTTATACACAGTAGTATGTGTGTGTTAATCCCAAACTTCCGATTTATCCCTCCCCACCTTTCCCCTCTGATAACCATAAGTTTGTTTTTGAAGTATGTGTACATGCTTGTGTGCACATGTGTGTGTGTGTGTGCGTGCACACATGTGTGGAGGGCTGTGGGAATTCTTTCTCTGCCTTTCAGTGTGCTGCCCATTCTGGTTGCTTTAATTTGGCTGTCCTCAAGTTACCACTCCTAGCCCTTCATGCCTCTTATGTCTCTTGTGCTGAGTGACTCAGCTTTGTCTGAGCTCCCAGACATTAGGGTATGTCCCTAAATGAAACTCAGAAACACCAAAGGCCAGGCCCTGTGGCTAGAATCCATTGGTGTAAGAAGGACAGGGTCATCAGACTTCATCAAAATACATCTTGTAAGCATGTGAAACAACCTGTCACATGAGAACATGTTGAATGAAAAACATATTCTCCATTGCCTTAACATTTAAAGACATTCAGGTAGAATGTCAACATATTTAATTTATACATGTATGTACCAGACATTTTTAAAAGATTTTTTTGATGTGGACCATTTTTAAAGTCTTTACAATATTGCCTCTGTTTTATGTTTTTTTTTTTTTTTTCACCCTGAGATGTGGGATCTTAGCTCGCTGACCAGGGATCAAACCTGAACTGCCTGCATTGGAAGGCAGAGTTTTAACCATTGGACCACCAGGGAAGGCCCCGCACAAGACATTCTGGGGACTCTGGGTGCCAAGGATCTCTGGTTTATTAGAGATTTGCTATTTTTCCATCACCTACCAACTCATTTGGAAAAGACCGTGATGCTGGGAAAGATTGAAGACAAAAGGAGAAGAGGGTGACAGAGGATAAGCTGGTTAGACAGCATCACAGACTCAATGGACATAAGTTTGAGCAAACTCTGGGAGACAGTGGAGGATAGAGGAGCCGGGCGTGCTGCAGTGCATGGGGTCACAGTCAGATACGACTTAGTGACTGAAGAACGGCAACATTACCCTCCAGTTGAGGCTACCTAAGGCTCAGCCCTCAGACCCTTTTGCTGTGCTGTCTTGCTTTAAACTGCTGTCTCCCAAACTACTGATATACAGAAATTCTGGCATTTCTACTGTGGTAGAATGCGTGAAAATGGTAACACGGTAAAATTAGTGGAAATGGTCCCTGCTCTCAAAGAAATCATAGTCCTATGGAAAGACAGGCTTTTATACACTGCAGATAATAGAAGACAATCTAAAATCAGCCCTCAAACTGATATCCAAACAAAGTACTCAGAGCAAACACGGGGGCGGAGTGATTAATCGTGGCAGGTGTTTACCAAGAGTAATGATTTTAAGAGTCATCACGCTTTCTCCATCACACGGGCGATGCTAATCCCAATTCATTCATCATCAAACCTCACCTTTCTCGGCCATTTATCTTGAAGGCAAACCCAGCTTTATTCTGGGAAATCAGTCAACTCCATTTATCCTGTGACTGCAGATGCTCAGAGAGGATAACTGCCCTGAGCCATATTTCATGCTCATCCACTCACGTGGGGACCAGCATCTTGCCTGGTGATCTTTTAAACTGGGAAGGTGGTTTTTAATTTCATCTGAATTGGAGGCTTGCTGATAAAGCAGCCCCATAGCCCTGACTTATNAGTGACTGAAGAACGGCAACATTACCCTCCAGTTGAGGCTACCTAAGGCTCAGCCCTCAGACCCTTTTGCTGTGCTGTCTTGCTTTAAACTGCTGTCTCCCAAACTACTGATATACAGAAATTCTGGCATTTCTACTGTGGTAGAATGCGTGAAAATGGTAACACGGTAAAATTAGTGGAAATGGTCCCTGCTCTCAAAGAAATCATAGTCCTATGGAAAGACAGGCTTTTATACACTGCAGATAATAGAAGACAATCTAAAATCAGCCCTCAAACTGATATCCAAACAAAGTACTCAGAGCAAACACGGGGGCGGAGTGATTAATCGTGGCAGGTGTTTACCAAGAGTAATGATTTTAAGAGTCATCACGCTTTCTCCATCACACGGGCGATGCTAATCCCAATTCATTCATCATCAAACCTCACCTTTCTCGGCCATTTATCTTGAAGGCAAACCCAGCTTTATTCTGGGAAATCAGTCAACTCCATTTATCCTGTGACTGCAGATGCTCAGAGAGGATAACTGCCCTGAGCCATATTTCATGCTCATCCACTCACGTGGGGACCAGCATCTTGCCTGGTGATCTTTTAAACTGGGAAGGTGGTTTTTAATTTCATCTGAATTGGAGGCTTGCTGATAAAGCAGCCCCATAGCCCTGACTTATATTCCGGGACAGCCACGCTTCCTTGTGTCTGGTCTCACCTTTTAGAGAAATGAACATTGGGTACCTTCCTCTAGGAGGTCTGGCTCAGATGGTAAAGAATCTGCCTGCAATGCAGGGGCCACAGGAGATGAGGGTTCAGGCCCTGGGTTGGGAAGATCCCCTGGAGAAGGACATGGCAACCCACTCCAGTATTCTTGCCTGGAGAATCCCATGGACAGAGGAGCCTGGCGGGCTACATTCCATGGGGTGGCAAAGCGAATCAGCTTAGCACATATGCACCTAAGGAGTAAAGATGAAGGTGGTAAGATAATTGAAGTGGATCCCTCCTTCTCAAGAAAGAAAGGCCAGTGTTCCAGTAAGCTGAGATGATGCAAGTGTGGAGATGATGTAAGAGGGAGGGGGTCCAGATCAATGGATCACGGGAACACAGAAAATGGAGAAACAGATTCTGAGAGATTGGGACCAGCTCAGTTCTCATTCCTTTATTAAAATAAGAGGTGCTGCTTCCTCTTGTCCAGGCAGACCTTTTCAGCTCTTCATGATAACGAGTATTCTTGTTTCTCAAATGACTTAATGATTCCTCTCAACTAACCTCTTTCACAAAGAGGTGTGGGTCTTTTTCATTGTGGAGAAAACCTCCATGAACCTTATAGGCTTCCTCTGGTCACTTCTTTCCTTTCTCGACCCAGCATCTCAAGTTGAGCCCTCACGATACCAGGGCTGACACCATGCTGAAAACAGTGCTTCTTCAAAGTCCAGGCATCTTCTCACCACCTTGCTTTAGCCTGCATTCCTTTCCCCCATAGTCCTTGAATGGCTATTGTTTATGGATTATGCTGCTCATTGTTAATCTGTATTTCCTCTTCCTGTTTAAATTTTGTTGGCTCCTTGCAATTTGGATGTGGTTTCAACTAGAAATCTTATTCCAAGCGTTGGCAAGCTACAGTTCCGTTCAGTTCAGTTGTTTAGTCGTGTCTGACTCTTTGCGACCCCACGGACTGCAGCACACCAGGCCTCCCTGTCCATCACCAACTCCCAGAGTTTACTCAGACTCATGTCCATTGAGTTGGTGATGCGCCTCTGTTGTTCTCTTCTCCTTCCACCTTCACCTTCTTTCCCAGCATCAGAGTATTTTCCAGTGAGTCAGCTCCTCACATCAGGTGGCCAAAGTATTGGAGTTTCAGCTTCAGCATCAGTCCTTCCGATGAATATTCAGGACCGATTTGCTTTAGGACAGACTGGTTGGATCTCCTTGCTGTCCAAAGGACTTTCAAGAGTCTTCTCCAACAACACAGTTCAAAAGCATCAATTTTTCAGCACTCAGCTTCCTTTATAGTCTAACTGTCACATCCATACATGACTACTGGAAAAACATAGCTTTCGAAGCTACAACCATTTAGCAAAATTGGCCCACTGCCTGCTTTTGTAAATAAAGTTTTATTGGAACACAGCCATCCTCATTCATTTATGTATTGTTTACTACTGCCTTTGTGCAACCACAGGCAGAGGTGATTAATTGCAATATAGTCCCAAGAGCCTAAAATACTTAGTATCTGGTCCTTTACCAAAAAAACTTGCCAGGCTAGGAGTTAATATTTCTCATAATATCATAGGCTCAATGTGATCCCCAGTTCTTTTAAATTTTGATAAATTGATGGAAGCCTTTGGGAAGACTACATTCTCTCCTAAGAATCCCTCGTTCAAAAGTTGAGAGAATCCCAACACAAGAAGAGACGCTCATATTTCCATTAACCTGTGCTGCAAACCAGGGCAGCCACATGCTCACAAAAGACCCGGAAGATATGACTGACATCAGACACCCCCTGCTTCCTCAGGACTTACTCCTCTCTTTCCCTGGAAAGAACCCTAAGTTCTTGGTACTAGTACAGATAGTGCTCAGGTCGTTGAGTGACTCTAGGGGTTGCTTCCTGTTCTTTGGACTCTGTTGTTCTGGTGAAGGCAGCAGGATGCACCGTGAAGCACTGCATTTATCTCTGTGAGGGGGGCAGAAGACCACTGCCTTTTACTATAAAGTCTTCTGTGCTGTTTGAATTATTTTTCCTTCCTCATGGGTACATGTTACATTGAGAAAGTCCCTGGAAGATAAGTGAGTAGTGAGAAAAACTGCACAACTATTGCTACTAACAAGCAGTTATTCATAATGGAATGTTTATGGAAAATGTTATAGACACGCACCCACACAACTTGTTACAATGATTGCCTCTGAAGAAGGCATGTGAAGGCTTTTGGCATACATTCCTTTATGCTGCTTGTTTTCATTTCTTTTGCATTGTGTTGCTTTCATTTCATCGTATTTCGCATTTATTATCTACTTCGTAAGTAAGTTCAAAATAAAGTGAAATGAAGGTCATTCCATTGAACACAAAAGCTCCTAGAACTGGAAGGACTCTCAGAAATGAATGGGTTTAAACTTCCTCCTTAATTCAGAGGTATTTAAATGTTGAGAAGGCACCCAAGTGAGGTCTGATATCTCTATTAGAAGCCAGACTGCATGACTGCATAAAATCTGCCGTCCGGGCTGTTGACATGGCTGCGGCTGCCGTCAGCAGGTCAGGGCATCCGGGGAGGTAATCACTGGATGCAGTCACAACAGTGACAGGGGAGGGAATGAGAGGTTTCCTGTCTGTGGCAGGTTTCTGCTTTTGTTTCAAAAGCCCTTATCTCTGTCAGGTTGGGTCTGCCTCCGCTCACCTCACAGCTCGCCCGGCTCTGGTTTTTTGCTTCTGTATCGGCTCCAGCCCCAGACAGTGCCCCTGTCTGCCCTGCCTTTGACCTGCAACATCTCTTTATTTCCCAAGCACTGCACCTCTGTCCTCAAGTTCAGCCACTTTACTGCTTCTCCCACCAGGGAACAAGAGGTCTTGTTGTAAATGCGGGTCGTAAATAACCACGGGGTCACAAATGGGCAGTGAGAGTTGGGCAGCATGAGTGATGGAGTGGTGGAGGCAAGAAGTGAACATTTATCCGGCTGGAGCGGAAGAGCACATTTGTGCAGGAAGGGGGATGAGAGAGGAAGTAGGACTGAGGGACCGTTTGGAAAATGGAAGCACCAAATTCAAGACCGCCAAAGGCAGAGCTAAGAAAGAAAAGGAGGGAGGAGATAAATGTCCATTTGCTGACTTCCTTCTGTGGACCAGAGGCTCTTTGGATGGGATCTCATTTGATTTTCTCAACCCTCCCATTTTGCAGCTAAGGGCTCTGAAGCTTACGGGAACTAAATATCTTGACAAAGACCCACAGCTGGCAGGTGGAGATACAAGGATTAGAAGAAGAGGATGTATGTCAATCCCATTCTCCCAATGCACCACACCCCCTTTCCTCTCTTGATATCCATACGTTTGTTCTCTACTCCTGTGTCTCTATTCCTGCTTTGCAAATAAGTTCCCCTGTACCATTTTTTTTCTAGATGCCATACATATATATATATACACATTAATATACGATATCCGTTTTTCTCTTTCTGACTTATTTCACTCTCATGACAGCCTCTGGGTCCATCCACATCTCTTCAGATGGCACAAGCTTGCTCTGTTTCACGGCTGAGTAATATTTCATTGTATACATATACCGCAGCTTCCTTATCCATTCCTCTGTGCGTAGACATTTAGGTTCCGTGTCCTAGCTATTGTAAATACTGCTGCAATGAACACTGAGGTGCGTATGTCTTTTGGAATGATGATTTTCTCCAGGTATATGCCTAGAAATGGGACTGCTGGGATTTGCTCTGTGTACACTGCCATGCGTTGTTGCTGTTTAGTCACTCAGTCGTGTCCGACTCTTTGCGACACCATAGATTGCAGCATGCCAGGCCTCCCTGTCCTTCACAATCTCCTTTAGAGTTTGTCCAAAACTCTGTGACTGCTTTATTGCTTGCCTAACTTGTAGCTCATGCTCATTTTGGATGAATGAAATAGTACATTTAAAAAAATGCATCATTAAAGCAAATCACAAGTGTGGTCTTGCACAACTGGGAAGGCTAAGACACTCCCTTGCACAGACTCCTTCGCTTGCACATGATCTCAGTTACTCACTGTAACTGAGGTCGTGGCTTATCTGGGTACGTCATCCATGTGCCTCCCTGATGAGGGTTGACTATGACCTTCCCCTTCTAATCAGAGATCAGATCTAACTTGCTGTCTTGGTTTTTCCTTTCTGGTTTGTGCCTCAGTCCCTTCAATTTCTTTGCTCCAGCTTACAATTTTGGTGCTGCTGGCAAGCTATTCCCTTTCTCCTATGTACTAAATATCATGCTCAATAGAGGTCTTTGCTTGGAAACATAAAAAAGGAAACAAGGAAATATATGCAGGGCGAACAAAATCCTTGTGCTCTTTGGACTCCCCATAAAGCCACTCTGGGGCGGCATCCTCGTTCCTCCCTGCACGGCTGGCTCTGGTGCTCCCACCCATGTTGTCCCACCCATGTCGCAGACCCGACTGTGATGTTGCCAGGCTCAGCTCTGGGCACTGGGCTCTGCCGGGAGGATCTGAGTTCTTCCTTGTAGTGAGTCAATCTGGGCAGACAAATCCTGCTGAAAGGAGTTATAAATTGGGGATTGTGAACCTCTCCTGCCGAGAGGCACTAACCGTTTATAAGGGAGAAAAATTGATAAACCCCCGGGTGTCATTTTTTGTTTTCACTTCACTCTGGGGCCAGCTGTGAACAGGAAACGACTGTAAACAGCGTATTAGTAAAACTGCTTCAGTCAAAAGAGCGCAAGGGAAAGTCGTGAGCAACTGTTTCATCAGCCAGGGCTTCCCACGTTGTTCTGAAAGGCAAGAACAGTGGAATGAAGCTCTGAGGTACACCCATGCTGCCAAACACTAAACAAAATAACATCCGCAGATGCTTTGTGAGCGAGGATGGAAGCTCACGACACCATGATGAGCTCACCTCTGTCCCTCCTTTTGTTCTCGGAGAGGAGACCGCTCTCCACTCCTGGGTCCTCACACCCTCCCATGGGACATTCATTATGGGCCAAGCGTGCGAGGAAAGGAAAATGGTACCCAGAGATGCACAAGATGAGAAAGTGTCAGTCACTCAGCTGTGCCCGACTCTGCGATTCCGTGGACTGCAGCCCACCAGGCTCCTCTGTCCATGGGATTTTTCCAGGCAAGAGTACTGGAGGGAGTTGCCATTTGCTTCTCGAGGGGGTTTTCCTGACCCAGGGATCAAACCTGGGTCTCCTGCCTGCAGGCAGATTCTTTATCATCTGAGCCACCAGGGAAGCCCAAGATGAGAAAGCACATTGCAGTGGCAAGCCATGAGTCCACCCAAGTGAGGAGGCAGGAGAGATAAAGTTCACTCTTCCCTGAGTTGTTCAGAGGAGAAAACATGAAGGACGCGTCTTGTGAGCCTAGACATGAAATACGGGGTGAGCGGAAGAGAGGAGACAGAAGGTGAGTCTGCACAGAAGGGGCAGCAGAAAAAGAGGCTTCGGGGAGAAAATTCTCTGATGGGGCTGGGAGTCATTTGAAGGGCAGTTTGCCACTGTGTGTGTGTGCGCGAGTGTGCATGCGCGTGCACGTGCGTGCACGTTCAGTTGTGTCTGACTCTTTGCGACCCCATGGACTATAGCTGGCCAGGCTCCTTTGTCCTTGGGATTCTCCAGACAAGCACGCTGATATCTGAGCATAAATTAAGTGGAAAGATTTCAAAAATTCAAATGTGAGTGAGGCTAGGCTGTGTCTGAAGTCTTATTATTTTTCAGTTGGATTCCACAGAGGATACAGCGGCCTTGGACAGATCTGCGGTTTCAGCAAAGCAGCTTGGTGCCTTGGTGCTGGAGGTGGGGGGGCACGGTGGCGGCTTCCTCGGGGCCAGTATCCCTTGGCCGTCCCTCCTTCTAGGGTGGATGAAATAAAGCTCCCTTTACTGCCACTGCCCCCTGGCACGGCTTCTCAGAAGGTATTCCAAACCCGAGGCCCCGGGGGGACCCTAGACCACTGGAGATCTCTGTGAGGCCAATGTGAGCCTTCGTCTCTTTGGCTGGATTTCAGACCCAACACCTCGGGTCCCAGGGAGCCTGGCCTGACCTTGTGGAGGGTTGTTTATTAGCTGTTCTGCTAAAGTTCCATTCATTGGTTTAAATAAACAACTCGCATCTAACTCAAGGCTTTCCCCTGGCAGCCTTAAATCAAAGGAAGCTTCTGTTATACTTTATTACTTTAACTTTGTGAATTTGAATTAAAAGGAGGGGCAGCCAAGACCAAATTGTTTTATGACTCAGCTGCAGCCCCGCTACAAGTTCAGCTAAAAGCCAGTGTTCGCACCCCAAACCCCTTCCCCGCTGCCAGTGTTTTCATTCTGCAAACCCCTTTAGCGTCAGGGCTGCAGAAGAGATGAAGAGGAGGCTTGGCACCAGCTAAGCAGAACCATTCTGAACGGATGCTTTGAGGTTGGAGGTGGTGAGAAGTGCAGAGAGGCGCAAGGGCTCAGGACCAGGCTCCGGTCACCACCTTTCCGTGACATAGCTCTGTGACACTGGGCAGTCGCTTTACAGCGCTAACCTTCAGTTTCTTCTTTTGGTGAAATAAGAACAGGCAAAATAATTTTCATATTCCTTTTAGCCTTAAAATCCCGTGGCTCTGTGATTTCATAGGTTGCAATGATGTAATCAGAGTGAGAGGCCAGATGTAAAAGGCCAGATGAAGTTGCAGTGGCAACTTCAGTCTGTAAATCAGAGGGCATCTTCTAAGAAGGTGTAGCGAGAGAACACATCACATAAGAGTTATTTCCAAGCCTAAATCAGTTCGTTTTGCAGTAAGGGATGGAGAGAAGGGTGTCGGAGTTAGGAGAAGGTAAACAGACTGAGTGTGTGCTGCAGGAGATTGGCAGCTGCAAGGGTAAGGGTGTTGCTTAGGGCGATTCCAACCTTTTTGGCTTGTTGATGCCAAGATAGGAAATATGAAAGAAGGGACATATTTAGGAGACTACAATTATTAATTCATTTTGGAACATGGAGAAAACCTTTATCTTGATTTGAAAAGCAGATAAAATCTTCAAGAATCTTTAAAGTGCTTATTAATTTAATACTTAAAGCAGCATATTCCTGTTACAAAAATTGGAAGCACAGAAAGATAAAAATATACAGAAAATCCTACTGCCCATAATCACTGTACACACAGAAATAATCACTATATTTTAGTGGGAAAAATATAATTCTTTTCCCTCTTAGAGAAATATGGTCAAGAGCCAAGAATGGTGATTTGTGGCAAGCTAATATATACAAAGTATATGGACACACACACACATATATTTTTCTCAGTATTTTAAAACACTTTCCGATGACGCTATAGCTTTTAATTGTACACATTATTCATTTCAAAGTTTTGAGTTGTTTCCATTTTTTCTATGTTAAGTACTGTATGGATATCCTTATACCTAAATTCTTAGTCCAATTATTTCAAAAATATAAATTATTAGAAGCAAAGTTCTGGATAAAAATATGTAAACATTTTTAAAGGTCTGATCCATATTGCCAAAATACCTTGCAAAAGCTGGACCAATTTATGGCCCTAGAAACGTTAGATTGGAACATGTTACTCATATCCTTGTGGACTTAGGGAAATGTATTTCTTTTTAATGATTATCAATCAAAGTTGCTGTTATATTTTGAATGATATCATACTTTAAAATATATTTATCCATCATGACTATTTCTTCTCTGGTAAACTATCTTTCCCAGCTTTTTTTCCTCTTTTTATTTTAGATGGTTGGTTATCTGTTATTGATTTTTAGAACTTTTTATATACTATGGATTTAATCTTTTTTTCTGCATGAGCATTATGATTTTTTTACTCAGATGTAGCTCATTTGTTTAAGGTGTTTTGTGACTTATGTATGTATATTTCCATAAATAGTGTTATTTTGATAATTCATTATTTAATACAAAGAGTATATTCTAGTACACTCTGAATGTGTATCTTTTCATGTATGCTTTTGCCTTTACTGTTAACTAAATATATATAAAGACTATCTTTTTATAAATTATATAAAGATATTTTCTGATTTTTAAGTTGCTTTTAAATATTTTCACCTATAATTCATTTCAACTTCAGTTTGACGAAGGATAACAACTCTGTCAGGGATGAGCCATCACCTGGTGAATTACATCATATATCTACTGACTTAAAATACCTCTTTTAGCATGTTCTTGTTGCTGTTCAGTTGCCAAGTCATGTCCGACTCTTTGCAACCCCATGAACTGCACCACAAGCTGTCCTGTCCTTCGCTATCTCCTGGAATTTGCTCAGATTCATGTCCATGAGTTGCTGATGCTATCTAACCGTCTCATCCTGTGCCACCCACTTCCCCTCTAGCCTTCAATCTTTCCCAGCATCAGGGTCTTTTCTAATGACTCGGCTCTTCGCATCAGGTGGCCAAAATATCGGAGTTTCAGCTTCAACATCAGCCCTTCCTATGAAAATTCAGGATTGATTTCCTTTAGGATTGACTGGTTAATTGACAAATTAATAATGATGACCTCAAAATTTTAAACACCAAACTTCAGTGATAATTTGGGGTAACGTGACCATCCTACCAGCCTGGGACATGTTATTGGTAGAGAACGTTAGTGGAAAATATTTCAAAAGGGATTTGAGGCCAGAGTTTTAACACTTGCTAAGTCCAGGGCTTTGAGCCACGGCTTAAAAGGATTTTGTTTGAAAGTTCAGGAGAAATTGTGTTTTTTTTCTCCCCTAGCTCTACAAGGCTGCATGTTACCAAACTTTGAGTCAACTCAGAGTGAAGATCACAGGCAGAAAATGTTTCTCCTGGAGAAGCTATGATTCCTTCTATCTGGCTTGCAGCCTGGCTACCATGGAATGAAGATCCTTCCTCTCTTGTGGGATGTTGCTGAGAAAAGTAGGGGGCGGCCAACGTACACTAACATTCCGACTATCTCCTACCATTTCCTCTAAATTTTCCTTTACCTTTGCAGTACAATAATCCCTGGATCTCATTTTCATCTTGTTTGAATAACGCTCAGGTCTCATAGTTGCCCCCTTGCATTTCGTTGTAGCATCTTCCTCTCCGATCTTAACCTGGGTGTTTGATATCAGTTCAGAATAGCCAGAATAGCTCTTCTGAATAGCCAGGCGGGGGCTGGTGATGCTTTAAGACACTGCAACATGGCAAGGTGACTTCTCGGCAGCTCTTCTCTGCGTCTGGGCATCTGCTGTCCGTGAGTGGTGGCCACTGCCTGGCACAGCAAGGAAGCACCCTATCCTGTCTCCATGGCCTCTGCTGGCTCCAGATTCCTGCCCATGTGTTCTAGGCCAGCTGCAAATCCCACAGGACTTCTTCCCAGATCCCATCACTCATCCTGTGGGGTGTGGGGGGGGGGTGGAGAGGACGAGATGAACTGCACAGAAGCCCTGCCATTTCACCCACTTAGAGCAGCCGAGAAGAGTCCCCTAAAGCCACCAGGGATCGTTTGTGTGGAAAGCAGTTTTTCCGTAGATGGGGAGTGGGGATGGTTTCAGGATGATTCAAGCACATTTCATTTATTGTGCACTTTATTTCTATTATGGTTACATCAGCCCCACCTGTGATCATCAGGCATTAGGTCCCAGAGGTCGGGGACCCCTGGTCTAAAGGAAGCACCCCCCTTTGAGCCTCTCAGCCTGCCTCCACTTCCAGCATTCCCCAGCCCAGAAACAACAGAAGTGATAAGGGGGCAACAAAGCGCTCCCCTCCACGTGTCTCAGGAGGACCAAACTGCTTGCCAAGGAAGACGAGCTCCGAGGCCACCAGGCTGTCCTTACCCCTGACCTCATCGTCTCTAGCTTAGGTTCTCACAGTAAGCATCAGCCTCCCATGATGGTGATGCTTAGAAAGATGTCTCCTCTGTTTTTAGGTTTCCTTAAAACAGCCAGGACCACAGTGGGGGAAGGGAGAGGAAGCCAGCCCTCCAGACACATCCTTATCGGGTGCTCCCACTCTAAACCTTCCCCACTCCAGGGAAGACAGGCACGGAACCTCACGGGGAGGGGGGTCATTTTCCATGTGAAGCAGAAGTCTGGGCTATTCTGAAAGGAACTCACAACTAACCTGGGTTTGGCCTCACTTGCTTTCCAAGAACTCATTGTGGACAGGGCAAGAACTAGACCTAGGAACTAGTGGATGGGTGGGGAAGGGATTTAAATGGGCAGCGTGTGGCGTGTATGCAGACTGAGCTGCAGAGTCCATTCCAGACTCCGGGGACACCAAGCCATCCATGTCACACAGCCTGCCGCCTTTCTGGAATAGACGACACTAAATCGTGTGTTGTCATCAAGGCAGGATGTCTTCTCCTTTATGAGTCAGCTTGGGATGCAAAATTAGACAAACATTGCAATGAAAAAATCCCCCACATCTCATTTAACTCTTTCCTTACTCCAACCTCTCCTTTCACAGTTTCAATTAGTGTCTTTGCCCATTTGGAGAATATTTTATGATTAGGTTTTAAGAAGAATCCATCCATGACTGACTGCCTGAAACTAAGCTGAAGTAAAATAAAGACATAAAGAACAATGTTCAGAGAAGGCCATTAAAGTAGCTTTTATTTATTTATTTTTTTGGTTCATGTGATTCTTTAAATATAAATTTATTTATTTTAATTGAAGGATAATTACTTTACAATGTTGTATTGGTTTTGCCATACATCAACATGAATCCACCACAGGTGTACACGTGTTCCCCATCCTGAACCCCTCTCCCACCTCCCTCCCCATACCATCCCTCTGTGTAATCCCAGTGCATTAGCCCCGAGCATCCTGTGTCATGCATCGAACCTGGACTGGCGATTCGTTTCACATATGATATTATACATGTTTCAATGCCATTCTCCCAAATCATCCCACCCTCTCCCTCTCCCACAGAGTCCAAAAGACTGTTCTATACATCTGTGTCTCTTTTGCTGTCTCACATACAGGGTTATCGTTACCATCTTTCTAAATTCCATATATATGCATTAGTACACTGTATTGGTGTTTTTCTTTCTGGCTTACTTCACTCTGTATAATAGGCTCCAGTTTCATCTACCTCATTAGAACTGATTCAAATGTATTCTTTTTAATGGCTGAGTAATACTCCATTGTGTGTATGTACCACAGCTTTCTTATCCATTCATCTGCTGATGGACATCTAGGTTGTTTCCATGTCCTGGCTATTATAAACAGTGCTGCAATGAACATTGGGGTACATGTATCTCTTTCTATTCTGGTTTCCTCGGTGTGTATGCCCAGCAGTGGGATTGCTGGGTCATAAGGCAGTTCTATTTGCAATTTCTTAAGGAATCTCCACACTGTTCTCCATAGTGGCTGTACTAGTTTGCATTCCCACCAACAGTGTAAGAGGGTTCCCTTTTCTCCACACCCTCTCCAGCATTTACTGCTTGCAGACTTTCGGATCACAGCCATTCTGACTGGCATGAAACGGTACCTCACCATGGTTTTGACTTGCATTTCTCTGATAATGAGTGATGTTGAGCATCTTTTCATATGTTTGTTAGCCATCTGTATGTCTTCTTTGGAGAAATGTGTATTTAGTTCTTTGACTCATTTTTTGATTGGGTCATTTATTTTTCTGGAATTGAACTGTAGGAGTTGCTTGTATATTTCTGAGATTAATTCTTTGTCAGCTGCTTTGTTTGCTATTATTTTCTCCCATTCTGAAAGCTGTCTTTCCACCTTGCTTATAGTTTCCTTCATTGTGAAAAAGCTTTTAAGTTTAATTAGGTCCCATTTTTTTATTTTTGCTTTTATTTCCATTACTCTGGGAGGTGGGTCATAGAGGATCCTGCTGTGATTTATGTCAGAGAGTGTTTTGCCTATGTTTTCCTCTAGGATAAAGATCTAAATGTAAGACAAAAACTGTAAAACTCCTAGAGGGATATGCTTTTTTAGGTAGTGGAGGTAAAGAGATAGTAGATTTATCAGGGGAATAGGGTAGCCATTGTAGCCATGGAAAACACTTAGAGTCCACAGAACCACAGGCAGATAAGCTGTGGGATGGATTTCCACAGAAGCAGATGGTATGCAAATTCTCTCCTGAGAATCTCCAAATTCGCTGGAAATTTTACAAAGTGGACTAGGAGTCCAAGGAGTGGTGGGGACAGAAAGTGTCCCTTTGACTCTCTAGGCGTGTTAGTTCCTGGAAATTGTTATGTGGTTATTGAACTAAAGGATGCCATGAGGAATGTGATACAAAGCAGAACATGAGAAATCAATCCTAATGACCTACAATTATATAGAACTTCATAGGACCAATAACCATATGATTCAGTGTGTAAGGCTCATTAAGGAGTGTGTTGACACCCCTGTTTTGTTTTGAAATTTTAGCACTCCAGAACAGTTATTTTCTCACTCATTTTTCTTTTCTGCACTCTCTTCTAAGAGAAGAAACTGGTACATGTAATGATTTACCATGAAGTTATTAAAAACTAGACACAGTCATTTAAAAAATAGTATCTTTTTCCATTTTAAGCAGACATACTAATTTATTGACTCTGAAATTTCTATATCCACATTTTCCTGCTAGATGTTTCTTCTGCCTGACTTTCAAATACTCTCAGAAAACAGAGTAAATTATAAACAGAATAATAGCATATGTATATTATTTAGGCAATTCATGTGCAATAAGGTGTCCATAGCTTTTAAAAGAAAAGGGTTTGATTCTCAGATAATGGTATTTTGTTATATTTAAAGTGGGAATTTAAAATGCATGCAACCTAACGTATTATACAATTTTAAATTTAGTTCATTTCCTACTCTCCACTTTCCCAGCAGATCCTTTAAAACACAAAGGATCATCTTAAAACAATTGAGACAAGAACTAAATTGGAATTCTTGCCAGCATAGTACTGTACACATACATTTAATGGAGCTCTCCTTTCGACACTGGCTTAATACATTTGAGCTTCTTTATAAATCACTTCCAGAAATCTATGTCAAATATAAATAACTCTACTTCCCACATAAGAATTTCTCTGTTTAAAAATGTCGACTTTACCCATATAGCAAGGTTGAGAACTAATATGGAAGACAATCCATCAAAGCTATAATAAAAGTTTAAGGTTACCAAATGTGAAAATTCTATGAAAAATCTGTTATGGAGCATTTGCTAGGGGCCTGGGATTAAAGATTTTTTTTTCATTTTTGGCCCACATCTTATTAAATAAGTATACATTTAGCCCATTTAACAATAAAATTTGTGACCTCTTTGCAACAGGTAAAATTCAATTTCCTTTTCAGTCAAAGCAGTATTATACCGAATGGCTTTCTTCCCACTCTGTTGCTCTCTTTTATGACTTGGAGTTCATAAAGCAATTCCCTAGCCTGAGAAGAAAATAAACAAGCAAATGGCAGCACTTCAGGAGCCTGAGGCATAACACCTAGAATAATCTGCAATATAGCATTTATCAAGCAATAGTAACTTACAAAACATTTGAAAAATTTGTTTCTGGAGGGAGTTAAGGGAGCTCATTTGAATCCACTTTGTCTCATAAAGGAAACATCATGTTCATAAAACCACAGGAACATTAGGAAAACAGCTGTTTCCTTTCAAAATAGAGCAGCCACATCAGGTGTAAATTTCACCAAGGGTCTATCTTAATCAAGTATCCCATACTATGCAAAATACAATCCAGTCTGTAATTTCCAAATACAAAAAAATGTACAACTTTATTTATATTTTCTCAAAACAATAAAACTGGTTACATGTTCACAAAGAAACATCTGCCATTTTCAAGTTACTGCTTTTGAAAGTAAAATCTTATTTTATCTAGTTTTATAAAACTGAGAATAAAATTTCTTTGTAGCACAAGTAATATATTTTTCGAGTTTACTTTTAGAATCTCTTACAGAATTTCTTTCATGGTTGTTGGTGGTGGTATAAAGTGGGAGCACATGAAAAGAGATCAGTAGAAATGGCTGATTATAAATATTAATATGTGCATGTTAAGTTTCTTAGTTGTGCTCGACTCTTTGCAACCTTATAGGCTGTAGCCCACCAGGCTCCTCTGGCCATGGAATTCTCCAATCAAGACTACTGGAATGGATTGCCACGCCCTCCTCCAGGGGATCTTCCGACTCAGGGATCAAATCTGCATCTCCTGTGTCTCTTGAACTGACAAGTAGGTTCTTTACCACTAGCACCACCTGGGAAACCCCAATTATAAGTATACTGCCGCGCAAAATTGCTATCTCAAATTTTAGGTGGAAATTTCTATTTACTTGTAAAATACTGGGATTATGAAAATATTTATTTTGCTATAGACAGTCAATATAAAAAAGTTAGTCATAACTCAATGTATATATTTTTAATTGTAAGCTTAAAAATATACCATTAAAATTTATTTCATGTGCCATTTGTTATCATCACATAGCAAATAAAGGCAAAAGTAATGATTTGGGAATGATTATGTTAAGAAACAGCAATTAACTCAAAGCTGGACCAGGTTATTATTTAGAAAATTCAGAGTACATTAATAAAGGTTCAGGAGTCAAGTACTAAAAAGTGGGTTGTTTTGTGAGATAATGTACTCAGACTTGCTTTTGATAGACCAATAAAGGTGAATAAATTAGAAAACAATTGCTTGCATATATTTATATGGGTTAGAAAAATGAAAAGGCATGTAGAAAACAAAGTAATAGGAACATTAATATAGATATTATCTTGTTAATAGACCAAATCATTCTTAACATTGTAGCAAATCACATGGTGGACAAATGTGTAAAAAAAAAAGTCATTTAAAATATCTTTTTATTTCACTTACTTCCAAATTTTCTGTTGTTCTCCAAAATCTTATTGTAAATGACAGTACCAATATACAGCTGTAACAGATCTGTTATATCATATAAACAGGCAACTCACTTGAACATTGCACATGATGATTTTTAATATTAAACAATTATTTTAATATAGGGCTTCCCTGGTGGCTCAGAGGTTAAAGCATCTGTCTGGAATGCTGGAGACCCGGGTTCGATCCCTGGGTCGGGAAGATCCCCTGGAGAAGGAAATGGCAACCCACTCCAGTACTCTTGCCTGGAGAATCTCATGGAGGGAGGAGCCTGGTAGGCTACAGTCCATGGGGTCGCAAAGAGTCGGACACGACTGAGCGACTTCACACACACATTTTAATATAAAGGGATGATTTATTTAATGTTAGTAACTTATTTATATTCTATAAACTGTGCAAATAATATTACTGGCACTGTTAAAACAAGTTAGGATGGTTATTATGAAGGTTTTCAATAAATGGTATTTATTATTATTATTTATATCAATAGTTGGAGAAGGCAATGGCACCCCACTCCAGTACTCCTGCCTGGAAAATCCCGTGGATGGAGGAGCCTGGTAGGCTGCAGTCCATGGGGTCGCTAAGAGTCGGACATGACTGAGCGACTTCACTTTCACTTTTCACTTTCATGTATTGGAGGAGGAAATGGCAACCCACTCCAGTGTTCTTGCCTGGAGAATCCCAGGGACGGGGGAGCCTGATGAGCTGCCGTCTCTGGGGTCACACAGAGTTGGACACGACTGAAGCGACTTAGCAGCAGCAGCAGCATATCAATAGTTGCATGAGCTTGACTCTGTCTCAGGCTTTTAAATCTGTAATCTTATTTTCATCCTTACCTTGGTGTACCCTGTTTTAGTGAAAATAAAATAAATGATAATAACTGCTCATCAGTCATGTACACACTCTGCTGAACGTCATATGAGGCTGGATGGATAAGAATAATTATTCTGAGTCTGGAAGTTCATAACAACGTAGAACTTTGAGGCATTTTGTATCATCAGTCCTTGCAGTTCCTAAAAGCAGTACAGTGCTTTCAAACTACTTACTGAAGCTGAAAGCATACTATGTATCAAGCACTATGTTAAGTAACCAAGAGGGAGAAATAACATTAAAAATCAGGCACCTGATTTGTCTACTTGTATCAGTCTGGGTTCATTAGGGAAACAGAACCAATAGGATATATATATATATATACAATTAAAGTAAATTTCTTTGTAAAGATATTTTATACATTGGCTCACACACAGTTCTGGAGATAGCAAGTCCAAAATCCTTGGTGCAGGTTCTCAGGCTGGAATCTCAGACAGGGTTTGATAGAATCTTGAGTCAGAAGTCCTGCAGGCTGGAAATCCAAATGAAATTTCTATGCAGTGGTCTCAAGGCAGGATTGCCTCTTGGTCAGTGACACTTCAATGTTGCTCTTAAGAGCCTTTAATTGGGTGAGGTTCACCCACATTATGGAGGGCAATTGTTTTTCTCAAAATCAGCTGTTGATAATCACATCTACAAAATACCTTCACATTGCCTTCTATATTAGTGTTTAACCAAACAAATGGATGCTATAGCCTGGCGAGGCTGACAGGTAAAGTTAACCATCATTTCAGTCTAATAAAATGCCATATTGTTTTCCTAGCAGGCAAGACATAACATAGAGAAACACATTGACAAAAAGTCTAACATCTATCTATCTATCTATAGAGTGGGCTTCACAGGTGACACTAATGATAAAGAACCTGCCTGCCAATTCAGGAGACATAAGAGACATGGGTTCAATTCCTGGGTTGGGAAGATCACCTGGAAGAGAAAACGGCAACTCACTCCAGCGTTCTTGCCTGGAGAATCTCACGGATAGTGGAATATGCAGGCTACAGTTCATAGGTTGTCAAAGAGTTCACAGAGAGAGGAGAGAGAGCGGCTACCCTGGTGGTCTCTACCCTGGTAGAGAATTGGTCTGCCAGTCAGGAGACATGATTTTGATCTCAGTGTTGGGAAAAACCCCTTGGAGGAGGAAATGGCAACCTATTTCAGTATTTTTGCATAGGAAATCCCATGGACAGAGGAGCCTGACAGACTACACCTGGTGTCACAAGGAACCGGACATGACTTTGCAATAAAACAGCAGCATACACACACACACACACACACACACACACACACACANTGCAAGGGACCTGGGTTCAGTTGCTGGGTTGGGAAGATCCCCTGGAGAAGGGAAAGGCTACCCACTCCAGTATTCTGGCCTGGAGAATTCTGTGGACTATCCATAGGGTGGCAAAGAGTCGGACACGACTGAGTGACTTTTACACACTTTTTCCACTCTTCTGGAGGGTCGAGGAACTCGAGGGGCAGCTGGCCTTGCCAGTTGCAGATGCAGAGTGGGCCCAGGCTGACAGTTGTCTGCAACTCCCTGATGGGCCTCCGCTCTCGAAGGGAGCTCGATATGAGTCAGCAAAGCCCTCAATCGGTGAGTCACACCATTAATAAAAGGTGCAGATTGCAAAGCAGTGTTTATTTCACTGTTGACAGAAACCAGGGCACAGAGGCCTTGAATCGAAAATAACCCTGGGCCAGACACACTGAACCTGGGTGGGATCTGGAGTCCCAGGCTCACATTCCTTCCCAAATGCAAGCATTCAGATAGGTGGCTTTCTTTGTCCTGCAGATGGTTACCCTACCCCCACCTCCAGGGTTTGCCCCCCACTCCGCTTGACAGCTTACAAAGCCCATCCACTTACTAGGCCCTTGTCCCAACTTGAATAAGCCTTGGAACACTGATTAGGTGGTG
Organism: Oreotragus oreotragus; assembly: GCA_006410675.1. NCBI lineage: Eukaryota > Metazoa > Chordata > Mammalia > Artiodactyla > Bovidae > Oreotragus > Oreotragus oreotragus. Next base: position 90,885 of record SJYX01024272.1, on the reverse strand, counting down.
TCCTCACTGAGCAAGTGACAGTCTAGGGCAAGAATCGCTGCTCTGCTGTTCGCCCTGTGTGAACGTAGATCACTTGCATAGCCTCTCGGTGTTTTAAACTGAGCACACAGCCCCCAGCACTCTTACTATCTTGAGGACCCTCCAATCTCCTCAGGGCTTCCCAGGCAGCTCAGTACTAAAGAATCTGCCTGCCAATGCAGGAAACGCAAGAGACGTGGGTTTAATCCTGAGTCAGGAAGATCTCCTGGAGGAAGAAATGGCAACCCACTGCAGTATTCTTACCTGGGGAATCCCACGGGCAGAGGAGCCTGGTGAGCTGCAGTTGGCTGGGTCGCGAGGGTTGGACATGGCTTTGCGACTAAAATGCCACCCCCCCACCACCCCCGGAAGAAGTGGCAGAGAAGCTGAGATCTGGAAGAGGAATAGAAGTCAGCCAACTGAACGTGGGGAAGAAACTCCTTCCCCGTGGAGGTGAATGATGCCATGGGCAACGGGAGAGGACGTGTCATCTCCAGGGAGCGGCGGTGCAAGTGGGACAGGGACAGCAAGCCTGGTAGGAATTTTGGACCTTATTTTAAAGGCAGTAAGAAATGAGGCTTCCCTGGTGGCTCAGATGGTAAAGAATCTGCCTGCAATGCAGAAGACCTGGGTTCAGTCCCTGGGTCAGGAAGATCCCCTGAAGAAGGACATGGCAACGCACCCCAGTATTTTTGCCTGGAGAATTCCATGGACAGAGGAGCCTGGCGGGCTGCAGTCCATGGGGTCACAAAAGAGTCACCCACGACTGAGAGACTAAGACGTAAAGGCAGCAACTCTGTTTCCAAGATCATTTTGACTTAGGTGATTTGATGTGGTTCTGGTGTTGACATCACCACATTTCAACACATGGCGAGTCTGACGCAGGAGTAACACACACCTCTTAGTAGGGAAAAGCACTCTTTCATAACCAAGCAGTGTATCCAACATTAGGTGCACGTGATTCTCAGGTCAGGCCCAGCCCCTGAATAGATCTGCTTTGTATGTGATTTGGTACATTTTCAAGTTAAAAGCTTCATCATTATAAAAGTATGAAGGGAAAATGAGGATGGGGGAGCCTGGTGGGCTGCCGTCTATGGGGTCACACAGAGTCGGACACAACTGAAGTGACTTAGCAGCAGCAGCAGGGTAAGTAGGTAAAAAAATATAGGGTAACGTTGAAAGAGGTGCCTACACAAAATTAAAACTTTTCTTAGCTGCCAGAAAAGAACTACAAACGCTAAAATATAAACAGAAATGAAAAGGTTTTTGATTATGGAAATAAATAATAATATAACTGTATAATTAAAAGCCCAGGGCTTCCCTGGTGGCTCAGTGGTAAAGAATTCGCCTGCCAGTGCAGGAGGCGCAGGTTCCATCCCTGGTCCAGGAAGATCCCACATGCCACAGAGCAACGAAGCCTGTGTGCCACAATTACTAACCTGTGTTCTAGGGCCGGGACCACAGCTACTGAGGCCGGAGCACCCTAGAGCCCATGTTCTTCAATAAGAGAAGGCCACCGGAACGCGAAGACCACGCTCTGCGTGAAAATAGACCCTGTTCTCTGCAATTAGAGCAAAGCCCATGCAACAACGAAAACCCAGCACGGCAAAAAAAAAACAAAAACAAAAAACCACTCTGAATGCACAGGTAGTTTTAAAAGCATCGGGAACGGGATGAAATACTTGTCAGGTTAATGAGTGACTCACGAAAGAAGAAATACTTGGAATACACGAGGGCAGTGGACTGTGTTTGGTTGAGTGACGTGTATGCTGAGAGCAGAGAATGGTCTGGTGGACTGTAGGTGCTCTTTGTTGAGTGAATAAAACAGGAAGATCTTTTGCTTCACTCCACTTCACCCCCAAAGGATGGGGATGGGGGTGCCGGGGAACTAACGCCTGTAGAAACAGTCCTCATCCAGTCATGGACGGGAAATGAATTGTTGCTGCTGAACTGCTAAGTCATGTCTGACTCTTTGTGACCCCGTGGACTGTGGTCTGCCCGGTTCCCCTGTCCATGGGATTTCCCAGGCAAGAATACTGGCGTGGGGTGCCATTTCCTCCTCTAGGGGATCTTCCCAACTCAGGGATCGAACCTGTGTCTCCTTCATTGGCAGGCAGATTCTTTACCACTGAGCCACCAGGGAAGCCCTGGAAACGGAATCCAAATGCACTAATATGCTTGTCTCACAGATGGGACCACTGAGAGGGGTGTTTCATTTGGTCTGACTGATACCTACAGCAGGACTGAGCCCCAGCTGCTCACGGTGGTGACTTTGCTCTTTTTTGCAGAGTATATACACTTCTTTCCCTACACTCTTACGTCCCCTCTCTCTTAGAGCTGCTTCTTAGATTACTTCCAAAATAAAGGACTTACAAGGACTTCCTTAGCGGTCCACTGGTAAGTATGTGACTTGATCCCTGGTCAGGAAGCTAAGATTCCACATGCCTCATGGCCAGGACAATAAGAAAAAAAAAAAAAACACACAACAACCAGAAACGGTGTTGTAACAAGTCAATAAAGACTTAAAAATGGTCCAGATCAAAGTAAAGGACTTACATCCTAATACTACTTCAGCACTGCCTTTAGAGGAATTCAGCTTAAGACAAAATGTACATTTTAGGAGGAAAAGGTAATGCGTGCATCACACTCCTTCTTCATACTCTTCAGAATTGTCTAAACGTACAATGAACATGATTATGAAAAAATAAAACCAAGCCACCACCACCAACATGAGAAATCCCCATCATATCAAATTTTCATGAACTTCCCATGCTTTTTCTTAGGAGTTAGAAAAAATGCACAAGTCAGATAAATTAATATACTTCTTTCCCACTAAAAACAAGGAAATCATCTTGGTGTCTATGATGCAAATGATAATTTGGAAGATGCATTAAAACAAATGGAAAGGGGAGTCTCAAAATGTGGTAGCATTTTCCAAGTTTGATCATGAAAGGAGATCATGAAGAGAGAAGCTCTTTCTTATTTCCTCCAAGTGTGCTGATTTGATGAGGGAAGGTTATGTTCATTTCAAGGGGACCAGTGGGTATGAAGCAGGAGTCATCATAGATTCCACATCTGTCTCCCTCCCACCCCTCCATCCATGGTTCCAAGGAAAAGATTGAGAAGCTGTCCATCCGTGCTTTCCACAAAGGCATCACTATTTTTTGCCAATCCCTGGGCCAGGCTGGAAAAAGAAAGCCTCAAAAGGCATACAGGTCTCTGCTGTCAAGGTGCTGGTGGAGAAAGAAATGGAAAACAAGCAACTACATGAACACAGGTATTTTATCAGGACATGTCCTTTGAGGGCAATAAGTGGAAGAATAGGGTGAACGCTCAGGTCAGAGTGAATTTGGTTTTTCTTCTAAATCAGTGGAGAGGGAAATTCTGCCAGGAGAAGTGTCATTCAATCTAAGAATCAAGAAAATTACCAGCTGGGAAGACCTGAGGAAGTTTCCAGGCCAAGAAAGTCTGAGTGCTGGCTGAGAACTTGCTGTTTGAAAGGACCAGAAAGGAGACTGGAGTGGGCCTGGAGAGTGGCAAGTGAGCCCACTTCATAAAACAAACAAAAAGCCAACCCCAAACCCATACTCAATACCCTGAAGTTTAGCATCAGACACAATAAGTGGTTATACCAGCTCTTGGCAAAGATAAGAGAAAGAAAGGACCCTCTCCTGTACTGTTGGTGTGAGTACATATTGGTACAGAATTTGTGGAAGGCAATTGGGTAATGCTCATCTAAATTTGAAATATTCTTTTCCTTTTTTACTTCATTTATTTCCAAAGGGTTGAGAAGATCCCCTGGAGAAGGGAATGGCAACTCACTCCAGTGTTTTTGCCTAGAGAATTCCAAGGACAGAGGAGCCTGGTGGGCTACAGTCCATGGGGTCACAAAGGACTGGACATGAATTAGCAACTAACACTTTCACTTTTCCCTGGTGGCTCATAGGCAAAGAGTTCACCCACCAACACAGGAGATGTGGATTCAATCCCTGGATGGGGAAGATCTCCCGGAGGAGGAAATGGCACTCCACTTCAGTATTCTTGCCTAGGAAATCCCATGGACAGAGGAGCCTGGAGGGCTACAGTCCATGGCGTCACAAAGAGTCAGACATGACTTAGCAACTAAACAACAACTTCCACAGGGCTTGAAATTTTACACTCATGGATTACTTCTACGTTTTAAAAAAGCTATGAAGACTTTAGGTCCACTCTTTGCGCATGTATCCCATCGGGACACATACACCAGCTACATGCCTACGGAGTGATGGAAGGAGATGCAGAAGAGACAGCAGAGGGTCTAAAACCAAAGGAAGAAGAGATATTTTAAAGTAGAACTGAACTCAACTCCTTATTGTGGCCATGAAAATATTGGATCTAATGGAAGGCTAGAATCTAGAAGGAACCAGCTTGTGACCAACTTCTTGGTTTAATTAAAAGTGTGTTGCTTGAACTGTGTCCAAGTCAGGTCTTTCTGGCATTTTTAGGTCTTACCTCTGGTTCCCAAACTTCTTACCATTTGTCATGCTTTACAGCCACCCCACTAGGAAGAAACACAAGGTTGGTCTGTGTGAGTTAAACACACGAGCATGTGCCAGTGCTTCTGTGGCATCATTTCCCCTAGGTGATCCAAGAAGGAGCATTGAGCCCCAGAGTGGCCTGTCACGGAGGCCAGTTTATTGCAATCAATTTTTCAGTAACTCCCAACTGGGCCAGAGTCAATCCAATAACAAAAGATGGAACTGTCTAAACCTATTAAACTTCCAGGTGCCTGAATTTACTTAAATCGCATATTCATTTCCTTCCCTGATCTCACTGCTAAGCTGTCAAAGCTCCATCCTTGTGTCACCGAATCAACTCTTCTGGGGTCAATTACAATGAACTGCTTTGCTATTAATTGGATCACAGCCCGGCAGACTTAATTCGGTCTTCAACTGAAATAGTCCATGATCCCATCACCCCCATGTCCTTTCTCTGAAAGCAACACAAAGGCATGTGTTGTTGGATTGTCCTCCTGGAGGCCAACCTTAAAATCCAGGCATGTTCTCTAACAGCCCAGCTAGAGGAATGCTGAGCATAACCACTTGGGAGTGGATAACTGGTGCAGGTTCCCGGATCAACTATTTCGCTTGAGTCATAATGACATAGCGCTGCCTTTTCCCCTCCTCTTCGCAACCCAGAGCCATCAGTGTAATGGTTTATTGCTTCTTGAGTCCTCCTTCCAATCCCGTTCTTTACCACTCTCCATCTTCCAGAATGGAATCTTCTGCCACCTACCCTAGACTTTTTTCTTTAGAGTTAAATCCTATTCATCTTTAGCACCTTCGCAAATGCCCACATTCTCTCCCTCCAGTTTCCTGCTTTTAATGTTCTTGAAAGCCGGCTTTCCATCCTAACTGATTGGAATGATTCCAAGAGCCCTTTCAGAAGCACGGTGCGTGGTATCTGTTTTCACTAAGGAAGGAGTGTGGCATCTTGAAGGAACAATGAAAGATTCTACTTCACAGCAGTAGTTTTGCAGGTTTTAAAAACACCTGGATGTATTCTATGATATTCTTGATGCTAAGAATTTCTCCTTCCAAATATGGATCTAACCCACAGCTGGAAATAGCATGCACTCCAAATCCCCTTGCCAAAGAGTTAAATATCTTCCCAGCATTTTAAATCATTTAAAGGCACTTAACCATTCAAAATGGTATGAACGTTCCTTCCACTCACATGGAAAGCATTGCACAATTGACAAAGACCATTAGAAGGGCTTCAAAACCAAAGCTAGGGAAAAAAATCAGGAAAGGCAAATAAATGCTGCAGAGATTTATGAATGAAACCTTGAACAAAACCAGAGGAAAAGGCTTATCAGGAATGAGTGGACAGTTCTTTGGTCTCACACTCAAATGGGCGAGAATTCATTTCTTCTGGCTTAATATGCAAAGACAAAAACAGGCTTCTACAAAACGAATAAAACATAAACACCGCAGGAACAAATCAGGTTCTTTTTTTTAATGGGAAGTACATCAAATCATAAAAATGTGACAGTGGAGCATACCTGGGGGAGTGCGGGAAGGAATGCACTTTTTTCTCTGCTCAAGGCTGCGCCCCGAAGAACTGATCCTTTCGAGTGTGCTGTTGGAGAAGATTCTAGAGAGTCCTTTGGACTGCAAAGAGATCAAACCAGTCAATTCTAAAGGAAATCAACCCTGAATATTCTTTGAAAGGACTGAAACTGAAGTTGAAGCACCAATACTTTGGCCACCTGATGAGAAGAGCTGATTCATTGGAAAACACCCTGATTCTTTGAAAGACTGAAGGCAGTAGGAGAAGGGGAATGACAGAGGATGAGATTGTTGGATGGCGTCACCAACTCAATGGACGTGAGTTTGAGCAAACTCTGGGAGATAGTGCAAGACAGGGAAGCCTGGCATGCTGTAGTCCATGGGGTCACAAAGAGTCCCACTACTCGACTTAGTCACTGAACAATAACACACAACCTCTACAGTCTAGGGCAGCATCATCTCTCACCTTGTCAGCTACAAAAACTGCCTAATTAGGCTTCCAGCTCCCACTTTTGCCATGACAATCTTTTCTTCAAATCACATCACCTCCCTATGAAAACCTTGTAATGACTTTCCCTTGCTCTTAGAGTAAAACCTAACTTCTCTTTGATCTGGCTCCATGACTGTTTCTGCAGTCTCACCTTGAACTATCATTTTATTGACTACGATGCAGACACATTGGTCCAGCTCAGGCCTTTTACATATAGTATTTCCTCTGTCTAGAGCGTGCTTTTCTTGGCTATTTTCTGAGGTTCTCATCTTTTAAATCTCAACTTGAATCTCACAGAATCCCTTCCTACTAACCTACCTAAAACCGATGCTTTTCATCCTCAGTCTCTTTCTATTGATATTACATTCATGCATTTTATTTTGTCATGGCTCTTCTCGCTGAAGATTTTCTGTTTACTATTTTTCATTATTTGTTTCCTCATTGGAACAAAAATATCTTGGGAGTTAGGGCTTTGTTTTGTCCCACAGTTACATCCTCAGTGTTTCAAACTTTGTCTAATAAATATAGCCTTTCATAAATATTATTTGAGTGAATAGATAATGGATTTAAAGCCCTGCTCTAAAGTATAGAAGCATATAGTCAAAACTATCCATTAGTGAACCAAACACAATAAATTCACAATTGTACATTATCAGTGACTGTCTAATGAGGACCATAAAAGTAATGCTTTGGCTGAGAAGAGCCCAGAAGCATATTGTTTTGAAGGATATTACTTCCTTCTTGTGCTGTATGCACTCAAACTATTCTAAAGTGTTTGCCAAAGGTTTCTGAGGATCAGAATCATGTGAGCCACCTATAACATACAGCCTTCACGACTTGGTCATCAGAGATATAGAAATGGTGAATCCAAGGTGAAGTTTGAGGGTCTAAATTCTTAACAAGTATTAGGTGCATTTTTTTTTTTTTAATCAAGGAGGCTTGAGAAATACTGCCTTAGAGCAGAGATTAAAGACAGGGCTACAGTTTAGAACTGCAAAGTCCAGGCTGCAGCCTCATCACAATTAAATTGAAATACTTGGGAATGGGAATCAGGCATCCATCTTTCCTAAAATTCTCCGTGATTCCAACAATTGTTCAAGCTGAGCAGAACTCTTCTAAACTCCCCATTCTGACTTCAACTTGCCTGTGAATCATCTGCTGAGCTTGTTAAAATGTAAGTGCTAATTCTGTTGATCTTGGTTGAAGTTCAAGATTCTGCTTTTTTTTTTTGTAAGCTCCCAACAGTGTTGATGCTGGATATCCTCAGACCTCTCTTAGAGCAACAAAGTTCTAGTGGATCCACTAAGGTACCAAGCCTGGTGTCTTAGTCCGTTACAGCTACAATGAAACAATGCAACCTAGCAGCTTAGGAACATCAGGAACTTATGTCTAGTAGCTCTGGAAGCTGGAAGGCCAAGATCAGGCTGCCAGTATGGTCAGAGGAGAGGACTTTGGCATGTCACAGACTTACTGTATCTTCACTTGGCAGAAGCTAGTGAACTCTGTGGGGTTTCTTTTATTAGATCGTGAAACCCATTCAAAGGGGCTCCACCCTCAAGATCTAATCACCTCCCCAAAGCCCCATCTCCTCACACCATCACTTTGGGGTGTTATGTTTCAACCTATGAACTTTGGGGTGACACAAGCATTCCGTTCATAACACAGTGTATCCTTGGCCGTGTATGCAGAGTAGAGACCTTTAGGAATTCATGGTGAGGTAGGTGATGGTGCTGGTGGGTGTGGCAACTGTCTCCTCTCTCTTTTTACAACTAATGATTTTTGTTACAGACACACTTTCCTCCTGGGGTTTGGGGCTGAGAAATACAATACACTTGAATTTCCTTGATGTTTTCATTCATAAATACAGAAAAGTCTACTTCATAGGAGGTGCTTCTCACTCTTCTCTGGATAGGAAAGAAAGTGTTAGCCGCTCAGCTGTGTCTGACTCTTCACTACCCCATGGACTGTAGCCCACCAGGCTCCTCTGTCCTTGGGATCCTCTAGGCAAGAATAGGTTGGAGTGGGTTGCCATTTCCTTCTCCGGATGTGAAAATCACTCTAAAGCAAGAATAGAAACATTGTGTGAAAATGTCATGCTTCAGTGTAGGATATCAACTCCATCTCCTAAGACAAACCAAACTACTCAAAACTGTTCAACCTTTTAAACGGTAAGTTTCTGAAATGGGAGAAAATCTTTTAGGCAGTCTTGGTACATCATTTGTTTGTGAAGGAGTTCAGGACACACTGCACTTTGATACACTGTAAAGCTTAAGCTGAAGGAATTTGAGAAAAGCGGGAAGGTCACACTGACCTTCTTCCCATACCCTTGTCCCTGAATCAGATCAGAAAGCTCCCATCTGGAAGGTACCCTCCCCGTGTTAGGAGGAAAGAAGATGTTCTCATCAGCAGAGATGAGGAGAATGGGGCTGAGAAGACTGACAAACAAGCCTTGTTAAACTCACCTTTATCCTCCTTGTTAATTCTTCACCATCCCTGGTCCACTCATTCTTCACAGATTTTTTTTTTTTTTTTTTAAAGTCCAAAAGCTATAAAAGCTTCCCGCTCTGGATACGTTTCTGGGTCTTCATTTTCTTGTGAAGGCTTCCATAGACGTGTGAAAATTCCAGACATTTATGCTTTTCTCGGTTCGTCTGTCTTTCTCAGTTTAATTTTCAGATCCATCCAAGGACCCTAGGAGGATTGGGAAAATTATTTTCCTCCCATTCCACTTGCAATCTTGCATAAATCGTTCTAAGTTTTAAGTCCAAGTCTTGATTCTAGACACACGTACGTATTGCTAACAGTGATGGTCAGTGTCTAGGACTTACAAATCTGTCATTGCAAGGTTGGTTATAAGCAGGAGCTGGGATTGTGAAAAGGAAGTTTCCCTTGACTGACTCTGGTCAAAGGCCATGACTTTATAGTCAATTAGTTAGACCTTTGGCAGTTTCATCACGGAGCAATAGATCTGATTATCTTCTTAATGACCTACATAATCAGACCTTTTATTGATAAAGTCCCTGCTTTCAATTTGACCACAATGAGAGGAGAAGGGGAAAAAAGATGGATTTCTTAAAATACGAACTCTCTGGGGAAGTGGGGAGGTGACATAATTCCATTTCAATAGTCCACTGACTCCAGAGCCTTGAACAGTCCTGTTCCTGGAGCTTGAATAATAGGTGTAAAATGATTCAATGTAAATCAACTATACTCCAAAAAAAAAAAAAAAAAAGGTATTCAGTGTGAGAAGCATTGTCATGACTGGACCTTTTGTTTGTTTTTTTCAGTCATTACAGAGAAACAGGTAAATTCAAGTAAGATGTCACAAGTTCCACTAGTGGTAAGAGAATCTCAGTTAGTCTAGAGAGGTGGCGTGTTTGACAGAGGTATTTTCACAGAGTGGAAATAAAACCAACCTTTGCACTTGCTAACGGTTCGGCATTAATCAGACTTCCTCAGTAATTTAGGGGTCAATTCCCCCATGTCTAACATTGAACCTCAAAGTCCTTTCTGTTTTCAAAATTCCACAGAGCTGTGTGTGTCCATGTGCTCCAATAATGGATCGGATCAGAAACTGGAGGCTTGCAGCTTTTGGTGAGTAGAGCTTCATTATTGGATGGTCCCTGATGGACAGCCCACTAAGTGCAGATATCACCGAGTGTACTCTAACCTGTCAGACTGAGAGTTCTTGCTTTGCTCTGGAATAAGCAGGGAATGTTTGCACTCTGAACTGGGCTCTGTGGGTACTTCTCACTGGGTACAAATTGACTCCATGAAATAAGAGGACTCACAGTCTCATAGATGTTTATTCAGACCCTTGCAACCAACCCCCCTTTCAGCACCCCTTTCAACACTGTTGTGAAAACAGCGAGGTAATTGCCAAGTTCAATCAGCTTCCATGATGTCATAAATGGAAAGACCTATGAATTGCTCCATTGCTAGACATTAAGGCAGGGGATGATGTCATTCCTTAAAAATAAATAAGCATAACCTAATGTCTTTTTATTAATAGTCAGCTAATTGCTGCATCAGAAGAAGGAAAGCTTTGTAGACGAGAATGAGAAACTGACCCTGACATCATGCCCACAGCACAAGAGGAACCTTATTCTCTGGGTGTGCATACACACACGCACATACACACACACACATATGCAAACCCACACATACAGGGGTAAAATGGCTTCTTAAATGATGAATCTCTAGATAACACTCCAGTATATGTGGGTGGGGTGTCAGCAATCTGATTGGCTCACAGCTGGAAAAAATGAGACAGGCATGACAGATGTGATATATAGAGAAAGCGCTGGCTTGAGAGGCTCCTCTGCTCTGAGAATCACCCCACTTGCTGTCGTGGGGAGCCCTTCATTTCAGACCCCACAGCCAAGTACGTCTTACCTGTGCTTTCTCATGTGTTTCTTCAGCTATGATGTCACAAATACCAAGTCTTGGTAAAATGAATTTTGTTGAAGAAAGAAAACCAATGAGGGGAAAAACATATCATTAAAGGAAAGAGATCAAGGAGATCCAACCAGTCCATCCTAAAGGAAATCGACCCTGAATATTCATTGGAAGGACTGATGCTGAAGCTGAAGCTCCAACAGTTTGGCCACCTGATGAGGAGTCAACTCATTGGAACAGACCCTGATGCTGGGAAAGACTGAGGGCAGGAAAAGTGGGAGACAGAGGAGGAGATGGTTGGNCCAGTCCATCCTAAAGGAAATCGACCCTGAATATTCATTGGAAGGACTGATGCTGAAGCTGAAGCTCCAACAGTTTGGCCACCTGATGAGGAGTCAACTCATTGGAACAGACCCTGATGCTGGGAAAGACTGAGGGCAGGAAAAGTGGGAGACAGAGGAGGAGATGGTTGGGCGGCATCACCGACTCAATGGATGCGAATTTGCACAAACTCAAGGGTGGTGAAGGACAGGGAAGCCTGGTGTGTGGCAGTACGTGGGGTCACAAAGAGTCAGGCAGAACTCAGTGACAGAACAGCAGCAAGAGCCAAAGGAAAGTTTGGAAGTCCAGGTGATGCAGAAAAATCAGATTATCCGGCTAGTATTACCCTTCAGTATTTACGGCTTAGTGACCAACGTTCTTCTTATCAGTGGGTTTGAATGCAGCATAATTTCTTCCCAGATTGATTCTGTCTCTTTCTCATCTACTCTGAATGTGTTTTGCAATGATTTTTGTAGCACTGGGAAAGAAAAAGAAAAGAAAAGGTCTTTTCACAACTTCTGGACTGTGTCCATCATATTGCCTCGGACACATGTCATAAAATACTTGCTCAAATTGAAATACATGACTCACTGTTAATGGAAACACAATCCCACATGCGGTACCATATACAGTGTTGAAGGAAAGGTGCCTCTGCTTTCCAACCTGGAATTTCTGATGCTACATAAAATGGGCAGGCGTGTCAGTTAGGGTGGCCTCTCCATCTATGTCATTGCCGTGTAAAATAAAGGAGTTGGATGCTGTCATCAAGGGAAGACAGTCTTGTAGTGTACCAGCAACTGTGGGCAAGCCATGCTTCTAGGTAACCTTTCATCTTCAGTTGAGTTTAGTCCAGTCACTCCGCCGTGTCTGACTCTTTGTAACCCCATGGACTGCAGCATGCCAGGCTTCCCTCTCCAACACCAGCTCCCAGAGCTTGCCCAAACTCATATCCATGGAGCCAGTGATGCCATCCAACCATCTCATCCTCTGTCGTCCCCTTCTCCTCCTGCCTTCATTTTTTCCCAGCATCAAGGTCTTTTCCAATGAGTCAGTTCTGCGCATCAGGTGGCCAAAGTACTGGAGTTTCAGCTTCAGCATCAGTCCTTCCAATGAATATTCAGGACTGATTTCCTTTAGGATGGACTGGTTTGATCTCCTTGCAGCCCGAGGGACTCTCAAGAGTCTTCTCCAACACCACAGTTCAAAAGCATAATCCTTAGGCACTCAGCTTTCTTTATAGTCCAACTCTCACATCCATACATGACCACTGGAAAAACCATAGCTTTCACCCCATAGCTTTTAATCTTGAACCACAACTGGAGGACTGATGGGTTAAACAGAATAAAAAACTTATCAAAAGAGCATGAAACCATTCTTATGGCCCCTCTTGCTGGGTGATTGTAAATACAGACAATGGCTAAGCTCTCCCACCACCACAGAGCCGAAATGGACCCATTGAGATTCCCACTAACCAGGGACTGAACCTACGTCTCCTGTGTTTTCTGCATTGCAGGTGGATTATTTACCCACTGAGCCACCTGGGAAGCATATTATATATGATTATATATAATCTCTGAATCTCTTTTCTGTACACTTAAAACTAACACAACTTTGTAAATCAACTCCACTTCAATAAAAAATAAATACAAAATTAAAAGTGTTGACATCAGTAATAGTTGGAGTCAGGGAAATGAGTTCAAAGTGCTCACCCAAACCTCTGGTTATCAAAGTGTGTCCCTATTGTTAAAAATGCAAATTCTGATACAGGTTCCATCGGTTTCAGAGTCAGAAACACTGGGGAAAGGGCCCGGGGGATCTGAGCTTTAACAAGCCCTCCAGGTAACTCTGCCACACACTGACATTTGAGAACCACTGGTCTAGGACATCTCTTGAAACTCAGCCAGTCAGTACTCACACTTCATGAAAGCAATTCTCCGAGAGTCCGGTGATCTCCATGCCTTTGTCCCTCCCGCCCTGGTTACACCCTCCTTGGTCATGGTTCAAGACTGCTAGGTATGTGTGTGCCCAGTTGCTCAGTCATTTCTGACTCTTTGTGACTCTGCAGACTGTAGCCCACCAGGCTCCTCTGTCCATGGGATCCTCCGGGCAAGAGCTCTGGGGTGGCTTACCATTTCCTTCCCCAGGGAATCTCCCCAACCCAAGGATCGAACCCATGTCGGTAAGTCTCCTGCATTACAGGTAGATTCTTTACCCTGGAGCCATCAGGGAAGCCCTCAGTACTACTAGAGGCCCCTGCAAGGAGGAGAGAGAAGGTGTGCACTGCCTAACAGCTGTGGACTTCGGGCAACAGCCACTTTCCTGGCTTCTGTTTCCATATCTGCACAAGGAGACGCTGACCTAGGGGACCTCCGTTGCCCCTTCGGGCTAATGTTGTGTGGCCCGTGAGCTGTCACTGCAGCTGCCCTAAACACTAAATATGGGCCGCTGCTCTCAGGCAGCGTGCTCTGGCCTTCAGAAGGATAAAGGGGTCTGAAAATACTCCTCCAGATAGCAGCACAATGAACCACTGAAGCCTTGTAGATAACAAGACCCTTAGCCCAAACTGCCAGTGATGTCCGTGTCTGAGTATCAGGGAAAGTGATAGATCGCAAAAAGCACACATCCAAGCTTATCCGTCTGCATTCTTGGGGCACAGACTCAAGACAGCATACTCACGCTGCTAAAGGTGACAAGTTCCCTGCATGGATTATTTGCTAGTCACTATTGAGTGATTAAATGTAAACCCGGGAGAATTAGTATTATAATGAGGGTGTGTAATAAGTTTGTTCAATAGTAACACATAATAATAAACATGAGACCCAAACCACTGGAAATACATGTATTCGATAGGACAGATAGCTTCAGGCTCATTTTATTACTTTATCTTAACAATTTCAGTGTTTTTTATGGAAAATGTTAAACAGATGAAGAGTAAATAGAATAGAATACTGAACCGGTGGCTCAGTGGTAAAGAACTCACCTACCAATGCAACAGACCCAGGAGATGCAGGTTGGATCCCTGGCTTGGCAAGATTCCCTGGAGGAGGAAAATGGCAACCCACTCCAGTCTTGTATGGAGAATCCCATGGACAGAGGAGCCTAGAGGGCTATGGTACATAGGGTCACAAAGAGTCAGATAGGACTGAGCGACTAAACAGGCATGGAGCAACTTTAGGACAAAAATTGTCCTCAGGAAACGTGCCAACAGTGAGAGTTGGAGAATCAGGAGATGAGAGTAAAACCCAGAGCTTCGAGGACAGTGGGCGTCAGGACCTAACTGCCCTTCTTGCCAAAGATTTGGAGAAAGCGCTGGGCTGGGCTCTGCAGTTGGCCTGGGCCTGAGTCGTGTTCAGGTGGAGCCAAGCCCTGACAATTGCATGGACATGAATGAGCGCTGACCATCCTTCTGAACTCTTCCCTCGCTTCTAACCCCAGTTCGACTGTCCACCAGGCGCCCATGTATCCTATTGTGTAGACCAGTAACGAAGACCCTGAGGGCTGATGCCGGGCGGTGGGGGAGGGTTTGGGGAGTGCATAGGAGGGGATTTGAATCCTGGCAGGAGCTTCCAGAGCCTGGGCGCTTTTCCACAGAAACATGTCTTCACCTTCACAAGATTCCAGGCCAACCCCCATGTCGTACAGATCAAAGAGGAGAGAGAGGAGGAGGCTTCCTGCTGACAGATAATTCTCTCAACTTGTACTGGGCAACCCATAAAATAAAATAAAAAGACTGGTGCCCCACCCAGGACAAATTAAACACAGATCTCAAAGGAATAGGGGCTGTGTATGCTTTGATGCTCTCCAGACGGTTCTAAGGTGCAGACAGAATTGAGCATCTCCCGAGAGTGGAAGGGGCCTTGGGTGAAGTCTGTCATCTGCTTTGAAATCCCAGCTCTACCACTGGCATCTCCTCACCTGTTCTACGGGGAGATATCTTTTTATTCAGGTGATTATAGTGCAGATAATCTTTTGAAGGTTTCTGCCACCTTGCAGGTATTCTGCAAACTGTAGTTATCCTTCCTGCTATTAGCTGTTGACGTTTCCACGGTTAGAATAATGGATTTTATTTTCCTTTGTTTTCCAATAACCTTAGTCTATGATAGCCAGCATTCAGTAGCACTTTGGAGTAAAGCTGACGTATTAAAGGGAGAGGCTGTAGTGATCAAACCAGTCAATCCTGGAAAGGAAATCAACCCTGAATATTCACTGGGAGGACTGACGCTGAAGCTGAAGCGCCAGTACTTTGGCCGCCTGATGTGAAGAACTGACTCATTGGAAAAGGTTCTGATGCTGGAAAAGATTGAAGGCAGGAGGAGAAGGGGACGACAGAGGATGAGGTGGTTGGATGGCATCACTGATTCAACCCACTCCAGTATTCTTGCCTGGAGAATCCCATGGACAGAGGAGCCTGGTGGGCTACAGTCCATGGGGTCGCAAAGAGTCGGACACGACTGAGCGACTTCACCCCTCACCCCCCCCCCCAGGAGGTAGTGAAGGACAGAGAAGCCTGTCGTGCTGCCTTCCATGGGGTCACAAAGAGTCGGATACAACTTAGCGGCTCAACAAGAGTAGTAGTGATCTAGTCTTGTGATCTAGAAAATTCAGCCACATTGACAAGGATAGTGAACCTCATTGTCCTCCAGATGTCTTACATCTGTGCTCAGTAAAACCCAAATACCTCCATCCTGACCATCAGAGAAGCTTGTGTTTTATGTTTGGTTGGATGGTTTTCATCATTTTCATGCAGTTTATCTATGTGAAGTGGCCTTTTCTGAAGAGGCTAGCTAACCATGGGAAGACTCAAGATAATGTGTTCTCAGAACTTGCGGTTGCTGGAGGGAAGAGGGGAAGGGGTAATCAGGGAGTTTGGGATGGACATGTACATCCACTATATTTAAAATGGATAGCCAACATGGACCTGTATGTCACAGGGAACTCTGCTCAATGTTATATGGCAACCTGCATGGGAGGAGAGTTATTGGGAGAATCAGTTCAGTTCAGTTCAGTCGCTCAGTCGTGGCCGACTCTTTGTGACCCCATGAATCGCAGCATGCCAGGCCTCGCTGTTCATCACCAGCTCCCAGAGTTCACTCAGATTCATGTCCATTGAGTCCGTGATGCCATCCAGCCATCTCATCCTCGGTCGTCCCCTTCTCCTCCTGCCCCCAATCCCTCCCAGCATCAGAGTCTTTTCTAGTGAGTCAACCCTTCACATGAGGTGGCCAAAGTACTGGAGTTTCAGCTTTAGCATCATTCCTTCCAAAGAAATCCCAGGGCTGATCTCCTTCAGAATGGACTGGTTGGGTCTCCTTGCAGTCCAAGGAACTCTCAAGAGTCTTCACCAACACCACAGTTCAAAAGCATCAATTCTTTGGCGCTCAGCCTTCTTCACAGTCCGACTCTCACATCCATACATGACCACAGGAAAAACCATAGCCTTGACTAGACAGACCGTAGTTGGCAAAGTAATGTCTCTGCTTTTGAATATACTGTCTAGGTTGGTCATAACTTTTCTTCCATGGAGTAAGCATCTTTTAATTTCATGGCTGCATTCACCACCTGCAGTGATTTTGGAGCCCCCCAAAATAAAGTCTGACACTGTTTCCACTGTTGCCCCATCTATTTCCCATGAAGTGATGGGACCGGATGCCATGATCTTCGTTTTCTGAATGTTGAGCTTTAAGCCAACTTTTTCGCTCTTTTCTTTCACTTTCATCAAGAGGCTTTTGAGTTCCTCTTCACTTTCTGCCATAAGGGTGGTGTCATCTGAGGTTATTGATATTTCTCCCAGCAATCTTGATTCCAGCCTGTGTTTCTTCCAGCCCAGCGTTTCTCATGATGTACTCTGCATAGAAGTTAAATAAGCAGGGTGACAATATACAGCCTTGACGTACTCCTTTTCCTATTTGGAACCAGTCTGTTGTTCCATGTCCAGTTCTAACTGTTGCTTCCTGACCTGCATACAGATTTCTCAAGAGGCAGGTTAGGTGGTCTGGTATTCCCATCTCTTTCAGAATTTTCCACAGTTTCTTGTGATCCACACAGTCAAAGGCTTTGGCATAGTCAATAAAGCAGAAATAGATGTTTTTCTGGAACTCTCTTGCTTTTTCCATGATCCAGCATATATTGACAATTTGATCTCTGGTTCCTCTGCCTTTTCTAAAACCAGCTTGAACATCAGGGAGTTCACGGATACATGTATATGTGTGCCTTGGTCTTTGCTGTTTCCACCTGAAACCATCACAACATTGTTAATTGCTATACTTCAATATGAAATAAAAAGTTATAAAAAAGACAGTATGTTCTCTGCTTTCCATAATTTGAAGGGCTTTTGACAGTTATGAAGCTGACATATTTTTCATTCCTTGAATGAAAAAGTGGAGCCCTCCACAGAGGACTCCACAGAGACATGGCCTGATGTGTAAAGGAAAGCTTTCAGCGTTTAGTGTGTTGGACATTCTTCCAGTTTGGAGTGGCCATCACCTGCCTGACTCACTTCACTTGGTCTCTTCCCAGCCTGATTTAATATTTCTCTGAACTCCCTGATTCCAAAGGACCCTGTGTCCAGAGTGACTTTGTATAACCTCACCTGGGCAGGGCATAGGCTGAAACTCTAAGGCCCTCTAGGTCTTTAACACTCCCTGGTTGTGGGAGAGAACATTTTCTTGTCAGATCACTGCTCTTAAAACAAACTCTGAACGGGAAGCCCTTCCCCTGATGATCCTCTGTTCTCCCTTGGCTGTGACGCCCTCCTAGGGGATGCACCTTCTCCTGCTTCTGCCCCGTTGAGTCTGTGTGTTTTATTTTATTTCACGCCCAAGG
>SJYX01024272.1:46436-72638 GCA_006410675.1 Oreotragus oreotragus | reverse complement strand
GCGGGGGGGCGGGGGGCTGTTTCTTTCACTGATGTTAAAGTGATCACTCCAGAGAGTTTATATATTCTTTCACTTTTCAGAAATCACCTTGGATTCTGAAGTACCTACACTCACCACGTTCAGAGCTGGAAAAGGCTGAGGCCACAGTGTATACTTTCTCTCTGTCTTGAGAGGCTGGGTAGACGTGTCAGTCAGGCTACAGGACTTACCAAAGATGGACAGGCTATTCCACCCTGAGACTAGTGCCCACTTCTGGTGCTACCCCAGTGTCGCTGTTTAGTTGCTCAGTTGCGTCCGACTCTTTGTGACCCCAGGGACTTTAGCCCATCAGGCTCCTCTGTCCACAGGATTTCCCAGGCAAGAATATTTTTGACTGGGTTACCATTTTCTTTTCCAGGGTATCTTCCCGGCCCAGGGATGGAACCCGCGTCTCCTGCATTGGATTCTTTACCAAGTGGATTCTTTACCACTTAGCCACCAGGGAAACCGAAGAAGCATATAGAGGTTTTACATGTATGAAACTCATCAGACAGCGGAGTCCACACAGAATACTGTGGCTGGGAAGAAAGATGACAGGGGTAATTTGCACAGGGCCCTGAAAATTAGGATTCAAAGAAGTAAAATTTTAAAGGGCAAATAAACAGATGGGATGTGCCTAAATTCTCAGAGGCAAAATACATCAGGCCTATTGATGTGATGGCCAACAGAAGATTTGCCACGGTAGAAGTTTCGTATCTTTACAGCAAAATGCTATAAAATAATAATAGATGTTTAGGTTGGATCTGATTCGGCAAGTGCTCAAACATCAAACTCAGCATTTGGAGTTTTGCATGCTTTGGGGAGCCCTCAAAGGCATCTGAGCTATTATAAAAGCAATTTGGCTTCATGGATAGTAGGAAAGCAGGAATGTAACATTTTGTCATTATTACACAAAATAAATTGAAGCGGAAGTAAGCCCCATCTATCTCTATACCAGCATCAGAAAATATAATTAGAGGGAAAAAGCATCATTTAAATGATAGCCAGCAACACGCTGTAGATATATTCTAACATCATTTGTCAACGGACATCATATTAAATGGGGGAAAAAAAGAACACAACTAGCTTATGTCTCCAGTAAAGATATTTGAAGTTGTTTATTGAACTGGAATTCAATCTCCATAATTTTGTGGCTCCCTCTTTTCATCCATAATAATTCATCTCTATAATTAAAGCCTAATGAAGCAAACAATTTCTTCTCTTCATAATCAACTTCATCTGTGTGAGTGGCCAACATTAAAATAGAATCTTTCCAGTAAATGGATTCAGGGCTCCTAGTTAAAAAAAAGAAAGAAAGAAAGAAGGAAAAAGAAATCCTCGTTCTTTTGAAATTTTGCATTTTACCCCATTAACTAGCTTTATTTCCTTAAGAATGCTCGGATGTCATAAAGAGGACCGAGAAGGATTCTGATAACCTCCAGGACTAGAACAAAGCTAGATATTATTAATTTAATTAACTGATCTGCTTGAAATCCAAGACTGTGTGGTGTCACCCATGATCTATTGAGGACCTTCTTTCCCTTGCATGCTTTGTCATTTAGCAATGCTGAAGATGGTAAAGATAGAATGCAAAATTTCCATCTTTGTATCCTCATTTAAAATTTAAATATCTCTTGGAAATGCAAGGCATGAGGCCATTATCAGCTAATGTCTTTGGACATGATTAGTAGACATCCAGCTGGGACCACAAAGAAGATTCAGGCCAGGCTCCTGTCAAGGTGAAGGCCCAGCCAAGAGAAGATTTTGCAGAGAGATGACTTTAAGGACAATCTTTTTAGTCTCTACAGCATCAACCAGTCAAGTCACTTCAAAGCTTATCATTGCTTCCACCTGGGTGTACACACCAGAGATTGTCAAGTCCAAGCAGTCAGCATTTTTGCTAGAAAAGTTTGTATTATTGAAATCATTGTAAATAATATTCTAAATACACTGCTTTGCATATGATAGTATCCTTTCTGCTGAAGCCTCAACAACCAAGGTCTTAAATGGTGCTTGTGATCCCAGTGTAGCCACAGTTATGATCTTTTTGCCCAAAATTATGATTCTTCTTAAAAAACTCAAACCAGTGTTGTTGTTGTTTAAAGATATTTCATATGTTGACTAAAAAGATGCACAACATGAGAGGGAAATGCCGAGGTTCAGTACTGAAGAAAAAGCAAGCTTTAGCACCTGTGTAATCCTTTCTGCTCTGTCCTCTCTGTTGACCGGAAGTCAGGAACTCAGTCTGTGCCATTCACTGAGGTTTCCCCAGGGCCAGGCACATAGGTGGATGCTCAAAAAATACCTGCTGCCTGACATTTGGAAACTAAGCCTAAAAGTGAAGGAGAAGGTTTTACCAGGTAGATTAAAATATATATATATTTTGAAGAACTTCCCCGGTGATAGAGGGGATAAGAATCCACTTGCCAGTGGAGGGGACACGGGTTCAATCCCTGGAGCAGGAAGACTCCACACGCCTCAAAGCGACTAAGCCCGTGTGCCACAACTACTGAGCCCCCTGAAGCCCATGGCACCTAGAGCCTGTCTCCACAACAAGAGAAGCCATAACAGTGAGAGGACCAAGGACTGCAACAAAGAGCAGTCCCTGCTCACCAAAACCGGATCAAAACCCACACAGCCACAAAGACCCAGCGCAACCAAACAGGAATAAGGAAATACGTTATAACAACAAGAATCTTCAGAATCACCCAGTCAGCTTCCACAATCCGCTTCATGTGTGTTTCGGGAACCCAAGGCTGACAAGGGGAAGCAGGCCTCCAGTTTCATGCATTCTACAGAAATCATGTCTGTGTCTATGTGGGTCCTTTGCCAGTTTTATTTATTTAAGGCGTAAATAGCTCTTTGAGTGCAGACATGAAGACAATCCTTCACCCCTCTCTGAATCCACAGCCGATGCAACTTGATTTTACAGCTCCTCCAGTATAGAGGAAGGATTTGTTCTTCACCCTTGACTTTGACTTGGCCTTGTGACTTTGGCCAGGAGCTTACAGCAGAAGTTACGGTGTGCCAGGTCCCAGCCTAAGCCTCTGGAGGCCTCGTGGGCTTCTACCCACTTAGGAACCTGCAGCACCGCATGTATAAAGCCCTGTTCCCTGCTGGATAATGGAAGATACATGGCTTGGTCAACCCGCTATTCCGAGCAACCAAAAACCAACTATAGGGACGTGAGTAGGGCCATCAAAACCTGCCCTTTGATGACCTGCCAAACCAGCCTGCTGTGAATCACAAATGAGCAGATCCACCTGAATGACTGAGTAGTGAGCGGTATTAAATGCTTATTATTTTAACACTTTATTGACCAGAGATGTATTAATACATCTTCTGTTACTTGAGTGTTATTGACCAGAGATGTGTTAACATGTTTTTAGAGAGAAACACAATTGACATCCCTGTACTTGGCAGCTCAGAGAGTAAAAATTGGCCTGTGATGCAGGAGACCCAGGTTCAATCCCTGGGTCAGGAAGATCCTCTGGAGGAGGGAATGGCTACCCACTCCAGTATTCTTGCCTGGAGAATTCCATGAACAGAGGAGCATGGTGGGCTACCATGGGGTTTGTAAGTCCAAAGAGTCAGACAGGACTGAGCAACTAACACTTTTTCATCAAGTTGTTACAGCTTACAATTGATCAAGCATTCATTACACAACTCAGGATTGTCATTATCATTCACATTTTGCTCTGTGAGGCTTTTGTTCCCATCTTGTGTATATTCTAAAGGTAAATTTTTCTAAAATGATGCCTGGCAAAATGTGGATCGAATAAGAATTTTTCAGTGAAATTTATGCAAATAGTGTCTTGATTGTCCTTGTGACATATATACTACTGTCTCAAAGGAAGATAGTTCTTCAGAATATAGTTCTGATTCAGACAATGTGAATATTAGACCAACCAAAAGACAATGAAAACCGTAGTGATTGATTCTGATACATAAAGTGAAAATGAAACCATGGTGCTGGGGAATGCTTCTTCAGAAGAGTGGATTGGAGACATTTCATGGAAGACTTTACAGGTGTGTCAGATGTAACTACTGAATGTAGTAACCCTCAGAGTGTAGTAAAATAACAGAATTAATTTTGGCCAGGCAAAATAAAGATCACCAGCCACAGGTATTAGTTGCTGCTAAGATTCCCTGATCAGCAATGAGGAGGGAGATGGTTGGATGGCATCAATAGACATGAGTTTGAGCAAACTTGGAGAGACAGTGAAGGACAGGGAAGCCTGGCATGATGCAGTCTATGGGGTCTCAAAGAGTCGGACATGACTGAGCGACTGAAGAACAACAACCACTGGGTCATGAGGCAGCTCGCTATTCAGCAGCAGCTAACAGATACAGCCAGGAAAAGTGGTTCCTCAGCTCTGCTTTTCCTCATAGTCCATCACTTTTTCTCCCCAACGATTCTCCCCCATTGTTCCCCTTGGAGCTTCTCTCCCCAGCCATTTTTCCAACAACCTTTCTCTTTCTATTATTCATCCTTTAAAGCCTGCAGTCACATTGCATGTGAACTTGCCGATCACCACTGAGAATTGAAAATGGAATCTGAATACATATGAAAAGGCTTTTTTTTTTTTCAGTGAGAAGCGTATCATGCAGGGGCTAATTGTGTGTGCACGGTCGGATGGCTGAACATGCCCCGGAGAAGTGTCTCCACCTTCCATCACAGCATGCTCATAAATAGGAAACTCAGGAACGGTGTGTGCAGCCCACTGGGAACAGAGCAGCCTCGGGCCAGGGGCCTTCCAGTGAGCTGCTCAAAGGCAGAAAGGAGGCGGGAAGCTGCCTGCCTTTCCTAGTGCACACAGATTGCAGGTAGGATGTGTCTCCTGCCTCCATCCAGATGAATAAGGTCACAGAAATGGGAGTGCTGCCATCAGAAGGAAGCCTGCTTTAGTCAACAGAATTGCGTCTCTGCCTCAGACGGCCATTTCTCACTGAGCTGTGGGACCCAGCACGAGGTGCTATTGTCAAGGCCAGCTTTAGCCCAGGTGAAAGAATTAATCCGTTTCTGCATAAAAACAAAACAAAACAAAAAAACCCACTAATTATATTTGCAATACATTGTTTTCAACATATTTTCTTTCCTTTTTTTTTTTTTTTTTTTTTTAAATCTTTTGGCCACACCACAGGGCATATGGGATCTTTTTTCCCTGACAAAGATCAAACGCGTACTCCTATATTGGAAGTGTGGAGTCTTAACCACTGGATGGCCAGGGAAGTCCTCTCAATGCATTTTCCGATTATTTATAACTCTTGATCTTTACATTGTGAGAGAAACAAGTGACATTCCAAGAAATTAAATGACTAAGTCCAAATCGTGAAGCGTTCCAGCAGCTGGGTGGCTAACAACTCTATGCTTTAATTTCCTTCATTTTATTAGTTTAACAAATATTTCGCGCTCATTTACCAAGGGCCTTGTGTAAAGTGCCATGTATAAAGGGTGGTGGCTCAGCCCCTGGCTCAGACAGTGAAGAATCTGCCTGCAATGCCGAAGACCCGGTCTATCCCTGAGTCAGGAAGATCCCCTGGAAAAAGGAATGGATACCCACTCTAGTATTCTTGCCTGGAGAATCCCAGGGACAGAGAAGTCTGGTGGGCTACAGTCCACGGGGTTGCAAAGAGTCAGACACAACTGAGCGACGAAGCACGTGTATAAAGTGAGGACTGTCTCTTCAGATAATTTTGAATTTTTTCCTGGAATTTTATTTAATTGTTCACTGCATAACACATATGAAATCTGAATTGCTAATTGAAAAAGAAAACTTGTTTTAGGAAGTTACTCGCTTAATCTAGTACCAGCATAACAAAGTGACAATACCTATCACAAGAAACAATTTTAAATATTAAGTATAAAATGTGAGTGTTGATTTTAGCTATGTAGAATATATCACAAAAGGTAAATATAGGGTTCCAAAAGGCAGCTCATATAAGACCTGCTGGGTTTTTCAGATACTGAAGTTATAACCTTTTGAAACAATGTGTAGTTTTCCTACTTGGGGGGAAAATTATATTCTCAAGAGCATTATTAAATCTTGTTTGTAAACATGTTGACTTTCTCCTAATATTTGCCCTGGCTCAGGAGAAAACATTTGTGTGTTCAGGGTGAGATAACATCCTTTAGATTGTGCTTTTATTATTGTACATGCAATCATGTCTTCTACTTTCAAATACTTGGAATGGGATTCAGAAACGCATCCTTCACTGTTTATAGTGGAGCCAGCTGCTAACAGAGAAATCTAGGATGAGATTAAAGGGACATTGGTATTTTCTGAATTTAAATATTTTTTAAGGAAAAATGACAGAGCTGCAAAATGATTATAGAGCTGGTATGAATCCTTCCTGATGAGCAGCAAAGCACTTATTAATAAAAGCATGATTTGAAACTTTAAAAGAAATAAATGGTCCAGGTTTGTGTGTTGACAGGAGTCAATGGACCAAATTTGTATTTACTGGGGAACTACCATGCTCGCCTGCAGTTTTAGGAATATTCCCACCAGGTGAGCCTAAATCAGAACTGAGTCTCTCTTTGTCCCTCTTGAACTCAGGAGTCTGGTGGGAAACAAAAGAACTGTCTAGAAGGTAGTCCGTGTCAAGATGCCAGATGTGTGGGGGCAAACAGACCTGAGACAGAAGGGAAGCTGACGGAAGGTGTAAAGCAGAGATGTTACATGAAATCCAGGGAAATCGGGAAAGCCATGTTGGTGTGTGTGAGAGAGAGGGCTCAGGTCTTACTCAAATGAGATGACACGGAATCCTGCAACTCAGCAGGCAAGACGCTGATTCAGGATCATGAACGGAAGCGGGTGACACAGACCTCCTGGTGTGGAGTGAGGCAGGCCAGAGCATTGGAGTGTGGGAAATGTCTCTGTCCCTCTCAGCTCTCTCTTGTCTACCCACAGAGAGAGGCCTTCTGGCTCCCTGCTGCCCCCTCAAGCTTCTAGCATGCCCAGGCTGAGGTCTCTAGGAGCTGTGCTCGGGGTCTGTTGTCAGAGACTTTGCCCATCTCCTGGCCCCTGTAGCTCACCCCACAGGGCAGGGCCCACCCCACCCACTCCTTCCAGGTCCTTCTGTGGCTCTTCCCATTCAAGACCCAAGCTGGAGTCCAGGGTGGGGAAGGTCAGAAGAGTGACAGCAGAAGCCCAGGAAAGTCCAGGGTGGCGTTTTTGACCAATGAGTAGTTTGAGTAACAAGCTCTGGGCAAAAAGCAACAATTAAAAGGCTTGAATGAGTCAAAGGTTTTGTAACTCAAGGATTACCCAGTTCCCCCATCACACACAAACACGCACCAAATCCACAAGACTCTTATCTTGGCCAGCTGGTCTTGGACCTGATTCTAACATTAGATTTCTCCATATCTTGTTTTTTCATACATATATGTGTATATATATATTTGGCTTTACTGGATCTTAGTTGCAACACTTGAATGCTTAGTTGCTGCATGTGGAATCTGGGCCAGGATAGAAGCTGGGCCCCCTGCATTGGGAGCATGGAGTCTTAGCCACTGGACCACCAGGGAAGTCCCTATGTCTTGTCTCTGCATCAGGATCAGCAGAGGTGCTGGTTAAATATGCAGATTTCTACCCCCAGTTGGTTGATCTTTGTCTAATTGCATCAGAGATCTGAGGGTAGGACCCAGGAACCCCAACTATTAGCAAGGAGCTGGATGGATGAGAACCTTCAAGTATTTCACAGCATGGTGACCTGGAGTTGGAGGAGCTCTGGATTCGTCTCCAGGTACCTGAGGTTTACTCTTCTTATGAAGCCTGTTAGCAGCACCACACTAGAGAGTCAGGTTCCCCTACCCACCTCTTAGCTGTGAACATTAGACCAATACTTATCGAGCACCTATTGTGCAATAGGAACATTCTGGGTCTGCAGATAAAGTAGGAAAACGTCCAGGTAAAAATCCTTGCTCCTATGGAGCTAGTCTTCAAGTGTCTGTTAGTCGCTCACTCGTGTCCAACTCTTTACAACCCCACTGCAGCTCACCAGGCTCTTCCGTCCATGGGGGTCTCTAGGCAGCTGCCAGGGAAGTCCTGTGGGAGGGCTTCAAGTGGGAGGAGACAAACAATAAACAAGTAAAATGGATAACAGTTAGAAAGTGGTGACTGCGGAGAAAATGAAGGGTGGGGTGGGGGCTGGGGGACAGACTGGGGCGCAGGGGGAGTGGGAAAGCTGGAGCTGAGCACAGGGGTTGCGGTTTTCAGAAGGGCTTCCTGAAGCCACCTCTGAGAAGGTTACGGCTGAGTCATGACCTAATGAGGGAAAAAGTAAGGATGCTCTTGTGGACTGAATCTTGGTAGGAGGAGCAAGCTCCTGTGTTGAAGTCCTGGAGAAGAACCTTACCTCAGAGTGAATGGTACCTTAAGTCGNGGCTGGGGGACAGACTGGGGCGCAGGGGGAGTGGGAAAGCTGGAGCTGAGCACAGGGGTTGCGGTTTTCAGAAGGGCTTCCTGAAGCCACCTCTGAGAAGGTTACGGCTGAGTCATGACCTAATGAGGGAAAAAGTAAGGATGCTCTTGTGGACTGAATCTTGGTAGGAGGAGCAAGCTCCTGTGTTGAAGTCCTGGAGAAGAACCTTACCTCAGAGTGAATGGTACCTTAAGTCGCACTCATACAAGACTTAGCTGATCTTTAAATGTGACTTTGGGGTTAGGGTTGCTGCTGGAATGGGTTAAGACTTTGGGGTTATCAGGATGGGGTGAGTGTATATTGCAGGTGAGAAGCACATGAATTTGGGGATCCCTGTTTTCTCAGTTGTTTAGTCACTAAGTTAGGCCTCTCTGGTGGCTCAGACAGTAAAGAATAGCCAGCAACGAAGGAAACCTGGGTTCGAGAGATCCCCTGGAGAAGGGCATGGCTAGCCACTCCAGTATTCTTGCCTGAAGAATGCCAAGGATAGAGAAGCCTGATGGGCTTTGAGTCGCAAAAGGTCAGACGGACAGAGTGCCAAGATGGAATGAGCTGCCATGTCTTTCTCCAGGGCATCTTCCCCACCCAGGGATCGAAGCTGCATCTCCTGCATTGGCAGGTGGATTCTTTACCCCTGAGCCACCAGGTACACTAAGGTCCTTTAAAGAGGCAATTGAGGTTAAATGAGCTCCCAAGCGAGGGCTCCAATCCAATAGGAGTGGGTGTCTTTATAAAGAGGGGAAGAGACCAGGGATGTGTGTTCCCAGAAAGTGACGTGACACAGTGAGAAAGTGCCATCTGCAAGCCAGGGAGAGAGGCCTCAGGAGAAGCCAGATCGGTCAGCTCCTTGATCTTGGACTTCTGGCCTCCAGAAAAGTGAGAAAGTTAATTTGTATTGTTTGAGACATGCAATCAATTATATTCTGTTCGGTGGTGCTAGCAAATACAGATGTCTAATTGCATTTGAGTATCAGATATATGACAAGAAGTTTTTACTA
The DNA here is from genome assembly GCA_006410675.1 of Oreotragus oreotragus. Lineage (NCBI taxonomy): Eukaryota > Metazoa > Chordata > Mammalia > Artiodactyla > Bovidae > Oreotragus > Oreotragus oreotragus. The sequence continues at coordinate 63,195 of SJYX01024272.1, read as the reverse complement.
TGCACGTATTTGTTCATCTGAAATTCAGATATGCCTGGGCATCCTGTATTTTCCTTTGCTAAATCTGGCAGCCCTTGCCTATGCAAATACCTGGAGAGGAGAAGAATTCTAGGCAGAATGAGAAAGAGTGCTGCCTGATGTGTTGGGGGAAAACAGAAACACACCTGAGCTGGAGCGAGCAAAGGAGAGGATGAGAAGAATGAGAAGAGGGCAGCCAGAAAAAGACATGCTTGTGCAGTTTATTACAGTGACATGTTATCTGCCATTTATCCCAAATTCCACCTTTAACAAGGTGTACAGCTATTTGCCAAGTCTGGCAATTCAGGATGGGAGCAGATCCAGGGGGTCTTAGATTCATTGTGCCACATGGACATGACTCTTCCTGAGATAGTCAGCAGTCAGGCAATTTTTTTTTTTCTCCAGGAGCTGTTTATACATTTTTTGTTTTTATTTATTAATTTTCTTATTTGGAGTATAGCTGATTTACAATGTTGGATTAATTTCAGGTGTNCAAGTCTGGCAATTCAGGATGGGAGCAGATCCAGGGGGTCTTAGATTCATTGTGCCACATGGACATGACTCTTCCTGAGATAGTCAGCAGTCAGGCTATTTTTTTTTTTCTCCAGGAGCTGTTTATACATTTTTTGTTTTTATTTATTAATTTTCTTATTTGGAATATAGCTGATTTACAATGTTGGATTAATTTCAGGTGTACAGCAAAGAGATTCCTTTTTCAGATTCTTTTCCATTATATGTTATTACAAGTTACTGAATATATCCTGCTCTACAGTTGAACCTTATTGTTTATTTCTTTTATATACAGTAGTGTGTATGTGCTGGGCTTCCCAGGTGGCACAGTGGTAAAGAATTCACCCTCCAATGCAGGAGACACAGGAGATGCTGGTCTGACCCCTGGGTAGGGAAGATCCCCTGGAGAAAGAAATGGCAACCCACTCCAGCCTTCTTGCCTGGGAAATCCCAGGGTCAGAGAAGCCTGGCGGGCTATAATCCATGAAGTCACAAGAGTCGAACACAACTGAGGGAATGAATACACATCCAGAGTGTACGTGTTAATCCCGAACTACTTTACCCCACCCCCAACTCTAAAATTTTCAAAGTGGCTCCAAACTCCTAAAGTTATTTTCTCTGAAGACTTCTGTAGACAATGTTTTCCTTCAGACCTTTCACTTATAGCAAAGACTGTTTTCTTCTGTAACTTTCAGATACAGTGATGTTGCTCACCTAAGTCCCATTGGACCAGATCTTAAAGGAATATGGAACTCATAGAAGTTCATGCTACATGCATGCCACCCCGTTCACACCATCACATGTATCAAAGTGTGAAATCTCCCAATTTTCTGAGCCCTCACAGTCCCCATGTGTACAAAATGGAAAGGGAAGTTGGGAAACCAGAGCCAAGTTGTTTAATTAAGTCTCCCTAATTGGAAACTTTTTGTAAATCAAAACTTGATTCTCCTGGTTAATTCTGCTTATAAAACTTTGCAAATTAAAACCTAATGGAAAAGAACTAACAAAAAAAAAAAATGAAAACGTTGAAAAATTCCCAAACACCACAGTGAAAAGCTATTCTATTTGTTCAGAAAGTTTACTGCTAGGAAAATCTCATAACTTATTTAATCCCCTGCAGCTGGGAAAAGCAGTTTAGGTGGATAGAGGAGACCATTAGAAGGCTTTCTCAAAGGGCAGGGGGACAGAATTGTATTTCACTGTGCAACATAGCTGTTCAAAGTTTAAGGAAGACCCAAAGATTTGATTACAGGTTTGGTAAAATATTGATGAGGACTCAGTTCCTCCTCTGAATTCGAAGATGGTGTAGGTTTTACTTCTCTTACAGGCCCTAAAGAATAATAAATGCTGGTCACTCAGCTATGTCCAACTCTTTGTGACTCTGTGGACTATAGCCCTCCACGCTCCGCTGTCCACGGGATTCTCCAGGCAAGAACACTGGAGTGGACTGCCATTCCCTTCTCCAGGGGGGCCTCCTGACCCAGGGCTTGAAGCCCAGTCTCTCGCATTGCAGGCAGATTCTTTACCATCTGAGTTACCCGGGGACTCCAAAGAAGAATCGGCAGTAGAAAAGGTGAACAAAAATCCCACATGATGAGAGCAAAGTGGTTAGACAGGAGCAGAGCAGATGAGTTCATCCTGATATTTCCCACTATGCAGGCTCAGACACAGACATGCAATGTGATTAATCACATTTCTAAATTGGTTCTCGACAATAGTTTGGACATTTAGTCAACACAATGATAATGCAAACTCACAGCAAGAAATGTGCATCACTTATCAAGTAGCAAAAAATAACCCATGTAGTGGGTACCTGATATAATCTATTTTTTAAAATGAAGGCAAAGAAATTTAAAGACATCCAGAATTGTAAGGGTATCAGATTAAAAAAAAAATCAAGCTATTTAAATATTATTTTTAGGAAGTCAAAGAATAAGTGTGTATGTGGCAGAAACCACACATAAACCCCCTGAGGGATGAATGGGGGAAAAAAATCCCCAAAACTGTGCTTAGGTTATGAAAGTGGAACTTGTGGCCTGGAACATAAATTTCAGGGTCATCATTGCAATGACCTTCAAAGAGTACTTGATCTGAGAAAGGAAGCAGGGATGCTGGTTTGGGAAACTATGCTTGATGACTCAAGGAAAGTGGTTTAATGAAGAGGAAGAGACTAATTTTAAAGCTGCATGGGAAAAATCTGAGCAGTATCCTTCATCATATGTGAATGTGAAAGTAATATTTCTAAGTTAAAGGATTATCTTATAGAGTACATATCTTTAAATACCCATATGTCCCTTGTTAATTAATTATTGAGCATAGAGGCTTTATTTCTTCATCTACACCACTAACAGTTTTTTTTTTTTTTTAATGTGGACAATTTTAGAAGTCTTCATTGGATTTGTTACAATATTGCTTCTATTTTATGTTTCGGTTGTTTGTCTGGGAGGCATAGGGGATCATAGTTCCCCAAACAGGGATGGAACCCACACCCCGTGTATTGGAAGGCAGAGTCTTAACCACTAGATTGCAAGGGAAGTCCTCTATACCACTAACATTTTAATTGACTGATATTTTATTTTCTTCTATGATTTGATCAGGAAAATGGAGCATCACCTTACATACACAATGTGTATGTGTATAGCATATTTATTCAGTTCAGTTCAGGTCAGTCACTCAGTTGTGTCTGACTCCTTGCAACCCCATGAACTGCAGCACACCAGGCCTCCCTGTCCATCACCAACTCCTGGAGCCTACCCAAACTCATGTTCATGGAGTCGATGATGCCATCCAACCATCTCATCCTCTGTCATCCCCTTCTCCTGCCCTCAATCTTTCCCAGCATCAGAGTCTTTTCAAATGAGTCAGCTCTTCACATCAGGGGGCCAAAGTATTGGAGTTTCAGCTTCAACATCAGTCCTTCCAGTGAACACCCAGGACTGATCTCCTTTAGGATGGACTGGTTGGATCTCCTTGCAGATTTATTATGTATATGCCTAACATGCTGGAGAAGACTCTTAGAGTCCCTTGGGGAGCAAGGAGATCAAACCAGTCAACTGTAACGAAATAAACTCTGAATGTTCATTGGAGGGATTGATGCTGAAGCTGAAGCTCCAGTACTTTGGCCACGTGATTCAAAGAGCCAACTCAATGGGAAAGACCCTAATCCTGGGAAAGACTGAGGGGAGGAGGAGGAGGGGGCAACAGAGGATGAGATGTTTGGATGGCATCCCTGACATAATGGACGTGAATTTGAGCCAAGTCTGGGAGACAGTGAAGGTCTGCGAAGCCTGGCATGCTGCCGTTCATGGGATCGCAGAGAGTTGGACGCGACTTAACTGCTGAAAAACAACAAATAACGTGCTTAACAGGGGTCGGGGAGACAATTCAAGGACTCAGAAGCACAGGTGGAATGTGACTAATGGTTTTGGCGAGGGGCAGCGGGCAAGCTAGCCAGGTAATCCACAGTTTGTGAGCCTGAACTCCACCTGAAATGGTTATTCAGGGTGAGGTTTCTCTGGTTTCACATGAAGTAAATTTAAAGGTAACTATTGAGCATCAGGGCCAAGAAAAATATAATAAAGTTAGCTGCACATATTTAAGTAAAATTCTGCCAGAATCCTTCCCGCCCTCACCCCAAGCCTGTGTTTGTCCAGGGACAGAGCCGGACGCTAGGACCTCACCCAGGCGTTCGAGTGGCTGAAACATGGCAGGGAAGATCAGGGAAGTGCAAAATCCATGACTCCAGTGTAATAAATGATGGAAAAGAGAAGGCGTGTAGAGTGAGGTAACGTTCTCCATCAGGGGCCGGGAATACCGTTCCACCACAAGCAAACAGTGTGTCTGTGTCTCTCGCTGCCTGGTCCCGTGGCTGTTTGTGCAGCTGAATCCGATTTTCCCAGCTGTGTCTGTCACCGCTGTCCCTGACGGTCATCAACAGCACGCACGTCTGACCCGCCGAAGGGATGGGCCCCCCTGAGCCACGCCTGGCGCTGAGCGCTCCAGCTGCCCCCTCTCACCTTCTGGGTCAGTTCGATTCACTGTTTAGTGGGCAGCACTGTGTTCATTGTTAGGGCTACAACAAAACCAAACCAAACCATGCTCCTTCCTTAAAGAGTATGGTAGGGAACACACAGTGTATGGATAAAAGGTGAGTGAATCGTCAGAGAGCGAATCAAATGATTATTAAAGGGGAAGGGATAGTTAAGGGGCTTGGGATGGACATGTCCACACTGCTCTATTTAAAATGGATAACCAACAAGGACCTACCGTGTAGCACAGGGAACTCTGCTGAATGTTACGTGGCAGCCTGGATGGGAGGGGAGTTTGAGGGAGAATGGATACATGTATATGTATGACTGAGTCCTTTCACTGCTCACCTGAAACTATCACGACATTGTTAATCAGCTATACTCCAAAACAAAATTAAAAAGTTAAATAAAAAGTGAGTGAACCCTGAAGGTGGAACCGGATGATACCATATGAGGACAAGTAGCAGTAATAAAGGTAAATATTTCATGCTCAATGAACCTATTATTTTTAGGCATGTTGTCCAATTACAGTTTACCTGCATCTTCTGAGAAAGTTATGAAATGGATACCAAAGTCCATCAAATGTATACTAACAGTTTAATGGGAGGCGGGGAAAACCCACTTTGAGTATCACCACCTTCCAATTATTCATTCTCTAAGGAGAAATTAAGATTTTCAAGTTAAATATCATAGAAATAAATGAAGGTGTTCATCCTCGGATATTTCATATTCTGCTCATTCTCAGGATGTTGTCTTTTAGAAATGTCTGGGTGACGTCAACATTCCTTTTCAAGTTGCAGAACTTCCCATATTCCACCTACTTGAGTAAAAAAAAAGTAAGTAATCTAAAGCAAAATAACCCAAACCCTTTAATATCTTCTACACCTTTACAGTGTTCGAGGGCTGGTAGAGTTTGTGAGGTATCCCAGAATCTGGCCCACCCACAATATACTGGGAAATAAACAAGAATTCTCCTTGCCCTCTAGCAACTACTCATAATATAAAAAATGCTTCCAAAACTCTACATGGTTCCCGCAGAGTTTTAACGATATATTGGAAAAAGAGTATAGAGGGAGAACATGTGAAAGGAAGAAAAAAATTGTCAATGCCTCAGGACTCAGGACGCCAGGTGGATTCTTGCCGATGTTTACCATCCAAAACCTGGGAACCTAGAATAGTTTTTGAGAAATCTCCCATCAAGTAACTCTGGTAACATTGATACTATATTTTGAAGGGAGAAATGTTAGAGATATTTCTTTCTTCCAAAATTTGCAATGGTGTCAGTGTTCAAGTCACAGTATCTTTTTTTTTTTTTAACTTTTTTATTTTATGTTGGAGTTGAGTTGATTTAAAATGTTGTGTTACTTTCAGATGTGCAGCAAAGTAATTCAATTATATATATACACATGTATCTCTTCTTTTTCAAATTTTTTTCCCGTTTAGGATGTTACACAATACTGAGCAGAACTCTTGTGCTACACAATAGGTCTGTTGTGGGTCATCCATTTTGAATATGACCTTGTGTACATGTCCTTCCCAAACTCGCTCTCTCTTCCCTCTACCCTTCCTTTCTTCCCAACCATGTAGCCAGAAGTCTGCTCTCTAGGCTTCCAGTCACGGTGTCTTATTTGAGCCGTTCTTTTCCCCAGGAAGAATGATGACACTTTGTAAACTTTGTGATTTCTATTTCCCTTTGAGTATCTTCCTCAATGTCTTAATCTTAAACTGAGTTCAGCTCTAGATGGTTACATCCAAACCCCTTGAGGAGAAAAAGTAATAGATTATGAGGCTAAGAGTTTGAGATCAACATATACATACTGCTGCTGCTGCTGCTAAGTCGCTTCAGTCATGTCCAACTCTGTGCGACCCCATAGACGGAAGCCCACCAGGCTCCCCTGTCCCTGGGATTCTCTAGGCAAGAACACTGGAGTGGGTTGCCATTTTCTGCTCCAATGCATGAAAGTGAAAAGTGAAAGTGAAGTCGCTCAGTCGTGTCCGACTCTTAGCTATATATTAAATAGATAAATAACAAGGACCTACTGAATAGCACAGGTAACTCTACTTAATAGTCTTTAATAACCTATAAGGGAATGGAATTGAAAAAAAAAGTATATATAGTAACAATGAGCAATACTTGCTCTTGTAATTCAAGTTTACACACAGATAAAACTGTACAAAGTCAAAACCAGGGGGATTAGAGAGTGGCTCCTTTTTGCCCTCTTTTCCATCTAGAAGACATTTCCCGATTTCAGTTTACTCAGCAAACATCCACTAGGCAAGTAACAGTCAACTTGATATCATTAGATTCCACTTCGTCACCCCCAGAGAAGCCACCTTTTCTCCTAACTTCAGACTCAGACTTGAGAAACGACCTTCAGCACTTTGAGTTAATAATCGTGGAATGCTGCCGGGCTATAACTTAATGGGGGTGGAATCGGCTGTAACCGTCCTTCTTAGTGACACACACCAGAGGTGAGTCCTTCTGAACACACTCCCACTGCTGTTAAGGGATTCTGGGTCCTGGCAGCAAACTGAGATGGCAGCTAGAGCTCTGATGTTCATTTCACTTTCTAATGTGGCTGCACATCTCTTTCACTTTCCTGTCTCTCCTAGTCTCCTCTTTAGAAAACAATTTGTTTCATTCTCTGAAAGCTCTTTTTAAATGGAAAGAAAAAAAAACAAGGTAGAGTCAGAGCAGTCTGAGCAAACTCCATAAATGATAAGGATTTGGGGTGTTCGAGACCCAAAGGTGGGGACGCAGTCTGCCAAAATCACAAGTTCTAAGGTATTTCTCAGGCCGTTAAATTAATCATGGGCAGTACACTAAAAATTGTTGTTGCTGCTCTCTGGTCCAGGAAACAGAGTTCTCTGGCAGCAAATAGCTTTCAGATGTGTCCTCACGTGGCTGATGACAAAAGAGAGAGATAACGCTTAAGGAACGCTCCCAGCAGTGCCAGTGGTTGTTGCCAATGATCAGAAAGAGAGTCCTGAATGTGTTGAGGTCTTAAAGGTTTCAGTGAATGTTTTGGGCTTCCCTGGTGGCCCAGAGGGTAAAGCGTCTGCCTACAATGCAGGAGACCTGGGTTCAATCCCTGGGTTGGAAAGATCCCCTGGAGAAGGGAATGGCAACCCACTCCAGTACTCTTGCCTGGAAAATCCCATGGACTGAGAAACCTGGTAGGCTACAGTTCATGGGGTTGCAAAGAGTTGGACACGACTGAGCAACTTCACTTCATTTGTAAGCAACAGGGCTTCCCAGGTGGCTCAGCTGTAAAGAATCTGCCTGTGATACAGGAGACACAGTTTCAATCCTATAAATGATAAGGATTTGGGGTGTTCGAGACCCAAAGGTGGGGACGCAGTCTGCCAAAATCACAAGTTCTAAGGTATTTCTCAGGCCGTTAAATTAATCATGGGCAGTACACTAAAAATTGTTGTTGCTGCTCTCTGGTCCAGGAAACAGAGTTCTCTGGCAGCAAATAGCTTTCAGATGTGTCCTCACGTGGCTGATGACAAAAGAGAGAGATAACGCTTAAGGAACGCTCCCAGCAGTGCCAGTGGTTGTTGCCAATGATCAGAAAGAGAGTCCTGAATGTGTTGAGGTCTTAAAGGTTTCAGTGAATGTTTTGGGCTTCCCTGGTGGCCCAGAGGGTAAAGCGTCTGCCTACAATGCAGGAGACCTGGGTTCAATCCCTGGGTTGGAAAGATCCCCTGGAGAAGGGAATGGCAACCCACTCCAGTACTCTTGCCTGGAAAATCCCATGGACTGAGAAACCTGGTAGGCTACAGTTCATGGGGTTGCAAAGAGTTGGACACGACTGAGCAACTTCACTTCATTTGTAAGCAACAGGGCTTCCCAGGTGGCTCAGCTGTAAAGAATCTGCCTGTGATACAGGAGACACAGTTTCAATCCTCGAGTTAGGAAGATCCCCTGGTAGAGGAAATCGCAACTCACCCCAGTACTCTTGCCTGGGAAATCCCATGGACAGAGGAGCCTGGCGGGCTACAGTCCACGGGCTTGCAAAGAGCTGGACAGGACTGAGAAGAACTGAGCACTGAAGGTAACATTCTTGAAGGAAGGCTCTGTTTGGAGTTAATTTACATAACAAAGTGACCTGGCCTTTAACGCAGCTGTTGATAAACCAATTTTCAAAGCCCCAAGTAATACATAGCAAGTATTAGTATTCACTGGATAAACAATAAATAGATTTTCCTGATTGTCTTAGAATAAAGCAAATACCAAGTCTCTGGTCCAATTTCACCCTTCAGTAATATCAACCAACATCCTCCTGCAAATGCTACCGAGTGGCTAATGCTACCCAGTCCTCTATGTTATAGTATCTTAAGAGCTAATCCTTTTGCAAGTTGCTTATGACTCATTTGGGAGGCTGAGTTTACACATGTTGGAATAATAAAGATAAATTAGAACCTGCTTTAGAAAAGCAGAGGATAGAAATAGGAGTCAGGATTTTCAGGAAAAGTGATTGAAAGAGGTTGGAATGCACTAAGGTCTTAAGTATCTGGGAAAGCCAGCCAAGACCAGTAACTAAAAGGTGGTGGAAAGGGATCGTATTCTGGTTCTGTCCCTTTATGGTGGTGCTGAAAGAGCATATGACCTAAGGATGTAAGCATAGTCATCCCTTGGTATCTGTGGGGTACTGGTTATAGGACCGCCACAGAAACCAAAGTCCAGTGATGCTCAAGTCCTTTAGTGTAGCCTTGAGTTCTGATTTCACTGATTCAACCAACTGCAGACGGTAAACATAGTATCCAGCTGCAGTTGGTTTAATCAGCAGCTGTGGCATTTGAGAATATGGGAAGACCAGCTGCAATCAGTGTGACTGTCTCTTCCAACAGCCCCCTTCTGAGGGACTCCCAGCCTGGAGCACCCACAGCACCACACTGGGGGATGTTTTGCCCGGAACAGCTTTTCTCCTGGAGATGGGCAAGATTCTTTTCCTCTCTTCCTAGAGTTCTCTCCTCAAATGCCACCCAATCAATGAGGTCATCTCAAACCCACTTGTAGAAAAAAAGAAAGCCCCTCCCTCACTCCAAATTAGCCACTCAGCAGGTTCTGTCCCCTTGCCCTGGTTCATTTTTCTCCATTGAACTTTTCACTCCTGCCAAGGTTTATATTTCACCATTTGTTTTTGTTTATCACCCTAATAGAATATATGTTCCTTGAGTTCAAGCACTGCCCTGTCCCCGGCACTTATTTACTGAGGACACCCAATAAAATTTTTTGAATAAAAAAAACAAATTATAATAACAGATTTAAATATCAAATTTTTTTCCTTGAACATTTTAGTGCAACTTATAAATATTATTATCCCTTTCATAAAATCTAGTACATTTTAACAAGCATCTTGAAATATGCCTTTGATTAGCATATGATGAATGTAGTTTGTTAAATTTCATTAAGTATTTTAAACTGCACTTACAAATTAAATATATTCGACTTTCTAATTTAATATATGCCTCTAATAAGCAAAACTTCCCCAATACAGTAAATCCAATAAATTAAACATAACTACAGAAAATCTTTTCTGAAACCTTCTAGTTTTGTATGCAAATACAGTAAACATTTTAAATAATCTTTCAACCAAATATTACAGGTCTAAAATAAATTACTCAGCTGTGGGATTTAAATTGGTATCACAAGACTCTTTGTCAGATTAATAAATATGCCAATCTCTCTTAGACATTCTTTAAGTATTACATATGCACAGATTATTCCTAAATAAATCAAATGCATATCGTGGAACTGATTTATCCCTTCTTTCTAACTTTCCAGACTATTAAGACACACCCACTAAGGAAAAAATATGGCAATAGTTGGGGTTGTTATAGCAATGGGCTGAGTTTGTATACAAGTCAGAGAGTTTAAACCAAGATATGAAATTTGGTGGTTCCCCAAACACTCATCATTATTTAGCCTTTTTGAAAGTTCATTCCTTCTGAGTGTCAGGGAAATCTCACAACCCATGTCCTTGGGTTCAATATACACGGTTATCTAGTGGATATTCTCGTAGATGCAGTGGTTATCGGGTTCACCTCACAAGATACACTGTTACCTAATTCTTCTTTTTGATTTCAGTGTGTCGTCCGCCCTTACCACCTCCCTCCTGTCCACCTTCCTTCACAAATCTAGTTTGCTTTATCACTTGATGGGGTCATTCAAGTCATGCATTTCCAGCTTGATTCTTTTAAAAGGCATTTATTTATCTGACTGCACCAGGTCTTAGTTGCAGCGTACAAGATCTTCAGTTTCAGCATGTGAACTCTTCGCTGCAGTATGTGGGATCTAGTTCCCTGACCAGGGGTTGAACCTGGGCCTTCTGCATTGGGGTCATGGAGTCTTAGCCCCTGGACTACCAGAGAAGTTCCTTCCTGCTTGATTTAAAAAAAAAACTTGATTGTTGGGTAGCATTGTCACTTGGTGAGCATGGGGATGCAGGGAGGGTCTCTGGAGCCTGGTGAGAATGTAGGAAGAGGGCCAAGAGATGTCAGGTGGTGACGGTATCCTATGAGCAGTATTCTGGTGGGAGCTCCATGGCCCATCAGAGCAGTGGGAACAGAGCTTCTCTTCGAGATCCCGTGAGACATCAGACAGACATGGAGGGCACTACTTTCTAGAAGCCTGAAGGTCTGATTCTGAAGGCGGGGCCAAGAAACAGGGCAGTCATTTGCTTTCGTCACTGCTACTCTGATTCCGTCTTTATCCTGGGTGTAAAAAGATTAGGGGAAATCAGAGCTGATTTACTTTTAGAAAAATTTGTTGTGTGTCTGCTCTGTTTTCAGTACTGAGATATACATAGTGATACAAAGATGGTCAGTCATTAACTCAAAACACTCCATTGTATGGCATTTCCCTGGCAGTCCAGAGGTTGAGACTGCCTGCCAGTGCAGGAGACACAGGTCCCATCCCTGGCTGGGAAAGATCCCAAGATCTTAACGATCCCAAAGATACCAAGGGGCAACTGACCCCATGCACTGCAGCTGCTGAGTCCATGCTCTAGAGCCTGTGCTCTGTAACAAGAGACGACACTGCAGAAACCTCCACACCTCGGGAAGGGTAGCCGCCATTCACCAGAACTAGAGAAAGCCCACAGGCAGCAACAAAGACCCAGTGCAACCAAAAATAAATAAATTAATTAAAAGTTTATTAAAATAGTAATTAAAAAAAACACTATAGCAGGAAGTCTGAGATGTGTAGGTGCTGCCTGTTACCACAAAGGATGATATTATGATTGAAACATGGAGCGTAATTACCGTGCCAAGCCTGGTGCACTTGCTCAGTAAAGATCTGCAAAATGAACGGACGGTGGAAGGACAGTTGAATGAATAAATGTCAGGTGCCTGTTAGAACTAATAAATGCTTCAAGAATCCAGAAGGTGGAAGAAATAGACTGACCCGTCTGGAAGCTCTAATCTTACCGAAATAACTGTGAAATACTCTTTTGTGAGTGCTATTTGTATGTTTCACCCAGTAGAGAATGGGCTCAGCCACTAAATGATGTAGAAAGTGTGCTCGTAAATATCAAATGGAGCAGAGGGAATGGTAACAAATCCCCAGTGGCTGAGATAAGTTCAATGTTAAAGAAAGGAGAGGAATAAATATTGCATGGGGACTGTGACTCCAAACCATCTGAGAACGGTGGCACAGTGGTTCAGTGACATAGGAAGCAAGGGTGTGAACGATGCCAACAGGCAGAGGGTGAGCTGGGGAAAGTCTATCTGCCTGTTGAGCTCAGCAGGCTCTTTACGCCTTTGGTAAGAAAGAAACTCTTTGAATATCTGAGAGCAGCCTAATGCTTTCCGGTGAACTAGCTTCTCTGTCAGCAGCCTTCCAGGAACGGCTTCTAAAGAGATGCCAGCTTGAGTTGGGAGTTTCTTTTGTGTGAGCTTCTGAACTCCTGGCAGGTAATTCAATCAAATTCCACTCTCCACCTGTCCCATTTTCCTCTCACCCTTGCCCCACCTGCCAAGAAAGAAAGATAAATGGAAGGCAGAACTAACGGAAAGCTATTCGGTGAATTACAGTCCCGTCGCAGATCATTGCAGCTGGAGCCTATGGGATTCGCGTTGTTTTGGGTCATCGCCAGTCCAGGGTTTCTGTGAGGAAGCCACAGACTCCAGCTGTCTCACGGTGTCTTGTCTCAAAGACTCTGAAGTAGAGGTAGTGTGGCTGCTGCTCCTGACACAGCGTGGAGAGGAGAAAGGAGGCAGGTGGACTTGTCTCAGCCTCATCGAGTCCTTGCGGAGACCACCTTCAGCTCTGTGCCTGCTGTTGCCAAACACTGCAGAGTATTAACGACCATGCCAAGAAGATTGTTTCTAGAAAGGCTGTGTCTGGGCAGGTATCAGCTGTCCTAACAGAGATGAGCAAATTGGAGAAAATAAAATAAAAACATAATGCCAGTAGAAAGCAGCTTTCTACAAGGTCAATGTGTATGCATGCTCAGTCGTTCAGTCGTGTCTGACTCCTTGAGACCCCATGAACTTTAGCCCACCGGGCTCCTCTGTCCATGGGCTTCTCCAGGCAAGAATACTGGAGTGGGTTACCATGCCCTCCTCCAGGGGATCTTCCTTACCCAGGAATTGAAAGTTTCTCTTATGTCTCCTGCATTGGCAGATTACCACCAGTACCACTTGGGAAGCCCACACAATCGATACTAGACTTGATAAAGGGGCTTCCCTGGTGACTCAGATGGTAAAGAATCTGCCTGCAATGCAGGAAACCTGGGCTTGATTCCTGGGTTGGGAAGATCGCCTGGAGAAGATCATGGTCACCCACTCTAGTATTCTTGCCTGGAAAGTTCCATGGACAGAGGAGCCTGGCGAACTACAGTCCACAGATTAACAAAGAATCGGACACCACTGAGCAGCTAGCACACACACACACACACACACACACACAAAAGTGCTCCTTGAATCACTCATGTAAACACTGAACATGTATTTATGGAGTACTTACGTACTGAGTATGCCAGAGACTGCAATAAGTCATGAGGTCATAATGATGAAAACTCTTGGCCTCTAATTTATGGAGTTTGTGATCTACAGTTCCAACAACGTGCAGCTATTACAGAACGATGCCACGAGAATTCACAGGAAGCAGCAACTAACTCTTCCTGTGAGTCAGGGAAGTCTTCTCTTTTGGGATTCTGGACCCACTTTCAATGTGTGTGTGTGTGTGTGTATGGTGGGTCTCTCACACCAGTAAGTGATTCTCCAGACACCAACTGTGCTTCCTACAATTCAACTCCATTCTGACACTATCTAACCAGAGGTGGAACCAGATCCCACAAGCTAAGGATTCAGCTGGATAAGACTGCTCTGTGCCCCCAGTTCAGATACCAGCCTCAAGCCCAGCTTACCACCTGTGCTTCTGGCTGACCAGCTGTGGATTCTATCTGGAAAATGTAAGCATGGGTTCTAATTCTGCCACTATACAGGTCTATGGCTTTGGCAATGTTAGTTTCTTCTTTTCTTAAATTCTCACTTTCTGTAAAATGTGGAGAAAAGACTTGCTTTAAGGGATTATTGTATTAAGCAAGTGAGGTAAGGCATTTGGCATGGGGTCTGATATATGACAAGCACCTTAAGAATTATATTCATTGTTGTTTTGTTGTTCTTATTATTGCTATATTTATTATTCTAAAGGAAAGAACACCTATCAAAGGGGAGGGATCCTAGATTCAACTTAACAACAATAGCGTAACAGAGTTTCTGAAGCACAATATCTCAATACACCATGAATAAATTTGTTTCTAAGTGTTGCTGCTAAGTCACTTCAGTCATATCTGACTCTGTGTGACCCCATAGTCGGCAGCCCACCAGGCTCCCCCGTCCCTCGGATTCTTCAGGCAAGAATGCTGGAGTGGGTTGCCATTTCCTTCTCGAATGCATGAAAGTGAAAAGTGAAAGTGAAGTCACTCAGTCATGTCTGACTCTTAGTGACCCCATGGACTGCAGCCCACCAGGCTACTCCATCCATGGGATTTTCCAGGCAACAGTACTGGAGTGGGGTGCCATTGTTTCTAAGTGTAGGAAACCAGCTTCTCCTCTCTCAATTTCAGTCAAGTTTCTTCTTTCAGCCTCCATCTCCTTTTCTTTGTCTCCATTTCTACTGATGTTCCTGGGTTCCATCTCTGGGTCGGGAAGATCTCCTGGAGAAGGAAATGGCAACCCACTCCAGCATTCTTGCCTGGAGAATCCCACGGACAGAGAAGCCTGACGGGCTTCAGTGCATGGGGTTGCAAAGAGTTGGACCCAACTGAGCATGTGCTAACCTTACTTCGTCTTTAATTCTCATAAAAGAAACATCAGCTCATATTCATTATTATTGGTAGCATTCTGACTCTGGTTTTTAAAACCATAAAGCCTCCTATGCAGAAAGTTCTCTTGAAAATTTCAAGCTGTTTTAAAACAGACGACAATTAAAGTTAGTTTCTTCAGGAGAAGAAGATAAAAAGCATGAGCGCTACTTCACTGAGCCAATTATTCTCTTGACACAATTTAATTATCTAGTGCAACAAACCAGACACCTTTTCTGCCTGGCCATTTTAATGGAGCTTTGACACCAGGAATTTAATTAAGTTAGACGATCCCAAAAAAATCCTTAGAAGTCAGACAATCTCTTTCTGGAGCATTGAGCATAAAAAAATTCATCACTTACGAGCAACATTATTTATAAGTGGACTAAACCTTATTTCTGATGGGAATGCAGCTATTTTAGTTATCATTTTAACTATTCAAAGGGTTGTTTTTTTATTTTTTAAGATTCTAAAGGTTACCAGGCGGCGCACTTGAGGATTAAAAACAAAACAAATAACAAGCAATTATTTATTCACATACAAGAGGCAAAGTTTAAAAGCTAGAAATAATCTTAAACAAGTTGGAGACTTTTATTACACACACATATTCAATACATATTATGTAAAATGGAAATTTCCAAATACATACATACATACCTGGGAGGGTGCATGAAAGTAGTTTGTTCAAGGACACAGAACAATTTAGAGGCAGAAATGAGATTAGAGTCCAAGCCTTCTATTGCAAAATGTAACACTAATTATTATCATAAGAGTCACATTACAGGTTACCTTTATGATTATCTTCAAGAAGGAAAGGAATCTTATGAGGAAGGGGACATGTGGGAGCTCCTAGGGGCTGGCTCTGTTCTATTTCTCCATCTGGATAATGGGTATATGGGTATTCATTTTATGATAATTAATTTAAATAGACACTTATGTTTCATACACTTTTGTATTAAATTATTAATATATATTTAACAATCTCAGAAAGTTAAATAAATATATACATATCACATAGATATATAATATATGGGCATTTATCTATATTATATGCAAAGATATATATAGCTATTTCATGAATATATGATATAGATAAAAATAAACATTATGTGTATATAGACATACAAAGATATATATACACACACAATGTTCACTGATGCTGAAGCTGAAGCTCCAAAACTTTGGCCACCTGATGTGAAAAGCCGACTCATTGGAAAAAGACCCTGATGCTGGGAAAGGCTGAAGGCAAAAGGAAGAAGGGGCTGACAGAGGATGAAATGGTTGGATGGCATCACCAACTCAATGGACATGAGTTTGAGCAAACTCCAGGAGATGCTGGAGGAGCCTGTGTGCTACAGTCCATGGGATCTCAAAGAGTTGGACGCGACTGAATGCATGAACAACAATGTTCACACTTAACGCTGCACAGTCTAGTCCTTATATCTTGTTCCCCAATACACAGTTAATTCAGCAGTATCTAAGACAGAGACAGATGTTGAGACCAGCTGAGAGCTGAGCAGCTCCTCTGGGATCAGTTTTGAGGATTCAAGCCACAGATTCGTAGTTCCTTAGGGAAGCAGACTCACAGGGGTGGGATCAGGGTTTGAGGTGGAATGTACCAGAGGCACTGTGCTCACCTCCAACATCTGTTTTTCTCTTTTTTTCCATAACAATAGAATTTCTAGCCAAGCCAATGACTGCCCAGAACAGAGTATATTTCTCTGTTAGCTCGCAGCTAGGCATGTTCATGTGGCCAAATTCTAGGCAACAGGACGATACTTGAAGAGTCTTGTGGTTGTTCAGTTGCTCAGTTGTGTCCAACTCTTTCCGACCCCATGAACCCCTGCAGCATGTCAAGTTCCCTGCCCTTTACCATCTCCCAGA
>SJYX01024272.1:21592-46418 GCA_006410675.1 Oreotragus oreotragus | reverse complement strand
TGAAGAAAGCTGAGCACCAAAGAATTGATGCTTTTGAATTGTGGTGTTGGAGAAGACTCTTGAGAGTCCCTTGGACTGCAAGGAGATCCAACCAGTCCATTCTAAAGGAGATCAGCCCTGGGATTTCTTTGGAAGGAATGATGCTAAAGCTGAAACTCCAGTACTTTGGCCACCTCATGCGAAGAGTTGACTCATTGGAAAAGACCCTGATGCTGGGAGGGATTGGGGGCAGGAGGAGAAGGGGATGACAGAGGATGAGATGGCTGGATGGCATCACTGACTCGGTGGAGGTGAGTTTGAGTGAACCCTGGGAGCTGGTGATGGACAGGGAGGCCTGGAGTGCTGCAATTCTCGAGGTCGCAGAGTCGGACACGACTGAGCGACTGAACTGAACTGAACCAAGGCTTGCAAGATCTTAGTTCCCTGAGCAGGGGATAGAACCCATGCACTTGGCAGCAAAAGGGTGGCGTTCTAACCACTGCCAGGGAATTCCCAGAACATGTGTGTTTTGAAACACTATTAGTGTAGGAAATTCCTCTTTGTCCACTTGCTTCTCTTATATTCCTTCTCTGAGAAAAAGCATATAATGGCCAACATCGCTGGATCATGGAAAAAGCAAGAGAGTTCCAGCCAAACATCTATTTGAAAAACATCTCCTTGAAATAGGAGAGAGTAAAAGATCGAAATACCAGGGCAAACATCTGCCAACCTTTCAAAATGTTACCAACATTTTAAAGCACAAACAGGCTGAGTGACAGAGAGGAAAGGATGAGTCCAAAGTAATTGGTGGAACTGAAATGGCAACGATAGATTCTACTTGTAGATCCTGTGCTGCGGAAATTCAGTTCAACTAGTTTAATGCCACACAAGCCAATTAATACATTGCATTTTAGCTATAGTCGTTATTCCGTAATGTGTCCATTCATCTTGGAAGTAGAATGACAACTCACTATTGAGATGACAAACGTCCAGCAGCCTCAACTGGCTGGCGTGTGATGGGTTAGCAAAGCTTCAGTGTATCCAAAATAGCTGTGAGAGCGTCCGGAGGGAAAGCTCTCAGTCTTTTTTCAGAGCACTTAGGAAGCCTGATCTTAGACCTCTCTTATGCCCCTTTGCATATCACTGAATTGCCTTTCTACTTTAATCACCTCATTTCCCAGACCTGATATGGAAGCTAGAAATTAGAAAAGCACCATTCCTAGATCTCTAGTCTATCTCCGCAATGAACTTTCCACCTTCCTGCTCTTTCTTGATTCACGGACTATTTTTGAAGGTACTGGGATGGATATGGGATGAAAATAAGAAGATGCGGTTTTGACCAGTTCAATGCAAGAAAGAAATTATAATTTTTAAAAACAATCCAGAAACTGGAATTAAAAAATAACAGCAGCCTGTATTAATTTAACTGAAGAATAAACGGGTTTATACTTTCCAGTTTCCCCTGAGAGCAAACCTGATTTACAGCAGAGAACAATTATTGTAATTCATAAGAGTGACATGAATCATCAATAAAAGGTCAAATGAAGTTTAATATAGTCTGTCAAGGGCATTTGAAAATTATGTAGTGCATTAAAATATTTTATAAAATTGTAATTAAAAAAGAAAACCTTTTGTACAAAGCAGCATGCCTTAATTGTCTGGAAAGCTGACTAATGCACAATGCTTTCGTGCCCAATGATATCGGATAAATGAGATAACAATTTTTATCATCAGTTACAAAAGATATGACTTATGAAGACAAGACTTGGACTTGCTTATCTCCCTTCAACTCTGTGGTGGAAAAAGATGTTCTCCCTGGTAGTCCAGTGGTTAGGACTGAGCACTTTCACTGCTGGGACCTGGGTTCAATTCTGGGTCTGGGAAATAAGATCCCCGCAGCCCCATGGGCAAAAAACAAAAACGAACAAGAAAGTGTGTGCCTGATAAGTGACTGTGAGCTCATGGTCTTAACTTCTAGTGGTCAACACTGTTGTATTTCCCATGGCTTTTCCCAGAAGTGTTCATTGGAAATTTGCTTCTAAATTAGAAAATGAGGTCAAAAGTATAGGAAAAAATTATTTCATATGGAAGAGAAAACAAAAGTCCTGATTACATGTATATATGGATGCACACATACTTTTTCAGATTGTTTTCCATTATAGGTTATTACAAGATATTTTGCTATACAGCAGGTCCTTGTTTATCTATTTTATAAATAGTCATGTGTATCTGCTAAGCCCAAACTCCTAATTCATCCCTCCCCCATCCCTTTACCTCTTTGGAAATGATAAGTTTGTTTTTTTTTATGTCTGTGAGTCTATTTCTGTTTTGTAAATAAGTTCACTTGTATCATTTTTTAGATCCACATGTAAGTAATATTACATGGTATCTGTCTCTTTCTGACTTATTTCACTTAGTATAATAATCTCTTGGTCCTGCCATGCTGTCGCAAATGGCATTATTTTGTTCTTTTTGTGGCTGAATAGTATTCCATATCTGTATATATCACATCTTCTCTTCTCTTTTCATTCATTCTTTGATGGACATTTAGGTTGCTTCCATGTCCTGACTATTGTAAATAGTGCTGAAATGAACATTGGGGTGCAGGCATCTTTTCAAGTTAGAGCTTTTGCTTTTTTTCAGGAGTAGAATTGCTGGGTCATATGGAAACTCTCTTTTTAGTTTTTAAGCAGGCTCCAAACTGTTTTCCACAGTGGCTGCACCAGTTTACATTCCCACTGGTAGTGTAGGAGGGCTCCGACTTCTCCACACCTTCGCTAGTATTTCTTATGTGCAGACTTCTTGAGTTGGGCTTTTTTGGAGACAAGCTTTGAGTGCCAGAAGAATGAGGCCCTGACTGAGTACTCACAGTAGAAGTGAGTGAGCACACAGAAGTATGACCTAAGCCATCCTTAGTAGCGATGATCTAAGCATAGCGTTTTCAGCCCAAAGACATCGAGTTTGACCAGCTGATGTGAACAGAAGCGCCGAGAACATGACTAGAGTTCAAATTCTAGTGGGTCCTCATACTGTACTCTCGGCTCCTTCTTGTGCCTCGTGGAGCTTCTGGTTGGTGAGGCCAATGGTGCAAAGGAATATGTGGGATTCACAAACAGAAGGCTATTATGTTTCAGTTCGGGGTGCAGCTCAACAAGGCAGCAAGTTAGAAGAGAAATCTTCTACATCAGGGTGTCTCCAGGGCTGAAAAATCAATAATGGAATAAAATATGAAACAACTGTCCTGGAAAGCAGTTGAGCGGCTCTTCAAAAAGTCAAACATAGAGTTAACATGCTGTGCTGTGCTATGCATCCTACTCTTTGCGACCCTGTGGACTGCAATCCACCAGGCTCCTCTGTCCATGGGATTTCCCAGTCAAGAATACTGGGGTAGGTTGCCATTTCCTTCTCCAGGGGATCTTCCCAGCCCAGGGATCGAACCCTCATTCCCTGCATCTTCTGCATTAGCAGGTGGATTCTTTACCACTGTGCCATCCTAGAAGCCCCAGAGTTACCATATGACCCAGCAATTCCCACTCTCATTGGTATACATCCCAAAGATTTGAAAACTGGTGCTCAAACAAATGCATACATATGGGGCTAAAAGGCAGAAACAACCCAAATGTCAATCAGACAAAATACTGAACTGATCTCGGTTCATTTATACAGTGACCTGACTTAGGTCCAGAAATATAATATATCTGTACAATTGCATGGTGTTCATCCATTAAAAAGGAATAAATTACTGGTAACCTGCTACAGGAGAAGGTGATGGCACCCCACTCCAGTACTCTTGCCTGGAAAATCCCATGGACGGAGGAGCCTGGTAGGCTGCAGTCCATGGGGTCGCGAAGAGTCGGACATGGCTGAGCGACTTCACGTTCACTTTTCTCTTTCATGCATTGGAGAAGGAAATGGCAACCCACTCCAGTGTTCTTCCCTGGGGAATCCCAGGGTTGGGAGAGCCTGGTGGGCTGCCATCTATGGGGTCACACAGAGTCAGACACGACTGAAGTGACTTAGCAGCAACCTGCTACAATGCAGATGAACCTCTAATACCCTATGCTGAGTGAACAACCCAGACACAAAGCATCACATATATGACTTCATTTATAGGAAACATCCAGGGAAGGTTAATTCATAGAGACAAAGTGAACAGCAGGGGTTACAAAGGAATTGGGAAGGGGAACGGGGAGTGACTGTCTCATAGGTACTGGGATTCCTTTTGGGAGCCAGGAAAATGTCTTAAACCTAGACAGAGGTGATGGCTGCACAAACTCATACATGTCATAAATGCCACCAAATTGCACTGATTGAAATGGTTAATGGGTAAATTTTTGTTATGTAAATTGTACCTCAATTAAAAAAAAAATAGAAAAGATAATGATGATTAGATGTTTCCAGGCAGAGTGGACCTGAGACATTCCTGTGAGAGATCCAGGAGGACGTTACACAGTTTTGTGCCCTTAATATGGCTTAAAACTGGCTGAGGGTAGGCCTGTGTGGTTAGGAAAATGGTGAGCTGCCTGGACTGGGTTTCAGAATGAAGTGGAGGATGTACAGGAATAGATAGAAATAACCAAAGCTTAGCGAGGGCTGTATGTGTCGGCAGAGGCTGGCCCATGAATGCTGATGACCACGAGCTTGCCTCCTTTCTCACACTCTGGAAACTCTCAGAACTTAGATCATCTCCCCCAGGAAGCGTGGAGGCGGAGGAATCTCAGTCGAGCCTGTTAACTACCAAGCTGACCACGGTTAATTCATACAGTGACCTCACGTAGGTCCAGAGGGCCTCAGTTTCCTTGGAAATGGATACCACGAACTGGCAGACTGGGCTGGCGTCACATAGCCAGTTGAATTATAGGAAAAAGTCTCATTTTCTTGAACACTGAAGTCAGCCACAGTGGAACGTGAACTTGCAATAAATCTTCCAAGTGTGTTCCCCTTTTCAGTATTTCCAGCAGCATCTCACGACCACAGGATTCATCTGGCTGATGACAAACAATGCAGTGGGGAAGTCCTTTGTCCACAGAAGTAGGTTTTATCGGAACTCTGTGTGTGGTGAGGGCAGGGAGGTTAAAAAGGAGAGGTTCCTGAGTTCCCAGGAGGAGAGCTGAGGTTTTGGGACTGAGACGTGGTGGGAAACGAAGCCCATGGGAACGCAGGGCTTTGGCAGGACTGAGCTGGAGTGATGGCTGAGCACGTGGATAACATACCTGCCGCAGGCGGGTGAGACCAGTGCCTCTGCACTCTGCTCAGATCCTCCTCGAGGTCAGCTTTTATTCTGCCTTTTTTGTTCTCCCTTGATTGCTACCAGTCTGCGAGAGATTACAGGAGAAACAACCTGGGCCTGGGAAGGGGGACGACCCCCATCTACACCTGAGTAACCAGCCTTATCTCTCACAACTCACTGTCCACCTAAGTTTCTACAACATAGCTTCTCTCCATTCCTACACCACCCTGCTCCTTCTGCTTTGAATGTTCAATCGCTATGCTGAGTGTCTTTGTTTATCCAGTTTCTAGCCATTCTATAGGGTACTAGTGGTAAAGAACCAACCTGCCAATGCAGGAGACACAGGTTCGATCCCAGAGTCAGGAAGATCCCCTGGGGGAAGGCATGGAAGCCCAGTCCAGTATTCTTGCCTGAAAAAGTCCATGGACAGAGAAGCCTGGGCGGGCTACAGTCCATGGGGTCATAGAGAGTTGGACACAACTGAGCTACTGAACCCAACACACATAAATACCAGGGAAGTTGCCACTTCCTTCAAGAAATCTCCACTGATTTCTCCAATCTGGGTGACACACCCCTCTGCTGAATTCAGCAAACTCTAGACCTTGTCGTTTTGATTGTAATTCAAAGTTGCCACGTGGAGACTTTCTCTGTAAAAGGCCATATAGTAAATATCTTAGTTTGTGGGCCACAGATGGTTTGGCATGCTCTTTTTCATTTTAACTCTTGTATTTTATTTTCCTTAGGTTTTTTTTTTTTCAACCTTTTAAAATAGTAAAGCCCAGTTCTAGTTCACTGTGTGTACGTGTGTGTGTGTGTGTGTGTGTGTGTGTGTGTGTGTTAGATACTCAGTTATGTCCCACTCTTTTTGACCCCATGGACTGTAACCCGCAAGGCTCCTCTGTCCATGGACTTCTTCAGGCAAGAATACAGGAGTGGGTTGCCATTTCCTCCTCCAGGAACTCTTCCCGCCCAGGGACGGAACCCAGATCTCCTGCACTGAGGGAAGATTCTTTACCTTCTGAAGAGGCCATTTGCTCCCACTGGCCATGGTTTGGTTTGCCGGTGTTTGCTCTGGAGGTAAACTTCTTAAGGATAGGGGATCACATCTTCTTTTGCTTTGCAGAGCTGTATGTTAAGGCTGACTTTTCTTAAACTATTCTGCTTCCTTGAGTCTTTCTCGTCTCCAACCACCCTACAGTTTTTTGCCACTTTGTGTGTTTCAGTTTATTAAACTAATTCCTTCAAGTTCAGCTGATCCTCTGTCAACATGATGCCTTCAGTGCAAGGCTCTGCCATGAAGTCCATGAGGTTTTTTGTTTTCTTTTTCTTTTTTTTGAGAGAGATGATAGAAGCATGCACATGGGTACCTGTTTTCAACATGGAAAAGGTTATTTTGGCGTGGCCAGTCCCTGAGAACTAATGAGTGTTGAGAAGGTTTTCTTTGTGGGAGCTCTCCCAACCCCAAGTTATAAAACCCAGTTTCAGCCAGGAATCTGGTTCTTAAACGGATTACGCATTTCACTTCCTTCTCTGTTTTAAAAGCATATTTCAGTAGATTTTTTTAAATGGAGATATGCTGAGTTTGCCTTAGGAATACAATCCCTCTAGGACCCAAACAGGACTATGATCTGGGGGGTTAAAGGCAATCACCCCTCTCTCCTATTATCATTGCATCACCTGACATCTCTGGACATGTTCCCAACACCTGAGAAGTAGCCACCTGTCACCTTGACATGTGAGAAGAGATAAACAGGAACACAGTAGTGATGGAACTGTGGTCTCATAAAATATATATATATCCATTTTTATAAAGAGCCTGCATCAGTGACTGAAACTAAGCAGGAAGCAACAACAAAACGCACACCTATAAAAGCAGGCTCCGGCTGATGAGAGATTCATCATAGGTAAACCCTCAGCGCAGCCAAAAACACTTGCTGCCTTTCTCTGTAGCCGGTTGGAGACTCTTTCTTTCTGGCCCATCTGTACTGTTTTTATAGCAGCCTTGCATACTTACAGAGTGACTGCATGCCGCTTTGTTGCTACAAACAGCTCCCATAAATGTTGGAGCCAAGTGTGTCTAAACATTACAGCATATTAAACACCTTTAAGCATGATCCATAACCTTGTAATTGGTACCAAAATAACAAGACTTGTGTTTTAAATGGGAATTTGACTCTGTGATTGCTGCTGTCGATCTGTTCCCTGAGCACACAGCTGGGAAAGTGGGTCACGGGAAAAGAATGGCTGTGATTGAGGCAAGGCACCTTGAACTCTTAGACTCTAAAAGTCATCTGGGCCGAGGCCCATCTTTGACTGATGAGGAAACNGACTGCAAGGAGATCCAACCAGTCCATTCTAAAGGAGATCAGCCCTGGGATTTCTTTGGAAGGAATGATGCTAAAGCTGAAACTCCAGTACTTTGGCCACCTCATGCGAAGAGTTGACTCATTGGAAAAGACCCTGATGCTGGGAGGGATTGGGGGCAGGAGGAGAAGGGGATGACAGAGGATGAGATGGCTGGATGGCATCACTGACTCGGTGGAGGTGAGTTTGAGTGAACCCTGGGAGCTGGTGATGGACAGGGAGGCCTGGAGTGCTGCAATTCTCGAGGTCGCAGAGTCGGACACGACTGAGCGACTGAACTGAACTGAACCAAGGCTTGCAAGATCTTAGTTCCCTGAGCAGGGGATAGAACCCATGCACTTGGCAGCAAAAGGGTGGCGTTCTAACCACTGCCAGGGAATTCCCAGAACATGTGTGTTTTGAAACACTATTAGTGTAGGAAATTCCTCTTTGTCCACTTGCTTCTCTTATATTCCTTCTCTGAGAAAAAGCATATAATGGCCAACATCGCTGGATCATGGAAAAAGCAAGAGAGTTCCAGCCAAACATCTATTTGAAAAACATCTCCTTGAAATAGGAGAGAGTAAAAGATCGAAATACCAGGGCAAACATCTGCCAACCTTTCAAAATGTTACCAACATTTTAAAGCACAAACAGGCTGAGTGACAGAGAGGAAAGGATGTGTCCAAAGTAATTGGTGGAACTGAAATGGCAACGATAGATTCTACTTGTAGATCCTGTGCTGCGGAAATTCAGTTCAACTAGTTTAATGCCACACAAGCCAATTAATACATTGCATTTTAGCTATAGTCGTTATTCCGTAATGTGTCCATTCATCTTGGAAGTAGAATGACAACTCACTATTGAGATGACAAACGTCCAGCAGCCTCAACTGGCTGGCGTGTGATGGGTTAGCAAAGCTTCAGTGTATCCAAAATAGCTGTGAGAGCGTCCGGAGGGAAAGCTCTCAGTCTTTTTTCAGAGCACTTAGGAAGCCTGATCTTAGACCTCTCTTATGCCCCTTTGCATATCACTGAATTGCCTTTCTACTTTAATCACCTCATTTCCCAGACCTGATATGGAAGCTAGAAATTAGAAAAGCACCATTCCTAGATCTCTAGTCTATCTCCGCAATGAACTTTCCACCTTCCTGCTCTTTCTTGATTCACGGACTATTTTTGAAGGTACTGGGATGGATATGGGATGAAAATAAGAAGATACGGTTTTGACCAGTTCAATGCAAGAAAGAAATTATAATTTTTAAAAACAATCCAGAAACTGGAATTAAAAAATAACAGCAGCCTGTATTAATTTAACTGAAGAATAAACGGGTTTATACTTTCCAGTTTCCCCTGAGAGCAAACCTGATTTACAGCAGAGAACAATTATTGTAATTCATAAGAGTGACATGAATCATCAATAAAAGGTCAAATGAAGTTTAATATAGTCTGTCAAGGGCATTTGAAAATTATGTAGTGCATTAAAATATTTTATAAAATTGTAATTAAAAAAGAAAACCTTTTGTACAAAGCAGCATGCCTTAATTGTCTGGAAAGCTGACTAATGCACAATGCTTTCGTGCCCAATGATATCGGATAAATGAGATAACAATTTTTATCATCAGTTACAAAAGATATGACTTATGAAGACAAGACTTGGACTTGCTTATCTCCCTTTAACTCTGTGGTGGAAAAAGATGTTCTCCCTGGTAGTCCAGTGGTTAGGACTGAGCACTTTCACTGCTGGGACCTGGGTTCAATTCTGGGTCTGGGAAATAAGATCCCCGCAGCCCCATGGGCAAAAAACAAAAACGAACAAGAAAGTGTGTGCCTGATAAGTGACTGTGAGCTCATGGTCTTAACTTCTAGTGGTCAACACTGTTGTATTTCCCATGGCTTTTCCCAGAAGTGTTCATTGGAAATTTGCTTCTAAATTAGAAAATGAGGTCAAAAGTATAGGAAAAAATTATTTCATATGGAAGAGAAAACAAAAGTCCTGATTACATGTATATATGGATGCACACATACTTTTTCAGATTGTTTTCCATTATAGGTTATTACAAGATATTTTGCTATACAGCAGGTCCTTGTTTATCTATTTTATAAATAGTCATGTGTATCTGCTAAGCCCAAACTCCTAATTCATCCCTCCCCCATCCCTTTACCTCTTTGGAAATGATAAGTTTGTTTTTTTTTATGTCTGTGAGTCTATTTCTGTTTTGTAAATAAGTTCACTTGTATCATTTTTTAGATCCACATGTAAGTAATATTACATGGTATCTGTCTCTTTCTGACTTATTTCACTTAGTATAATAATCTCTTGGTCCTGCCATGCTGTCGCAAATGGCATTATTTTGTTCTTTTTGTGGCTGAATAGTATTCCATATCTGTATATACCACATCTTCTCTTCTCTTTTCATTCATTCTTTGATGGACATTTAGGTTGCTTCCATGTCCTGACTATTGTAAATAGTGCTGAAATGAACATTGGGGTGCAGGCATCTTTTCAAGTTAGAGTTTTTGCTTTTTTTCAGGAGTAGAATTGCTGGGTCATATGGAAACTCTCTTTTTAGTTTTTAAGCAGGCTCCATACTGTTTTCCACAGTGGCTGCACCAGTTTACATTCCCACTGGTAGTGTAGGAGGGCTCCGACTTCTCCACACCTTCGCTAGTATTTCTTATGTGCAGACTTCTTGAGTTGGGCTTTTTTGGAGACAAGCTTTGAGTGCCAGAAGAATGAGGCCCTGACTGAGTACTCACAGTAGAAGTGAGTGAGCACACAGAAGTATGACCTAAGCCATCCTTAGTAGCGATGATCTAAGCATAGCGTTTTCAGCCCAAAGACATCGAGTTTGACCAGCTGATGTGAACAGAAGCGCCGAGAACATGACTAGAGTTCAAATTCTAGTGGGTCCTCATACTGTACTCTCGGCTCCTTCTTGTGCCTCGTGGAGCTTCTGGTTGGTGAGGCCAATGGTGCAAAGGAATATGTGGGATTCACAAACAGAAGGCTATTATGTTTCAGTTCGGGGTGCAGCTCAACAAGGCAGCAAGTTAGAAGAGAAATCTTCTACATCAGGGTGTCTCCAGGGCTGAAAAATCAATAATGGAATAAAATATGAAACAACTGTCCTGGAAAGCAGTTGAGCGGCTCTTCAAAAAGTCAAACATAGAGTTAACATGCTGTGCTGTGCTATGCATCCTACTCTTTGCGACCCTGTGGACTGCAATCCACCAGGCTCCTCTGTCCATGGGGTCGCGAAGAGTCGGACATGGCTGAGCGACTTCACGTTCACTTTTCTCTTTCATGCATTGGAGAAGGAAATGGCAACCCACTCCAGTGTTCTTCCCTGGGGAATCCCAGGGTTGGGAGAGCCTGGTGGGCTGCCATCTATGGGGTCACACAGAGTCGGACACGACTGAAGTGACTTAGCAGCAACCTGCTACAATGCAGATGAACCTCTAATACCCTATGCTGAGTGAACAACCCAGACACAAAGCATCACATATATGACTTCATTTATAGGAAACATCCAGGGAAGGTTAATTCATAGAGACAAAGTGAACAGCAGGGGTTACAAAGGAATTGGGAAGGGGAACGGGGAGTGACTGTCTCATAGGTACTGGGATTCCTTTTGGGAGCCAGGAAAATGTCTTAAACCTAGACAGAGGTGATGGCTGCACAAACTCATACATGTCATAAATGCCACCAAATTGCACTGATTGAAATGGTTAATGGGTAAATTTTTGTTATGTAAATTGTACCTCAATTAAAAAAAAAATAGAAAAGATAATGATGATTAGATGTCTCCAGGCAGAGTGGACCTGAGACATTCCTGTGAGAGATCCAGGAGGACGTTACACAGTTTTGTGCCCTTAATATGGCTTAAAACTGGCTGAGGGTAGGCCTGTGTGGTTAGGAAAATGGTGAGCTGCCTGGACTGGGTTTCAGAATGAAGTGGAGGATGTACAGGAATAGATAGAAATAACCAAAGCTTAGCGAGGGCTGTATGTGTCGGCAGAGGCTGGCCCATGAATGCTGATGACCACGAGCTTGCCTCCTTTCTCACACTCTGGAAACTCTCAGAACTTAGATCATCTCCCCCAGGAAGCGTGGAGGCGGAGGAATCTCAGTCGAGCCTGTTAACTACCAAGCTGACCACGGTTAATTCATACAGTGACCTCACGTAGGTCCAGAGGGCCTCAGTTTCCTTGGAAATGGATACCACGAACTGGCAGACTGGGCTGGCGTCACATAGCCAGTTGAATTATAGGAAAAAGTCTCATTTTCTTGAACACTGAAGTCAGCCACAGTGGAACGTGAACTTGCAATAAATCTTCCAAGTGTGTTCCCCTTTTCAGTATTTCCAGCAGCATCTCACGACCACAGGATTCATCTGGCTGATGACAAACAATGCAGTGGGGAAGTCCTTTGTCCACAGAAGTAGGTTTTATCGGAACTCTGTGTGTGGTGAGGGCAGGGAGGTTAAAAAGGAGAGGTTCCTGAGTTCCCAGGAGGAGAGCTGAGGTTTTGGGACTGAGAGGTGGTGGGAAACGAAGCCCATGGGAACGCAGGGCTTTGGCAGGACTGAGCTGGAGTGATGGCTGAGCACGTGGATAACATACCTGCCGCAGGCGGGTGAGACCAGTGCCTCTGCACTCTGCTCAGATCCTCCTCGAGGTCAGCTTTTATTCTGCCTTTTTTGTTCTCCCTTGATTGCTACCAGTCTGCGAGAGATTACAGGAGAAACAACCTGGGCCTGGGAAGGGGGACGACCCCCATCTACACCTGAGTAACCAGCCTTATCTCTCACAACTCACTGTCCACCTAAGTTTCTACAACATAGCTTCTCTCCATTCCTACACCACCCTGCTCCTTCTGCTTTGAATGTTCAATCGCTATGCTGAGTGTCTTTGTTTATCCAGTTTCTAGCCATTCTATAGGGTACTAGTGGTAAAGAACCAACCTGCCAATGCAGGAGACACAGGTTCGATCCCAGAGTCAGGAAGATCCCCTGGGGGAAGGCATGGAAGCCCAGTCCAGTATTCTTGCCTGAAAAAGTCCATGGACAGAGAAGCCTGGGCGGGCTACAGTCCATGGGGTCATAGAGAGTTGGACACAACTGAGCTACTGAACCCAACACACATAAATACCAGGGAAGTTGCCACTTCCTTCAAGAAATCTCCACTGATTTCTCCAATCTGGGTGACACACCCCTCTGCTGAATTCAGCAAACTCTAGACCTTGTCGTTTTGATTGTAATTCAAAGTTGCCACGTGGAGACTTTCTCTGTAAAAGGCCATATAGTAAATATCTTAGTTTGTGGGCCACAGATGGTTTGGCATGCTCTTTTTCATTTTAACTCTTGTATTTTATTTTCCTTAGGTTTTTTTTTTTTCAACCTTTTAAAATAGTAAAGCCCAGTTCTAGTTCACTGTGTGTACGTGTGTGTGTGTGTGTGTGTGTGTGTGTGTGTGTGTTAGATACTCAGTTATGTCCCACTCTTTTTGACCCCATGGACTGTAACCCGCAAGGCTCCTCTGTCCATGGACTTCTTCAGGCAAGAATACAGGAGTGGGTTGCCATTTCCTCCTCCAGGAACTCTTCCCGCCCAGGGACGGAACCCAGATCTCCTGCACTGAGGGAAGATTCTTTACCTTCTGAAGAGGCCATTTGCTCCCACTGGCCATGGTTTGGTTTGCCGGTGTTTGCTCTGGAGGTAAACTTCTTAAGGATAGGGGATCACATCTTCTTTTGCTTTGCAGAGCTGTATGTTAAGGCTGACTTTTCTTAAACTATTCTGCTTCCTTGAGTCTTTCTCGTCTCCAACCACCCTACAGTTTTTTGCCACTTTGTGTGTTTCAGTTTATTAAACTAATTCCTTCAAGTTCAGCTGATCCTCTGTCAACATGATGCCTTCAGTGCAAGGCTCTGCCATGAAGTCCATGAGGTTTTTTGTTTTCTTTTTCTTTTTTTTGAGAGAGATGATAGAAGCATGCACATGGGTACCTGTTTTCAACATGGAAAAGGTTATTTTGGCGTGGCCAGTCCCTGAGAACTAATGAGTGTTGAGAAGGTTTTCTTTGTGGGAGCTCTCCCAACCCCAAGTTATAAAACCCAGTTTCAGCCAGGAATCTGGTTCTTAAACGGATTACGCATTTCACTTCCTTCTCTGTTTTAAAAGCATATTTCAGTAGATTTTTTTAAATGGAGATATGCTGAGTTTGCCTTAGGAATACAATCCCTCTAGGACCCAAACAGGACTATGATCTGGGGGGTTAAAGGCAATCACCCCTCTCTCCTATTATCATTGCATCACCTGACATCTCTGGACATGTTCCCAACACCTGAGAAGTAGCCACCTGTCACCTTGACATGTGAGAAGAGATAAACAGGAACACAGTAGTGATGGAACTGTGGTCTCATAAAATATATATATATCCATTTTTATAAAGAGCCTGCATCAGTGACTGAAACTAAGCAGGAAGCAACAACAAAACGCACACCTATAAAAGCAGGCTCCGGCTGATGAGAGATTCATCATAGGTAAACCCTCAGCGCAGCCAAAAACACTTGCTGCCTTTCTCTGTAGCCGGTTGGAGACTCTTTCTTTCTGGCCCATCTGTACTGTTTTTATAGCAGCCTTGCATACTTACAGAGTGACTGCATGCCGCTTTGTTGCTACAAACAGCTCCCATAAATGTTGGAGCCAAGTGTGTCTAAACATTACAGCATATTAAACACCTTTAAGCATGATCCATAACCTTGTAATTGGTACCAAAATAACAAGACTTGTGTTTTAAATGGGAATTTGACTCTGTGATTGCTGTGTCGATCTGTTCCCTGAGCACACAGCTGGGAAAGTGGGTCACGGGAAAAGAATGGCTGTGATTGAGGCAAGGCACCTTGAACTCTTAGACTCTAAAAGTCATCTGGGCCGAGGCCCATCTTTGACTGATGAGGAAACCGAGGCCAAGTGGGTTCTCTGACTGAGTCAAGGATTCCTGACTGACTTTCAGCTTTCTTTCTCTTTCTTTTAATATTTATTTACTAGCTGCAGCGTGCGGGGGCTACTCTCCAGCTGTGGGCACGGGCTTCTCATTGCAGTGGCTCCTCCTGTTGCAAACACGGACTCTAGGGTGTGTGGGCTTGAGCAGTTGCAATGCATGGGCTCAATTGCCCCAAGGCACATGGGGTCTTCCTGGACCAGGGATCGAACTGTGGCCCCTGACAATCCATCCGCTGGCATATGGATTCTGAACCACTGGACCACCAGGGAAGACCCGCACTCTTTCCACTTAAAAAAATGCTTTTCTAGAAAAGGAAAAAAAAAAAAAAAAAAACCTTTTCTTGGTGTAAATAATAACTGCATCAGCTTGGAAATGACACAGGTTCAGTTTGAAATTCATCTCTGTTGGTCCAAGAATACAATGAATGAGATTTGGCTTTTGTTTTTGATTGGCAGCCTTCCAAAACTTTTGTCTTTCTAAAAACATCTTTCTGAATCTGCTCCAGGTCCCCAAATCTTAATCTTTTCTTTAATTGTGATCTCCACAAGCCTTGACTAAGAGGAACTATGTTACTAAGAGGAATTGTGAGGTGTTACAAAGGATGCAGGTGGGCATACAAATTTGAACAAGTTCCTAAAGCCCACCTACCCACATTCATTCAAACATTTATGTACAGTCCACTTTGTACCAGTCTGTCATCTGGAAATGAGAACGAACCCTAGCTATTAGGGTCATGAGAATCACATGAAATTACATTTAGAGATATCACTTGATTGTTTTCCACATAGCAGGCAGTTAATTCTTATGGTAAATATCAACATATGTAAAAAGAGATGTGTTATAATGTATATAATTATTGTACATTTAATTTAAATGTGTTGCTGGTGGGACTGACAACCCCTTTTTTTTCAGACTAAATTCAACAAACATATAAGTAGGCCTCAATGAACAGGTTTTGTGAGATCAAAAAATAAATTCAAGAATTACAATATAGTCCTAATTCGTGACACTCCGGAGCATGGAGACTGGTACATAATTGGTTCTCAGACAGTATTAGGGAAATTATAACACAAGATGTTACCACTACACTAACTGGAGTATATTCTTAATTAAAGATGGGTTGACAGCTTCCCAATGAATCTTTAAATGTAGTTACTGAATATGCTTGTTAATTGACATCACATCCTATTAAAACCGTTTTCACTGTATGTTGTAAGTTCTTTTGAGAACAGTGCTTCTGTTGAGTTGCTCAAAATAAGTGATCAGTTTTCTGAAACTTATAAATCTTCCCCACATACTTTCTCCATCCTTCACCCCCATTCCTGTATCATTTTGTTAAAAAAATGTTAAAATTTTTTTTTGTTTTACACAGAAAATTGGCAGCCCAGTTTCTGAATTCACCACCAAGATAAAGCCCAAGATCCTTGGCTTGGATCTCCTTGTGACGGATGGAAGGCAGTACGCATGATGTCCTAACACTGATGTTAATTTGGGGGAGTCAGGTTCTGATTTACCAGGGTCTTGTGAACGAGAATCGGTCATTGAAAGCCTTAATGTTTTTGTTTTGTTTTGTCTTTTAATCTCTATCCAGGCTTGTGATTGAAAAATGCTTTCAGGACCCTTGCTTTTCTGGCCAGCAAAAAACTTACAAAAACGATTCTCATGTGGGGAACACACAAGGGAAAAATGGATGTGTTTTCTTCAACACCTGTTTTCATTAAGTAAGGGGAAGGAAGTGAAAGAACTTTTTAATGCTTCTCAAGTAAGTGCCAGAAGCTTACATATGTTATCCCACTTTATCTTTCAACTCAGAGACGTGTAGATACTGTGGTCCTTGTTTGGGACATCCTCTCTAAGATTTTAATGAAATAAGATTTATCTTTTAGAATTAAAATTTTAATGAATTTTACAAAACTCAAGTAGAAATGAAAAGTCACAAGAAAAAGATAGAATAGTGTTTGAAAGTGAAAGTGAAGTTGCTCAGTCGTGTCCGACTCTTTGTGACCCCATGGACTATAACCTACCAAGTTCCACCATCCATGGGATTTTGCAGGCAAGAATACTGGAGTGGGTTGCCATTTCCTTCTCCAGGAAATCTTCCCTCCCCAGGGATTGAACCCAGGTCTCCTGCATTGTAGGCAGACGCTTTACTGTCTGAGCCACCAGGGAAAGCAAGAATGGTATTTAGCTCAGCACAATATGCAATCATGTTCATGTTAATTGATGTTCTTACTAAAGAACAGTGTCCTTGGATAAAGGCACAGATCAGCCACAGAAGTTCAGACAAAAGAGGGACCCAGAGATAAACAAGAGCTGGCAGGGGAAAAGAAGAAACTCGACCAATGAACCTGGAGGAATTTTGGTCCATTGCCAGGTTCTCTGTTTTGTGGAAATATACACCTGAGTCTATATTAACTCGATTCCATCAAACACCCAACCAGTTTCTCTTTTTCTGATTTCATGCTCAACAAACAAACCCCTGGTTGTAATTTGACTTCCACGTGGGTTTGCCTACAGGAAAAGAAAGTTGCTGACCAAGCAGCTGCGAGGACTCTGGTCCAAGTCTTATTTATCTTGGGAGATTAATAAAATGGCTTTCTGACTTTATATGTTAGTCTTGTGATCGGTTACTATAAATAGATCCTCCTGGCATAATCAGGTTTCTGAATCTACCAAGGTGAGACTCACATCATGGATGGGAGAGTATTTATCAGGCAGTTCATGCCAACTTGTAAGATCTCACTGGAATTAACCACTCTACCTGACACATATTGCTTCAGCCAGGTGATAAGAGTTGGCATTAATATTGATGACATATTGATACTATGTAGGCTTTTGACAGTGTGATGGAATTGCACTTTATCTCTGTGGTCTTCCTTCCAAATAGCTAAAATCTCTGCCTAATCATGAGGAAAAGATCAAACATTCTACAGAATACCTAACCCAAACTCACTGAACTGTCAGGGTTGTCAAAAACTAATTAATATCTTGAGAAGCTGTCACAGCCAAGAGGACCTAAGACAACACACAACTAAATGCAATGTGATATTTTGGGTGCTTAGATGAGGTCATGGAACAGAAAAAGAATGTTAACTAAAAACCAAAGAAATCTGCATAAAATATGTGTTTTATATGTGTTTCGAAACATCGAAGTATTGATATTGGTTCACTAACTGTAACAAATGTACCACATCTTTATGGTGGCCCAAGAAATCTGTTTAGATTATACTGCATTTAGGAAAAAAAGTACTTCTAATAGACCATATGTCCTATTTAAAAAATTGTTTGTGTTGGAAGTTGTGTGTAAATCTTCAGCCTTATTATAGTTAAGAAAACCATATGAAGAGTGAAGAAGGCTTACCTAGACCTCACAAGAGAGGAGAGGCTTTGAACAGAAAGGAACTTGAAAGGTCAAAGCTCACCCCGAATTTGTCTGATATGTTTTGGAGACTTGTAACTGAATTGCTTGGATGAAACCATCTGTGATGTGATTCTCTGCTTAGTAACTCAGACATTTTGGAAAGACATCGCTGTGGGTTAGTGTGACATGTTGTTTGCCTGGAGGAGGAAGGTGATGAAATCTGAGCTAAGATCAATGCTTGTGGACTGCAGATGTGGTTTTCTGAAAGGCAAGTAGAGAATATTTGAAATAAGAATAAAAGAATATACTTCTCTCAGAGAGAAGGAAAGGAGGCGCTCAAGATAGAGAACAAGATTTTGAACTGAAAGATACTTCCTAAAAGATACAGCAAAGACCTCCCCTTCATCACCCATCCACCCACCCATCTCTCTACCCATCCACGCATCCACCCAGCCATCCATTCACCCCCACCCTTCCATCCACCCATACACCCATTCATTTATCCATCCACCCATCCATCCATCCACCCATTCATCTGTCTTCTCTTCATTTGTTGTCTTATCTGGGGCTCTGGGCACAATCCTATTTCATATCCCACTCTAAGTTATTGTTTCCTCTGTTGGATAAGAATAGTTATTCCCAATGCTGTCATCATATCTGCTATAAAATTTGTATGCTTGGGCTGGAGGAATTAAGAAATACAAGAGGAAAGGCACATTTTCCAATCCCCTGATGCCACCATAGCAGCAGCAGAACCACCTGAAGAAGGATGACAGTCTTAGAGTTTCCAGTACCAGCTGGCAGTGCAGTGAGAGTTGTCCAAGAGGCAGCAGAGAGCAGCCGAGAGGAACAAGCAACCCAGAGAAGCAGCTGCCCGTTGGAGCAAGACACCATTTTAAGACAAATCCCCCCTCTCCCAAAATATGGAGGAAGATAAGCCCAGTACTTGGGTTACATATGGATTATGTCAGATAATATATATTCTGCACATAGTAAGCACTGGATATATGGTAGCTATTAAAATAATAATAATAAATCTAAACGAATTCCACCTGGGACTATTTATCTGCGCAGGAATCTGGAGAGAGGTATGGCAGATCTGGGGGCCTCTGGGAATGGAGTAACATTATTTAAAACATCAACAAATACTGGAAACATAGAAACATTGAATGCCAGAGCTGGGAAACCTGAAGAAGCATTTTAGGTCAACACTCTCATTTTACAAATGCATAAACTGAGACCCCGAGAAGTCACATGACTGGCTTGAAACCATCCAACATCTGTAGCAACTGAGCTGGACACACTGACTTCCAATTGACTGGGACTTTTAAAAATTATTTTTCAAAAAAAATCCTCCAAATCTAAGTTCCATAAATAAATTCAAGAAAATTCTGGATAATGGCTCTCCTAGATTTAGCTTAATGGGGAAGTTATTGGCAGATATCATCCCAGAAAAGTGGAACCATTCAGTGGGAAAGAAAGTGCATTAGGGTTTCAGTGATAGACATGAATTCTTAAAGGAATGAAAATTCTTCCCCAGAAAATGCTGTAAAGATGCCCATTTTGTGGGTGTCTTGAAAACCTGATTTTCTGTTTTCCATGTTCATACAGTCAGGAAATCTTGCTGAGATGCTAACAAGGGTCTGTAGACCTTCTCTACCCTACAGAGGTGGGAGCATGTGCAAGGAAAATGGACAGAAGCCCAGCGTCATCAGGCTCATGGTCCATCGGATAAGGAGGGGGCCCCAGGCCAGCAGGTCCTGAGATCAGCTCCGGGGAGAGAGGCTAGTCTTGTGTGTTCATCAAAATCCTCTGTCTCCACTTGGCACCTTTCAACTAGGACCATCTTTTGTCAATAAATATTCATCCTGGGAAGCAACCTTACAAATAGAGAAACATCAACACTGTTGGGAAGTCTTTGACCTCAAGTTTCAGAACCAAGACAAGAACATAATTTTTTAATTTCTAGATATTCCTGGAAAGTCATGATGTTATAGCATCATTGTCAATCCCAAATGAAGGGGCTGTTGTTGTCAATCCCAACTGAAGGGACCAAATTGAAGATCAAGATATTGTAGCATCACTGTCAGTCCCAATCCCATCACACAAAGGTCATTGTTATGTCTGTGGTCCATTGGTATATTTGCTCTTTAGGTCTGGTTCACGAAATTAACTCTCTCTGAAGTAGTGGAACTGAGTAGTTTAACATGTTCTCTCATTACTCTAAATCCTGGTCAACCTCTTAATGACCCAAACTAGCCTATCTCCTAAAGTTTATTATCCTAACCTACAAGTTTCCTAGGAAATCATGTAGGTCGGAGCTCATACAGCCTACCTGAGCTTCTGAATATGCAAGCCTTGTCTTCCCTTGTCTCCTAAATTTTTTTTTTTTTCTGTTGTACCACACGGATGTTAGTTCCCTGACCAGGGATCAAACATGGGCCCTTTGCATTGGAAGTGTGGAGTATTAACCACTAGACTGCCAGTGAAGTCCTTAGGTTTTCTTTCTATTAAATGTCTTTCCAGGTCAGGGCGCCTCAACAGGGATCCTTACTTCAAGTGCTGCCTGGAAACTACTAATTGATTCCAGAGTTTTTTTTTTTTATTATCGCTGTTGGGTTCGGGGAAGGCAATGGCACCCCACCCCAGTACTCTTGCCTGGAAAATCTGATGGACGGAGGAGCCTGGTGGGCTGCAGTCCATGGGATCGCTAACAGTCAGACAGACTGAGCGACTTCACTTTCACTTTTCTCTTTCATGCATTGGAGAAGGAAATGGCAACCCACTCCAGTATTCTTGCCTGGAGAATCCCAGGGACGGGGGAGCCTGGTGGGCTGCCATCTATGGGGTCACACAGAGTCGGACACGACTGAAGTGACTTAGCAGCAGCAGCAGCTGTTGGGTTTGTTTTATTTTATTTTTTAGGGAAAACTTCCTCCTACAAAAGGTGCTAAATAGATAATATGACCTTGGGAGGGATGCGTGTGGCATTCTCGGGCATTTTTACAACTATAACAGCTATTCATGTCATCCCCTGATTGACATCTAAGTTTGGTATGAGATCTGGCCCTAGCCAGAAATTCCCAACTTGGCAGATTTTAATGCTGCTTTAAGTTGCCAAGGATTTTGAGGCTGCTGAGTGTGGAGGGGAGTCTAAGTGATGCATGTCTTCTCGTCCCATCTCCATTGTTTATTCAAAAAATGCATACTGAGCTTACAGCATGTGTACAAGGCCATGAAGATGCAACATGGGGTCAGACAGTCTGGAATCCCCCCACAATGACACTCATGAGAGTCTACAAGAGCATTTGAGGAGGCCACAGAGCCTTAGAAAAAATAAAGTGATTCCTCATCAAAGAACATGTGGAATTTCAAATGCAACTCACTCAGCCATTAGGCATGCTGACATATTTACTGAGGAGTCAAAATTTTAGTTGTAAATAACATGACTCTCGCTGTCTTGGAAAGTCTTATGAAACCCGTCGAATGAATGTTTGGTGAGTATCTGGATCAAAGGAAGCCACCTTAGGGCATAAAAAGAACCTTAAAATGGACCCAGACAGGAAAGAGGCCATTCATGTGAAGGCCAGGTTCAGAGCGCTGCCCCGTGGGAAGTATGCAGGCTCAAGGAAGCTGTCCTGAAAGACATCTGGGATGGCCTTGGAAATCAAGTGAGAAATGAGGTGGGAATGAGCTAGTGATGAAACAGTTCTGAGCAGAGAAATCAATGAAGAGCAATGGAGACCAGTTTTGGTCATAGAGTGAAGAAACCCTGAGCATATTTGCTTTGTACAAAAGGAGACCATATGGTCTAAAGTTCTGCTTCAAACACCGTGATGGGCTTTTCTATATCTAATATCAGTTTTGGTTACACTATTGCAAGCTAGTCCTCTCAGGTGGCACGATGGTAAAGAATCTGCCTGCCAGTGCCGGAGACACAGCTTCGATCCTTGAGTTGG
Organism: Oreotragus oreotragus; assembly: GCA_006410675.1. Classification (NCBI taxonomy): domain Eukaryota; kingdom Metazoa; phylum Chordata; class Mammalia; order Artiodactyla; family Bovidae; genus Oreotragus; species Oreotragus oreotragus. The sequence continues at coordinate 24,536 of SJYX01024272.1, read as the reverse complement.
GAAGATCCCTTGAAGAAAGAAAAGGCAACCGACTCTAGTATTCTTGCCTGGGAAATCCCATGGACAGAGTAGCTTATAGTCCATGGGGTTGCAAAGAGTTGGACATGACTGGATGTACACTCTGTTTAAAAAAAGTTGTTTTATTACATTTCTCTAGGGACCAGCAGAAGCATTGATTACATGAATGACTATCTTGTGCTTTGTTCTGAACAAAGTATAACTTACAAAATCTTTAAAGTTTATTTACCATCAATTTGAAACAACACCCTGAATAGCCATTCCCTTAATATCCAAAAACTTACACAGTTCAGTTCAGTTCAGTCACTCAATCATGTTCGACTTTTTGTGACCCCATTGACTGCAGTGTGCCAGGCCTCCCTTCCCATCACCAACTCCTGGAGTTTACACAAACGCATGTCCATTGAGTTTGTGATGCCATCCAACCATCTCGTCCTCTATCATCCCCTTCTCCTCTCACCTTCAATCTTCCCCAACATCAGGGTCTTTTTGAATGAGTCAGTTCTCCACATCCAGTGGCCAAAGTATTGGAGTTTCAGCCTCAGCATCAGTCCTTCCAATGAATATTCAGGACTGATTTCCTTTAGGACTGACTAATTTGATCTCCTTGCAGTCCAAGGGACTCTCAAAAGTCTTCTCCAACACAATAGTTCAAAAACATCAGTTCTTCAGCACTCAGCTTTCTTTATAGTCCAACTGTCACAACCATACATGACTACTGGAAAAACCATAGCTTTGACTAGATGGACCTTCGCTGGCAAAGTAATGTCTCTGCTTTTTAATATGCTGTCTAGATTGGTTATAACTTTTCTTCCAAGGAACAAGCATCTTTTAATTTCATGGCTGCAGTCACCATCTGCAGTAATTTTAGAGACCCCCCCAAAAAAATCTCTCACTGTTTCCACTGTTTTCCCATCTATTTGCCATGAAGTCATGTGTCAAGTTTACACATGAAAACACAATTTAAATAACTTGAAATGTATTGCTTTCCATATATCATGGTGTATTTTTTTTTTTTGTTGGTCATGTTCAATTTGACTTTTGTTGTTGTTGTTCCGTTGCTGTCCTGTCTGACTCTTTTCAACCCCATGGACTGCAGTACGGCAGGCTTCCCTGTCCTTCACTGTCTCCCAGAGATTTGGCTTTAGAACGACGTTTTTCACTTGATGAGAGTAGTGTGGGAATTACTTTATTTATGCAATACAGATTTAAGGGGAAAAAATGTCTTTGTTTGTATTTTTTACAGCAGAATCATACAAATATCCATCGTGGAAAAGAGGTTTCCATAGATAGCCTGCATATCAGTACTTTGCCAACAAAGATCCATTTAGTCAAAGCTATGGTTTTTCCAGTAGTCATGTATCGATGTGATAGTTGGACTATAAAGAAAGCTGACCGCTAAAGAGTTGATACATTTGAATTGCTGGAGAAGACTTGAGAGTCCCTTGGAAAGCAAGGAGATCCAACCAGTCCATCCTAAAGGAAATCAGTCCTGAATATTCATTGGAAGGACTGATGCTGAAGCTGAAACTCCAATACTTTGGCCACCTCATGCGAAGAACTGGCTCATTTAAAAAGACCCTGATGCTGGGAAAGACTGAGGGCAGGAGGAGAAGGGGGATGACAGAAGATGAGATGGTTGGATGGCATCACTGACTCAATGGACACGAGTTTGAGCAAGCTCTGGGAGTTGGTGTTGGACAGGGTGATGGCATGCTGCAGTCCATGGGGTCACAAAGAGTCAGACACGACTGAGTGACTGAGCTAAACTGATACCCAGACCTTGTGTCAGAAGAAGGTGCTATGGACTCAACTGTGTCCTCCCACCAAATTCATATGCTGCTGCTGCTAAGTCACTTCAGTCGTGTCCAACTCCATAGGCCACAGCCCACCAGGCTCCCTTGTCCCTGAGATTCTCCAGGAAAGAACACTGCAGTGGGGTGCCATTTCCTTCTCCAGTGCATGAAAGTGAAAAGTGAAAGTGAAGTCGTTCAGTTGTGTCCGACTCTTAGCAACCTCATGGACTGCAGCCTACCAGGCTCCTCTGTCCATGGGATTTTCCAGGCAAGAGTGCTGGAGTGGGGTGCCATTGCCTTCTCCACCAAATTCATATACGAAAGCCTTAACTCCCAAGGTGACCATATTTGGAGCCAGGGCCATTTTGAAATTAATTAAGGTTAAATAAGCCTCTTGAGAAACCTATATGCAGGTCAGGAAGCAACAGTTAGAACTGGACATGGAACAACAGACTGGTTCCAAATAGGAAAAGGAGTACATCAAGACTGTATATTGTCACCCTGCTTATTTAACTTCTATGCAGAGTACAACATGAGAAACACTGGGCTAGAAAAAGCACAAGCTGGAATCAAGATTGCCGGGAGAAATATCAATCACCTCAGATTTGCAGATGACCACCACCCTTATGGCAGAAAGTGAAGAGGAAATAAAAAGCCTCTTGATGAAAGTGAAAGAGGAGAGAGAAAAAATTGGCTTAAAGCTCAACATTCAGAAAACGAAGATCATGGCATCTGGTCCCAACACTTCATGGGAAATAGATGGGGAAACAGTGGAAACAGTGTCAGACTTTATTTTGGGGGGCTCCAAAATCACTGAAGATGGTGATTGCAGCCATGAAATTAAAAGATACTTACTCCTTGGAAGGAAAGTTATGACCAACCTAGACAGCATATTTAAAAGCAGAGACATTACTTTGCCAACGAAGGTCCATCTAGTCAAGGCTATGGTTTTTCCAGTGGTCATGTATGGATGTGAGAGTTGGACTGTGAAGAAAGCTGAGCGCCGAAGAATTGATGCTTTTGAACTGTGGTGTTGGAGAAGACTCTTGAGAGTCCCTTGGACTGCAAGGAGATCCAACCAGTCCATTCTGAAGGAGATCAACCCTGGGATTTCTTTGGAAGGAATGATG
>SJYX01024272.1:6822-17911 GCA_006410675.1 Oreotragus oreotragus | reverse complement strand
ATGAAAAACAAAGCCAGAGGTCTAGTGAAGCCCCCTGCCTGGACTTCACCCAACATGGTTTCCCAACCCTCAGAGCCGGGGTGGGTCACAGCAATGGGGCAACAAGAAGAGGGGCTGCCACTATGGTAAACAGCATGAAAGTTCCTCAAAAAACTAAAAACAGAACATCATATGATCCAGCAATCCCACTTCTGGGTATGTATCCAGACAAAACTATAATTCAAAAAGATCCATGAGCCCCAGTGCTCATAGCAACACTATTCACAATAGCCAAGACATGGACGCAATCTCAATGTCTGTTGACAGAGGAATAGACAAAGATGTAGTACATGTATACAGCTGAATACTATTCAGCCATACGAAAGAACAAAACAATGCCATTTTCAGCAACATGGATGCAACTAAAGATGATAATACTAAATGAAATAAGTCAGACAGAGAACGAGAAAGGCCATGTATCACTTATCCGTGGGTAGATGGACCTGAGGAAATGGCAACCCACTCCAGATTCTCACTTGGGAAATCTCACAGATGGAGGAGCTAGGTAGCCCAGGGGGTCACTCAGAGTTGGACGTGACTGAGGCAACTTACTGTATGTACACATGGACAGAAATGGACTCACAGACATAGAGGTCAGGCTTGGAGCTGCCAAGGGGATGGGGGTGGGAGAAGGATGGACAGGGAGATTGGGATTCGCAGATGCAAACTAGTATCTATAGGATGGGTAAACAATAAGGTCATACTGTATAGCACAAGGAACTATATTCAATGTCCTGTGATAAATCAGAAAGAAAAGGAATATGAAATGAATACACGCACACACACACATATATACGTATAATTGAATCACCTCGAAATTATCACAGCATTATAAATCAACTATACTTCAATTAAAAAAGAAAAAAAGAGGGCCTGACTATAGGAGGTGCATTGACAGGGCAAGAAGTCCTGAGTCCAAGCCCCGCCCCTCACCCGTTGGCCTGGCTCTGTGCCAGAGAAGCCAGTGACCCTCTAAGCATGCCCTGACCTCCCCTTCCCAGATCCAGGGCTCAGGTTAAACTGGCCCTCTTCCTAGTTACTAGATGTCCATTCTCTAAGGCTCAGTTCATTTCAGAGTTCATCGCCAGGTGCCCCGCTAGAAATACACAGAAGTTCCCAGGGAACTTAGAAATGGGAAACGTGGAGAGTACCTGGTTACCATGCATGGTTGGGGGTGCCGTTTAAGCACATGGCGTGGGAATTCTAAGAAGGATGTGGTTAGTGCGATTTGGGGAAGTGAAATGTTGAGCGCTTTGTGTATGTAAATGTCATTCTCAGAGATGAACTTAGTTTTGCAGATGGAGCTTCAGTAACAAAAGTCACGTACTCTAAAGGTCCAAGTTAGATGCTGGGATCTAACTATGGAAGCAAAAATCCGAGTCCTTGCTACTATCTCACACTGTTTCTCAGCGTTTCTGGAGTGCCTACTGTGTACCAGGCACTCTGCAAAGCATGTTGCACACATTAGCTTGTTTAATCCTCACAGAACCCTTGGGAGACAGACAATGTTAGTCCCAATTTCTAGCAAAAGGAAGCTCTAGTAACTTGCCCACGGTCACATCAGCAAGACAAGGAGCAAGATTTGAACAAGATTCGCAGAGCTCCAAAACTGTGCTCCTTCAACTACACCCTCATTTTCCCCTTTCTCTCTCTCTCTCTTTTTTCCTATAAGTTTTAAACAAAACATTACCAAATTCCATCAGGAGTTTGACAATAGGCTACCACTGCTGCAAGTGAGCATAATCCTCACCATCCCTACCAGACCTTCTCTCCTTATTTCAGGGACCAAATATTACCTCTCAAGCCCTACATACCTGCCAGGTCCAATCACTTCCTGTGATGGAAGACTTCTAGGTCAAGCAGCTGTGCTGTGACCTTTGTGTACTTAACCCATAAGCATGCCACCCACCCCGCCCCCCCCAATCCAGAGTGACCACCTGTAACCCTTCCTTCCACCTGTGTCCCACATCCCATCAGTTATCAGATTCCTGATGTTCAAAACCAGGCTCCACCTTTCCACAGACTTCCTCAAATTCAGGGAACCCCTCAAACTACATCTCTCTTTCAAATCTCTCCATTGACCTCAGGTGCCAGATACATAACTTCTAAAGAGCAGCAGAGGAGATATCAGGACAAACTAGCACAGCATCCTAACTGAAATAGATAGTATGTAGAATGGGGAATATAGAGAACCAACTGGTTTAATGATTTTCCAAGACTATGGAAAGGTGACAAAAATATCCCTTCTCATTCTGAGTCCAAGAAGAAGCTTCTGAGCCTTTTATCTGTAAAGGCAGCAAAACCTTATTTCTCAAAGAAGACTTTTTTTTTTTCTGGTACAAAATCCACAGCCTCTGCATCATTGTCATCTTCATACATGTGTGTGTGTGTGTAATTTTATTTATATGGTTATTTTTGGCTATGCTGGATCTTCACTGTTGTGTGTGGGCTTTTCTCGAGTTGTGGCCCTCTGTTGTATTTGCATTATTTAAACTCTCTCCTTTGATGGTTCTCATTCTAGTATCTTATCCAACCCAAAAGGTGATGGAACTGCAGTGCAGCAGCAGGCAGGTGGAAAGGAAGGCAGGTCAGTCTAGGAATGGTCAGCCAGACTCTGTCCCTCGTGTGGGGAGACCGAGTATTCCAGTTTGCCTGGGGACTTTCTCAGCCTTAGAACTGAAAGTCCTACATAATGAGAAACCCAACAGTCATGGACAAATCAGGAGGGTCAGTCACTCTATCTTTCTAAGATGAGAATAGAGAGGGGTAAAGATGTAAAATTAGTGTGAAAAAGCTTTTCCTAGAGTTTCTTTTCCTTGGAGCTAAGAAGAATTTCTAGAGATGGTAATCCCCTGGAAGATGTGCTAAAAACACAGACTGATGCTTTCAGACTGTGGTGCTGGAGAAGACTCTTGAGAGTCCACTGGACTGCAAGGAGATCAAACCAGTCAATCCCAAGGGAAATCAACCCTGAATATTCTTTGGAAGGGCTGAGGCTAAAACCGAGGCTTTGGCCCCCTGATGCGAAGAGTTGATTCACTGGAAAAGACCCTGATGCTGGGAAAGATTGAGGGCAGGAGAAGAAGGGGACAGCAGAGGATGAGATGGTTGGATGGCATCACTGACTCCATGGACATGAGTTTAAGCAAGCTTGGAGAGATGTTGAAGGACAGGGAAGCCTGGCATGCTGCACTCCATGGTGTTGCAAAGAGTCAGACAGGAGTTAGTGCCTGACCACGCCCACCCCAGTTTCTGCTGCGGATGTCAGGGTGGAGTGGAGAATCTGCATTCCTGGCAAGGTCCCATGTGATGCTGCTCCTCCTGGTCCAGGGACCATACTTTGAAAACCACCGCTCTCCAGTTTACAGATCTCCCCTCCAGAAAGTACAGGATTCCTCCGACTGTGATTACACTGGAACCATCTTGCCACTAGGTCTGACCTTGTACGTGCCCACTGAGCCATTTTATTCTCGCTAAAGTCTTTATTGTTCAGAGAGAGCGAGTGAGTGCCAGGCCAGTGACGCGGCCACCACTGATTAATGAGCCTCCTGCAGCCCTTGCATCTTTGGGAGACCCTGGCATGCGGCTTTTGCCCTCAGAGCCCTGCGTTCGAGGGGGAAAGAAATGAGAGGTCTCTTTAGAGAGGCCAGAGGGTGAAGGCTGGAGGGGCCGGGTGAGGCTGCAGATCACTGGAGAAAGACCAACGTGACCCTCTCCAAACCCACAACAAAACCTTTTCTTGAGTGATTAGCCCCAGAGAAAGGTGATTTGTTAACGCCCTGGGTTCACCGCCTTTGTGTCCTGGGCCTTGGACATCTGGCAGGAGCCAGCGAGTCCTCTGATAGCGGGCTTGAGCCCCCATTCTCACCCAGTGGACTGTGCATCACTGAAACACTGGCTACTTATTCTCATGCTAATCCGTGAACTGGAGAGCAGATGCGAGGCGTTTGGTTCTGTTCTTGCTCGCTTGTAAAGAACTAATGCAACTTCTTGAAAAGGGAAGGGCAGGGTTGGGCTGAGAGAAGGGTGAAGGTGAAGGGGGAGAGGGAAAAGGAGGGGACCAGGGTGGATTCCAGAAAGAAAGGGTTTACTTGAACGACTTTCTCTCTTGGTGGGCAAAGCACTGCGTGCAGTTCATGCAAACTCCAGCCAAAGAAGTATAGGACAGGAAATGTGAATTAATATTAAAGCTGTAGGACACCTCCAACTTGCAAAGTGTTCAATATTCATAGAATGCAAAGGCAGAAAGGCATAGAGGTTTCTCTCCCAATAAGCTCTCATGAGTCTTTTTCTCTCTGTCTTGTGCAAAAACTTTATTTTCTGGGGCATGGAAACTTTATTCTAGCCACTAAAGATTACAGGTGGTGCAGTGGTAAAGAGTCCACCAGCCAATGCCTGCCAACAGAGGAAAATCCCCTGGAGGAGGGCATGGCAACCCACTCCAGTATTATTGCCTGGAAAATACCATGGACAGAGAAGCCTGGTGGGCTACAGTCCATAGGGTCACAAAAGAGTCAGACGTGACTGAGTGTGCGTACACACACACACAGATTGCTTGGCAAACTTATGGCACCCTTCATCTTATAGTTAGAATGCCATTTGAAAATTGAGATAAGTTAAAGGGTAAGCTAGTAGTTGTTCAAAGGACTATGTCTCTATTTTTATATGCATTTCCTTTTTTCTATCAATAAAAAGATATGTATAGATTTATAGAGAGAAGGACAGATAAATGACTTTCAAAGCTGTCAGGCATTTAATACTGTTATTCCTATGTGGTTCATTTAACTAAAGTGCCTATATTATTGATTACATTGTAAATCTGTTAATGACAACATCGATTCTGTGGAATATCTAGATTTGTTTCCTACACTGTCATCAGGAAAATTCTTAAGGAGAAAGACTTATGATGCATTTGCTGATGGTGGACTGTCCTTCTTGCCCAGAATTTGTGACCTATTTAATGCACGCCACGGACACAGGCTGACGTCTGCAAAGCATGCCAACTCAAAATTGTTTACAACTCTCCCCCAGATGTCCTCTCCAGGCCACCAGCTAGCATCACTCACTTTAACAGCTCTGCCATGTCAATAGCCTCTTCATGCTAAGTGACCAGACCGCCACCTTCCACACTTGAATCTTTCAAGAAGTCTCTGAAGTCAGAGTTGTCTAGACTTCCCTAGGGGTGAGAAGAACCTGGAATGCTTGTTACACAAAGACCTCTCTAGAGGGCCCTCCACTACAGACACTTATTCAGTAGATGAGAGCAGGCAGGGGTGTTAGCACACCTGCCAAGAGTCCCAGGTGACTCTGATCAGCAGAAATCTCTGGATCACATTGTGCAAAAGAGCATGTTTGTGACAGTCGTGGGGTGAGCAGGGGTCTCGCATGTAACTTGAGCTGCATGCCCTCTGCCCCTTCTCTGCGAACGCTGTCATCTTTTGTTGGGCAGGTGTTTGGGGGTATAGTATTTAGGTGTAGTTTTTAAAATGGCACACCTGTTTCTTTCATGATCGAATTCTTCTTTCGTTCACTTGTGTTTGGCTACCTGTGGCGTCTGGTACCTGGCACACCTGTTTTCACTGCACTGCCATTACCTGGAGTTTTGTCTTCTGGTACCTGGTCCTCAGGTCTCTGTCTTGTAGAATGACGGGCACAGGGACATTTGGTGATGAACTATATAGGACAGTATGGGCTTCCCTGGTGGCTCGGACAGTAAAGAATCTGCCCACAATGCAGGAGACCCAGGTTCAGTCCTTGGGTCGGAAAGATCCCCTGGAGAAGGGAAGGGCAACCCACTCCCGCATCCTTGCCTGGGAAATCCCATGGACAGAGGAGCCTGGCGGGTTACAGTCCATGGGGTAACAAAGAGTCGGACACAACTGAGTGACTAACACACACACAGACAGTAAGCGTATAGTATTTAGTTGTAATTTTTTAAATAGTGCACCTGTTTCTTTCATGATCTAATTCTTTAGTACACTTGTGTTTGGCCTCCCTTTAGGTGATGCAGCGGTAAAGAATCCGCTTGCCAAGGCAGGAGACACAAGCGCACAGTTTTGATCCCTGGGTCAGGAAGATGCCCTGGAGAAGGAATGGCACCCCACTCCAGTATTCTTGCCTGGAGAATCCCATGGACTGAGGAGCCTGGCAGGCACAGTCCATGGGGTCGCAAAGAGCTGGATACGACTGTGAACCCAAGAGCATTTTCTTTGAGTCACTCACTCTATAAAACCTTTTATATGTATTAACTCATTTACTGCTCATGTCAACTCAGTCATCATAGATAATCATATTACTGTTATCCTCCTGACATAGATAAGGAAGCTGAAGCCAGAAGAGATTAGATAACTTGCCCAAGATCAGGCATCTGACAGCAGGTGGACTCAGGGTTAAACCCAGGTAGTTCAGCTCCAGAACTCAGCATAATATACACAGCAGTTATCCTTTCATATAATCCCTCAGTTCCTCATCTGTAAAATGGGAGTGTTAGATTTGATCTCATGTAACCAAGTTTATTTCTATAATGGGTATATGATCAGAAATTCATCTGTGTATAAATTCCAAGGATTTTAAAATAACTTTTACTGAATGAAGAATGTCTACATTTAGTGATTTTTAGATGTGACTCCACCATGATTCAAATGTACAGGGGGTATAATGTATACCTATTTTCTTTCTGTCAGCAATCCATCATTATGTCAGTTTGGTGATGTCAATTTAGTGAAGTGAAAGTTTAGCAGTTCAGAATTGTGTGACTAACGACATTGCACTTCAGTTATAATGGGCACTCGATCCAAGGAGGCTAGAGGTATACCTGGCAAGGTTAGTTCTGCAAAAGAACCAGTGAGACTGGTGGCAAATACTTGCTGCCCTGTGAGGTCACGTGTGTTGGCTCAAGTGATAGAGAACGTTTGGTAACAAGCCTCTGGGACACACTGTTGGCCCTCAGGTCACACAAGAGCAGTGGGGTAGAGGAGCGCACAGCCAGGCTGATCGGCAGGGCATCCTTACTGATACCTGCTCAGCATTCAAAGCGTGGTTCAGCATCGAAGATGCTATAGGAGACCTGTAAGGTTTAGAGTGGATACAGATAAAGCATCTTGCTAGTATTTGCTGGGGGGTTGTTTGTTTTTAAAATGTCTATTTACTAGGCTGCCCTGGGTCTCAGCTGTGGCACGTGGGATCTTTGTTGTGGCATGTGAGCTCTTAGTTGCAGAATGTAGGATCTGGCTCCCTGACCAGGGATCTGTCCTGGGGTCCCCCGCATTGGGAGGGTGGAGTCTTAGCCACTGGACCACCAGGGAAGTCTCATATAGCTAGTATTTTAGACTTGCCAATTGGTAAAGAGTCTGCCTGCAATGCAGGAGACCCGGTTTCAATCCCTGGGTCAGGAAGATCTCCTGGAGAAGGAAATGGCAAGCCACTCCAGTATTCCTGCCTGGAGAATCCCATGGACAGAGGAGCCTGGTGGGCTACAGACCATGGGGTCACAGAGAGTCAGACTCGACTGGCACAAACAGTACCAAAAAAAGCAGCCTCTATACTCATAAAAGCCAATTCTTTAAATAAATAAATGAATGGATAAAATATATGGAGAGAAAAATGGATGTAAAGATGCATATGTGCATATGTGTATGGGGTTGTGACTTTTAAAAATGTATTGTTTACTCCAGGCCAAGGTCAAAACCAGTTTTGAAAGTACTCCCTTAGGTCTTCTCGTGACCAACAATTGCACACCATCTCCAAAAGCCCTGTATCAGCACATGTTATTTTTCTAGTCACTCATCTCAAATTCACTGGTTTTGACCATTTCTCACTGTTTGATGCCCAGTCATACCTACCCTTTTCTCCCACTCAGCTTAGAGTCTACAGTTTTCCAAGGAATGGTTTTCCTACAATCCCTCCCTTAACTCCCTTTTCTTCTTTGACTTTGGCGTATTTGGCAACCTCCACTTCGAGGCCCCTAATCTTGATGCGTTTCAGCTGCACCCAGGCAACTGACTGAACACAACTCAAGAAAGCACAACTGTGCTGATCTGTCGTTTGTGACAAGTGCCAAGCGGGCTGCTGTGCTTGCTGCATTTCCCGATAAACTCACTCTCCTACTCTTAGACGACACCGTTTCACACCTTTGCGTTTGTTTTCACTCTCAGGCAAATTCTATCCACAAGGAGGCTAAGGTACCTGTCTTCATTTTGTTATATAGCTAAAGACTCCATGATAAACAGTATATATTTTCTGACGCTTAGTAAAGGTCTCATGAAAGGCTTTAATTAACTGGGTTTGGGTCCTTTGCCTGTTCATGAGCCAATTACTATGGCCAAGTTCTGGCTTTTGTGCTCACCCCTCTAAATCATGCTGGATCCAGGCTTTCCAGGCCACAAGGACCAAGAATGAGGGGGTGCTCATTTCCCAAAGAGATACTTGGGGTACCTGCAATGTAAAATGAGACAGACTGTTCTTGTTTTGCGTATGAGGTTTATAACACAAGGCCCAGCATGCAGCAAAGAAACATTAGCTCGATGCAAACAGCACATAGAAAAGCTTTGGGAGGTAGACAAAGTTCTACTTAGAAAAAAAGCTAAAAACTTGCATCACTGAACAACAAAAAAATGAAAATAAATAAAATATGATCTCTATTCTTGCTCAAGATTCTAGAACAGATCACAAAATACATCTAAGGAAAGAAGAAGAAAGGGAACAATCGAGTTACAAGCAAAAAATCAGTGAATCAGAAAATAGAAAACGGGTTTTACTCCTCACTTGTCTCTTTTTTTTATATATATAAAATAAATGAACATATATAACTCTGGCAAGCTTAGTTAAAAGTGATGTGTGTGTTGAGTCATGTCCAGCTCTTTGGGATCCCCTGGACTGTAGCCGCCAGACTCTTCTGTCTGTGGAACTTTCTAGGCAGGAATACTGGAATGGGTTGGCATTTCCTACTCCAGGGGATCTTCCTCACCCAGACATCAAACCCAGGGATCCAACCTGCATCACCTACACCTCCTGCACTGGTAGGCAGATTCTTTACCAATGAGCCACCTGAAGGGAGGCTAAACACAAGTGTACTAAATAAGAATTAGAATCACGAAATAAACAGGTACAATATTTTAAAAATTATTATTGAATACTATCCACCATTTGAATACTTTGATGAAGAGAATGATTTTAACATGTTTTTAATGTTCGTTGAGCAAATATTATACAAAGGAAACATAAGCATATTGTCATAGAAAGAAATCAATTACGTACAGCAAAAACCAAGAACGCTCCCTTTTCTGTCTCCCTAGCACTCTTCTTAAAAATAACCACCATCAAGAGTCGAGAGTTCATTTTTTCTTCCACGGGTGCATTTACATATGCATGCAGTCTTCGGTGTCATATGGGAAAATCTACCTGTGAGATAATATTATCCACACAGCTCTGGGACTTTTTCACTTAAGCAAATGAGTTGATGATAAATCTAGTGTTGCCATGTAGGTCTATCTCATCTGATTTTACAGCTTCAGCATGTTCCTTAGGAAGGTAGCCTTTTATATGACTTAAACCACCTCTATGTTGATGGACATTTAGGATGTTAGCAACTTTCCTCTTATAAACATGAGAAATGAGCGTCTCTGCATCTTTGGGCTCAAGAGCAAGTATTTCTTTGGAATAAATTCCTGGAACATTTTTATTTTGATGGAGGGTGGCAGCTTGTCTTCCTAAAGGTCAACAACTAACTCTTTTTGAATCTTCTTTTTGTTTATTCTTGAAAATATTCTTTGTCATCAATGTTTTTACTCTGCCAAAATGGGATGAGGACACTCAGTAATTTATCTCAGGCTTTCACTGCTCCCCAGCGGTAATTCCTATTACATAGTGCTCAGAAGAGTCAAAAGATAAAGCTGCTTCCTCAGTTTTCCTCTCTCCAGACTTGGGAATATTAGTAAAATTTCTCAGGCTTATGTCCATTGACCAGAATGGTCTCTAAGGATTGAAACAAACATAGGCGCAGAATCAAACATTACTGCCCAGCTCTATTCCAATTAGTTTTCCTCTTTTTCGTTCCTTTCTTTCCTTCTGGTAAATTTTGTAATGGGAGAAAAGTAGCTTGTTTCTCAATTTTTACTCTTTTCTTTAGGTAATGAGTAAAAGAAATTACTGTGAAGATTTTCTGGGAAAGAGATTTTCTGTGAAGAATTTTCCATCTCCACGGAGAGATGGAGTTGAATCTTCTTTATGAATACAATATTCTCTTGATCCTCACTGATGAATTAGTTTTGTTATTGAAAAGTGTTTTTTTTTTTTTTTTTTTTTAATTTACCTACAGATATTGTTTCTTCTTTTAATGCAATTGAGTATTGATCTTTCCTGGTGGTTCAAAGGTTAACCAAATGTCATCACTGATGTTTGGCTATTTTGTAGCCTATGAACACAGTGAATTCATATCTTTCAAGTCTTGTAAGATCCTCTGTTTCTCTGCCTATGCTTTTCTTTGTAGTTTGGGCACTGATAGGGTTACCAGGTGAGGTGGGCTGGCCCCTTGAGACCCAGAGCCTCTGAGAGCTTCCCCTTGCTGGACCAGATTGCAAGCAGTGTGGGTGGGAGGGGCAGAGGAAGAAGGCTGAGCATCTCTTCCTGTCTCGTCACCCTGAGGAATTACTCCTCCACTTTAAACCCACCTGTGACTGTGGCCTTGGGACCACACCACAGCATACTCATCTTACAGCATGTTGGGTAGCACTCGGATCCCTGTGTCTACTCCATTCTCCTGGCTTCCTTTCACACACTCAGCAACATTTCTGGTCTACTCATTACACTTTTTCCTTTCCCCACAAAGGTAATGAGTGCTCAGATTACCACACTGATCTAAATTTTCATGAATAATTTTAAGGAATAATTACTGAATCAAGAAATGATGGAAAATCTGAATATAGCAACCATGATTTTTTTAAATTGTCAATGCATACCCTTTCCCATTAGGGCTCCAGATCCAAATTGCTTTGTGAATAATTTTTATATTACTCTCATATAAACTATTTCTATTCTTGCAGAGTGTGGAGAA
>SJYX01024271.1:61789-86837 GCA_006410675.1 Oreotragus oreotragus | reverse complement strand
CCCAGTACTCTTGCCTGGAAAATCCAATGGACGGAGGAGCCTGGTGGGCTGCAGTCCATGGGGTCGCTAACAGTCGGACAGACTGAGCGACTTCACTTTCACTTTTCTCTTTCATGCATTGGAGAAGGAAATGGCAACCCACTCCAGTATTCTTGCCTGGAGAATCCCAGGGATGGGGGAGCCTGGTGGGCTGCCGTCTATGGGGTCACACAGAGTCAGACACGACTGAAGTGACTTAGCAGCAGCAAGCATCCTAATGGCATCCAAACAATATTTGGTCTCTCCGATTTTTAGAAACACACCTCCCACCTCGAATCCCACATTCCCTGTGAGCTGCTACCTCTCTGTGACATTCACAACCCCACATGGGGAAAACTGCCAGGGCGCTAGATGTGGTCCCTACTCATCACTCGCTTCTGCCTCAGCCCACTCCAGTCTCAGTTTTGATCCCATTTCTTCAGCAAGAACGCACTTCCTCAGGAGGGCAAGTTGCTAAAAGCTAGTGGAAAACTTTTGTTGTCCAAAGTTTTGACCTCTCAACCTTTGATACAAATGTCTGCTCCTTAAATCTTAGCTTCTGTGATAACACTCCTGAGTTTTCACCACTTTTCTGGCTTCTTCTTTTTCACCCAAATTTAAATGTCCACCTCCCCAGGGAAAAGCGCTGATCCCTTTTTGGTCCTTATTCTCCACCCTCTCCTTCAGTGGCCCCCTTCTCTCGTGTGATTTTCTTATGTCATCTCCTCCAAATGTACACTTCACACTTTGCACTTTCACAGGTGCAAATATTCAACTCCTTAATTAACATCTCAAGTTGGATGTTTTATAATGACCAGTCAACTAATTAGCTCCTATGATCATTGTCTCCCCTACTTGCTTCTTTTCTCTTATGTCATATCTAGTTTCTCCTAGAGGACAGGTCCTCCTTCATACCTAAGTATTCCTCATTCACAGAAACAAACAGTACCATTGCTTCTACCTCCAGAGTCTCATGTGGGTTTGTTTGCTTTCTCTGTCTCCTACAATCCACTCACTTGACCCATTATCACTGCTCCCCCAATCAGTCCTCCTAAATTGTCTCCCCATATCTATTCTCCATAGATTAGTGAAAAGAATGTTTTAAAAGTTCAACTTTGATTATGCTACCAATTTAAAGGCTATCAATGTCTGTCCATTACTAACCTGGACTACACAGCCTCCCACAATTGGGGCAGGACTTGCCTGGCCAGCCCTAATTTGTGCCTCTCCCCCTCACTCCACACACTCCTAGAAGTCTTGCCAAACAACTTTCTCTTACATCTCGTAGGTACTCCTAGCTACAAAAAGAGGCTAAGAAATGTGATCTTATAGCTGGGATCCAAGAACACAGATTCTGTTGTTAAGGGGCAAAGAGAGAATGAATAGTGGATAGCAGATTGGAGACAATAAATTAATTCTTAGGGAGACTAGGAGAAAGTAAGATTGCTTATAGGTTTATGGGTTGAGGTTCACGTGAACTGGACATGGAACAACAGACTGTTTCCAAATAGGAAAAGGAGTACGTCAGTTAGTACGTCACCCTACTTGTTTAACTTATATGCAGAGTACATCATGAGAAACACTGGGCTGGAAGAAGCACAAGCTGGAATCAAGATTGCCGGGAGAAATATCAATAACCTCAGATATGCAGATGATACCACCCTTATGGCAGAAAGTGAAGAGGAACTAAAAAGCCTCTTGAAAGTGAAAGAGGAGAGTGAAAAAGTTGGCGTAAAGCTCAACACAAGACCCACCAATACTGTCATTCCCACTGCCACAGCTACAAACAACATGAGATCTGGTAGTTTTTCCATTTGCTTGGGTTTCTGAGAAAGGTGACATAAAGCAACTAGCCTGCTATAAATATGTGGCATAAGGTTCACAGATATACTTTACCCATCATACAAATGTAAATTATTCTAATATAATCAACAGAGGAAACATTTTACTTGCTATGAAATACATTAGTGAATTCACAACAAACTTGAACTCGAAACAGCAAAATCAACTTTAAAAGTCAAGTTAAAATAATTAATTTGAAATAACTAGCATAATAAACAAATCCAATGAGAATGAAGACAGAACACTTAGGGTAAAATATACTTTTAAGAAAAGACTTTGCTTTAGTATTTTAAAGAACACAATTAATTTTTTTTAATTTAATACTTGCACATGTATGCATCTGAATGCAGAATTCCAAAGACTAGCAAGGAGAGATAAGATAGCCTTCATAAGTGAACAATGCAAAGAAATAGAGGAAAACAATAGAATGGGAAAGACTAGAGATCTCTTCAAGAAAATTAGAGATACCAAGGGAACATTTCATGCAAAGATAGGCACAATAAACCATAGAAATGGTATGGACCTAACAGAAGCAGAAGATATTAAGAAGAGGTGGCAAGAATGCACAGAAGAGCTGTATAAAAAAATCTTAATGACCCATATAACCACGATGGTGTGATCATTCACCTAGAACCAGACATCCTGGAGTGTGAAGTCAAATGGGCCTTAGAAAGCATCACTACAAACAAAGCTAGTGGAGGTTATAGATTTCCAGCTGAACTATTTCAAATCATAAAAGATGATGCTGTTAAAGTGCTGCACTCAATATGCCAGCAAATTTAGACAACTCCAGCCAAAGGACTAGAAAAGGTCAGTTTTCAATCCAATTTCAAACAAGGGCAATACCAAAAAATGTTCAAAATACTGCACAATTGCATTCATTTAACATGCTAACAAGATAGTGCTCAAAATCCTCCAAGCTAGATTTTAACAGTACATGAACAGAGAACGTCCAGATGTTCAAGCTGTATTTAGAAAAGACAGAAGAACCAGAGACCAAATTGCCAACGTCCATGGGGTCATAGAAAAAACTAGGGAATTCCAGAAAAACATCTATTTCTGCTTCATTGACTACACTAAAGACTGACTGTGTGGATCACAATGAACTGTGGAAAATTCTTAAAAAGATGGGAATATCAGACCACCTTACCTGCCTCCTGAGAATCCAGTATACAAGTCAAGAAGCAACAGTTAGAACTGAACACGGAACAAAGGATTCATTAAAAATTGGGAAAGGAGTGTGTCAAGGCTGTATATTGTCACCTTGTTTATTTAATTTATATGCAGAGAACATCATGTGAAATGCCGGACTGGATGAATCACAAGCTGGAATCAACATTGCCGGGAGAAATATCGATAACCTGGTAGGCTGCAGTCCATAGGGTCTCGAAGAGTCGGACACGACTGAGCGACTTCCATTTCACTTTTCACTTTCCTGCACTGGAGAAGGAAATGGCACCCCACTCCAGTGTTCTTGCCTGGAGAATCCCGGGGACGGGGGAGCCTGGTGGGCTGCCATCTCTGGGGTCGCACAGAGTCGGACACGACTGATGCGGCTTAGCAGCAGCAGCAGCAGATATGCAGATGATACCACCCTTATGGCAGAAAGCAAACAGGACTAAAGAACCTCTTGATAAAGGTGAAAGGAGAGTGAAAAAGCTGGCTTAAAACAACATTCAGAAAACTAAAATTATGGCATCTGGTCCCATCACTTCATGACAAATAGATGGGGAAACAACAGAAACAGTGAGAGACTATTTTCTTGGGCTCCAAAATCACTGCAGATAGTTACTGCAGCCATGAAATTAAAAGATACTTGCTCCTTGGAAGAAAGCTATGACAAACATATTAAGACAGCATATTAAAAAGCAGAGACATTACTTTGCCAACAAAAGTCCATCTAGTCAAAGCTACGGTTTTTCAACACAAAAGCTCTGAGCGATTAAGCCTCGTCTTTGGCCCCGGGTTGAGTTCTTCTCTTCCGGAGGTCAAGAATCCCACTGTCTTTCATTCTTCAGCAACAGCCTTTCACCTACAGCTAGAAAAAATCCCTGTGCAGCAAGGAAGGTCCAGTGCAGCCAAGAATAAATAAATAAATAAAAATTTAAAAAGAATATACCTATCAATAATTACTAAAAATAAAAGCTTCTCTGGAGGATTCTCCAGGCAAGAATACTTCTCTGTCCATGGGATTCTCCAGGCAAGAATACTTCTCTGTTCGTGGGATTCTCCAGGCAAGAATACAAGTGGGTTGCCATTTTCTTCTCCAGGGGATTATTCAGTGTATGGTCTTACAAAACAAAGGGAATAGAACTCATGGAGACAGCAAGCATAGGTGGATTTTGCTAAAAAGAGAAGCAAATGGACAGTAACACAAGGAGAATGTGGGGCCGATGGGAGTTTTGTTTTAATGGGTGGAATTGAAGAGTTAAAAATTTACAGACCCTCCTGTTCCTTCTGTCTTTGTAACTCAGCTTGCTTCTTGCAAAGTCTGGATCACGTAGGTCTCAGAAAGTGGGGACTCACAATACTAGGATCTGGAGCTAATCTCACCCTTGTCCTGCCCTTTGCAATCGCCCAACCCCAGCAAACCTGCTTAATCATGCCTGTTTGTGTATAAAAACTCCATAACCCCTTTGTTCAGGGCTGAGTTTGGAGTGTTAACTCCTCTGGGTCCGCTGGCGTAATAAACCTGAGTTCTCTAACTCTCCGAGTGTAGTGCCTGGTTTCTGCAACAGAATGATTCTACAGAATATGAACGATGGGGTAGAATTCTCAGAGAAGTTGGACCATAAAGAAGGCTGAGCACTGAAGAATTGATGCTTTGGAACTGTGGTGTTGGAGAAGACTCGAGTCCGTTAGACAGCAAGGAGATAAAACCAGTTAATCCTAAAGGAAATCAGTCCTGAATATTAATTGGAAGAACTAAAGCTCCAATACTTTGGCCACCTGATTCAAAGAGCCAATTCATTGGAAAAGATCCTGATGTTGGGAAAGATAGAAGGCAGGAGGAGAAGGGGATGACAGAGGACGAGATGGTTGGACGGCATCACTCACTCAGTGGACAGGAGTTTGAGCAAGCTCTGGGCGATGGTGAAGGACAGGGAAACCGGGTGTGCTGCAGTCCGTGGGGTCGCAAAGAATCAGACACCACTGAGCGACTGAACAACAAGTAATAGCTTTATAACACCTTGGTACAATTAAAAGAGGTCTTTTTTAACCTCTTGTTGCACAGATAAGTTGCAGAGATGTGTAATATGTTCACACGTAATTGTACAACATAAATATTATTAAAGGGTACACTGTAGAAATGCACAATTTTTAGAGAAAAAAATCTCACTGAGATACCTTTAAAATATACTAACCTGGCTAATCTGTTTTGCTTCCCACTTTCTGAATCTACAATTAAATGTAGATTTTGAAAAACGATTGAAAGCTAAGATATATTTTATTCTGAAATTGTGTGGACCATAAAAATTAAATCTAATTTGGCTAATATCAACCAACTTTTTCGTTTACAATTAGTACAATTAAAGCCTCTATTCTAAAATTTCAATAACTTATTACTAGAGAATGCTTAGATCCTTCCAAACCAAGCAATTTTAGTTGTTTTTAACCACTTCACCCTAACATACAATTCCATGATTCTTATGTTATTCGATTTGAATCTCCTGCATAGCAATACATATAACTAGATGGTTAAGGCATGTTCAGGATTTGCTACCCTTTTCTGAAAGAGTTGACTATTTTCTATGAGGATGAAAAAGATGTTACACTGAAGTCTGTTGCTTTAGATGACTAATAGATTAACTACCCAGCAAGAAAAGTAAAAGGAAATAATTGGGTGTCTCCTTATGACTTAATCTTATAACTCCTATATAGATAGTATCACCTGAGTGCAGACTGAAGCTAAACTAGTTAAAGTTCTGAGATTCAACATTTGTACATTATTTTTATTCTCCAGCTCATTTCTAAATATCATAAATAATTTAAGAGTTTTACCATCAGTTCCTTAATATAAAAAAAGCAAATCTGAAGGCGTTTAATAGGGCAATGTAGGCAGTAAAAGGATGATACAGTGAAAATTAAAATATTTCTGGGGTCATGGATTTAAAAGATTTCTAAGTATTCTCCATCTTTTTTTTTTAGCCTGTTCCATGGAATTTGGGGATTATGTTGAAGACTGTAGACCAAAACTCTGTAATGATGCCAGGAAATACAAAAACTGAATATTTCCAGATGAACTCACTGGCAGTTCCACTCCCCATGTATAAAAGCCTCATTTACCTTTTTTTTTTTTTTTTCAAGTGGCCTTTCACACAATCTGAATAAGTATCCAAATTATCGCCATTGTAGTTCACGTATCTTTGTGAAGAGTCCTGAAAAGTCACCAAAAAACACACTACCAACCAGACCATTTGGAACAGAAACCACATGCTCGAGTTCACCCTGAAAAACAGGACTGCAGATTGGGCATATGCTTGGCAAAGCCACGGATCACCAGCTGAGCCTTGCTTCCTCCAGGAAACACCAGCTGGGTGTCAGTTGGCATCCTTCCAAGGGCAGTGGTTCCCACTGGGCCACCAGAGAATGGAAAGAGCTTGGGCCCCTCCAGTTCAGTCATCCATGTGGGCACCATGCAGACGCACATTGTGAGCAAAGTACGCGAGTTGATGTGCCCGCCTGATATTTCCCTGTGGCTTGCTCTTTGGTGTCCTTTAAGGCGACCCGTTGTGCAGCCCAGTTTGCAGATTTCTGGTCACTTAGATTTATGCTTCTTTTGACCTTGGACAACATAAAGCTATTTCCTTCATAACCTTCTTAAAAGAGGCTTATTGGAATTTTGAGGGTTTTTTCTATTTTAAAAATCTTTAGATTTTTGTCAACGGAGATTTGAAATACCACATGAAGCTATGTACTCACATCCCTTACCACCACCTCCAAATAACTGAATTACATAAATAAAACATTACATAGAAAATGCTTTGCTTCAATTTATGGGAGGTAAATTTAACAAGAGCTGGCTCATTGTAGGAGAATTCAACTTATCTTTTCCTGATCCTTTTATTCTATACAGGGAAGGAAATTTATATCAGTTTAAAAATCTATTCCTGCTTCTCATAACTGAATCTATTATTTTTCTCTATGATCCATCAGGTAAAAACAAGAATAATAGATTGCTTTGACAAAAAACTTGAACATAAATGTCTCCAAGAATCAAACGTGTTAAGTTAAAAGGGTTTCAGGTAGTATAAAAACAAGAAAGGATAACCTTCTTTTTACATTTCAAAATCAGACCTTACTAAAAAATTTATTGTTATTAGCTACTACAAAAAGAAAATGATATAGTAGTTGAATTTTCAAAGTGAAATGGGAATATTTAAATTCATTTCTGTATATGTTCAATCAGGATTGAACTCCTAGAAATAAGCTCAAAGAAAATGAGCTATTTTCTTTTAATTTCTAATAACTGGTTATTTATAATTTTCTCTTTGCATTAGACTCTTTGACTTTAAGTAATTGAAGTTGCCTTATACATAGTCAAATAATTAGAAAGATTAGTGTTGACCTTCCCTTATAAATATTTGCTCTTCAATAATCCTTGTGGCTCAAACCGTAAAGAATCTGGCTGCAACGTGGGAGATTGGGGCTCAACCCCTGCGTTGGGAAAGTCCCCTGAAGAAGGGCATGGAAACCCACTCCAGTATTCTTGCCTGGAGAATTCTATGGACAGAGGAGTCTGGCAGGCTACAGTCCATGGGATCGCAAAGAGTCAGACACCACTGAGCAACTAACACACACATACACGCACACACACACACACACACACACACAAAGGAACCAAATGACTCTATAACTGTTGGCTCCACCTGGCCCATTTTAGTTTCAAAAAGTTTAAGTGTATATACACACCCACTATTATATGTATATTGCATAGCTACTTCATTCCAGGGGACTTTCTCCTTAATGGACGCCTACCCAGACTTCTCTAATTTTATTCAGATAAGCCAACCTCCCAGCCTGCCTCCAGAAAAGGTACCCATATTCCCAGCTTCAGTGGCAGAACATATTCTGAAAAAAAAAAAAAAAAAGCAAAAGTGTTAGTCGCTCAGTTGTGTCTGACTCTTTGCGACCCCATGGATTTTAGCCAGCCAGGCTCCTCTGTCCATGAAATTCTCCAGGCAAGAATACTGGAGTCGATAGCCATTTCCTTCTCCAAGGGATCTTCCTGACCCAGGGACTGAACCCAGATCTCCTGCATTGCAGGTGGATTCTTTACCATCTGAACGACCAGGGAAGCCTAGAACTTACTCTAAGTCAGCACAAAACAGTCTGTTATTGGTCTAGGGCTGGGCATATGACCCCAACTTGCCTGAAAAGAAAAAGAATGATTTTTACACAAGCTGAAAATGCAAAGACAGAGACTTCCCATTTTTCTTGCTGGATGGAGAAAAGGGAACCCCAGTTGGCTCTGATGGCCGTCTGTGATCATAGGAATGAGAACAATGCTGATGGCAGAGGGAAGGTTGGGAAAGGACTTCGATCTTTGTTAACACCATTGATGGGATTCCCAGGTGGCCACTGGTAAAGAATCCACCTGCCAGTACAGGAGATGCAGGTTGGATCTCTGGGTCGGGAAGATGCCCCAGAGGAGGAAATGGCAACCCACTCCAGTGTTCTTGCCTGGGAAATCCCAAAGACAGAGGAGATTGCCAGGCTACAGTCCATGGGGCCTCAAAAGAGTTAGACAACAAGAGCATCACTGGATTGCTAATGGTATTGTTCATGAAACCCTGTCTCCTTTGCTAAATAACAAAAATGCAACTGAGTAAATTTAAAGATCAAATTGGCTTTATTCAGTGATTTTTGAATCAAGACCACATTTCATTTAACAAATAGAAAATAGGTAGGCCATGCCATAGAAAAGGAAGGACTTTTAAAAACAGAAAAGGGGTGGGGAAAGGAAGTTATTAGCCAAGAATGCATTGTTTTGGACAAGGTTGTCCTCCTAAGTGGGATGAAAGGGGTCTATCAGGAAGATTACCTCCCTCCTGCTGGCCCAGTGATTCCAGGTTGACTGGTTGGTTAAAGGCTACATTCTTGGGAGGGGCTGAAACTGCAATTAGGTTAAGTGTTAAGTCTAGCTTTGCTGACATGGGGCTTAGCACAAGTGACTCCCTATCTGGGGCCTGTTATCTCCTTTTTAACACCTTGTCTTCCAATTAGAGAGTTACAGATTTACTTAGTGCTTAATCTACTTTGTGTTGGGGCTTCCATAACTGCTTAGAAATGCTCTTCCTTCCCTTTAAAGAAAGAAGAGAGAATATACTCAAAATTTTTCTTATGAATTGTTTCATTCATATTGCTTTACATTATAAGATCTTTTCATATATATTTTGATTTTGAAAACTTCTTTGAGGACTCTCTATACTTATCTAATGAGGCACAAAACTTGATAAAACAACTGCTTAAAAGAAATAACATTCTTGCAAAGGTTAATTAAAACTCAAGATGAGTAAAAAACCCTTTTGGCCTAACCAGACAAAAAATAGTTTTAAAACCAAGGTTATGAGACCTTATTATTCCTGATTCTTACTCTCTAGATCTGAAGCAGAATTTGACCTGTTTTGTAGTCAGTTTGAAAATCTGGCCTATATGCCAATGGTACATTTCTTTTTAATTATTCAGAAATCCTAGGTCATAAAGCAATCTTACTGATCTCCTCTCATTTTCCTAAACTATTTTGATACTTATTTCTCAAATCTTGCAGGCTATTAGATGTTTCTTGCATATTTCCATAGATAATAACTCATCAGCTTTGCAATCTGATTGTTAACATTAAGAGACTAAAACTAATGTAGATGAATCTCAGATGACACGCATTGAGGTATAGAAAAATTCCATCATCTCCTTCTACAAAATGAAGGAGATTTTAATTCTTTTTCTCAACAGCTGCTTCATTTTTTTATGCATAGAAAAAAATATGTGCAATTACTCCAAGTACAATCAAGTCATTTAACATGGCTTTGCCATCATTGTAGTTACAGGATATTTTAAATGAGAAAAAAAAAATCTCAAAGCACAGGTCCTGCTGTGCAGCAAAGCAATCAAATTCCTTCATAATAACAGTCTGATGGGATTCAGCAATCCAAGGAATAATGAATAACCACTTTAATCAGTAAACAGGAAAATGCTACAACAGTCACTGAGTAAAAATTAACTATCATCTGTTGATCCTCTTGATCGGCATTTCAAACAATAAATAGAAATGTAAGTCTCTTTTAAAAAGAAAAATAACTCTGTTTAGTATGCTTGATTTGGCCAGGCAGTGGGGAGATGATATTTCTTCTTAGACTGTCCTTTGGTATTGCCCAGCTGGTAAAAGGCACATTTAATCTTTTTCATATCATATGGCCAAATTTACCTTATCACTTGAATATGTGAAGAGAAATTCATTTTTACAGTTGGTTAATATGATTGTATTGCTGAACTGATTATTGGGTTTTATTGCTGCTTCACTATTTGTTCTTCCTCTTCAGTGTTCATCATAGAAAGTTATTTGTATCCAAATATGAAGAATCTGTTACAAAATAATCCTCAAATTTCCAGTGCAGTGTCTCAAATGTCGGCCGGTCTTTAGGCTCTGCATTCCAGCACTCCAACATGATATTGTAGAATTGCAATGGACAGTTAGATGGTTGAGGGAGTCTATAGTTTTGACCCAACATCTGGATTACCTGAGCGCCTGTCAAACCTAAAACATATACAATGGAACCAACAAAAAACAAATTGAAAATCAGAATCTTAAATCCATAGATACTGATACCCTAGAGGACAAAGCAAAGTGACTTCCTCAGAGAAACTGTGAAGTCCACCATTCTCTTCCCAGGCTGTCAAGACTAAATCCTGCAGCAAGTATGGTCTATAAGACTGCAATTCAAGAGCAAAGGATAAGGAGGCAATAAAGCACCTCATTAATGCAAATCATTATCATCAAATTTTATCTATTATGCTCCCACAGGCGCATGGTGTGGTCAGCCTCATAACTCTGCCCTCTAAGTCTGGGCAAAGCAGTTAAAGTCACACCTAAGTAAGTGACCTACAGCAGAAAGGCCCACTTTAGAATTACTCACCACTATAAGGCATTTTGCCATAAGTAATGATTTCATAAAGAAGGATTCCAAATGACCACACATCAGACTTAATGCTGAATTTATTAGTACGAATGGCTTCAGGCGCAGTCCACTTCACCGGCAGCTTTATTTCGTGTTTAGATTCATAGATGTCTTCATTCTCTACCTGTTAATGCATTAAGGAATCAAGCCAAGTTAAAGTGGTATTTTTTTTTTGGCCATCTTCATTCATCTGTAATCTACTTCTCATTAAAATATAGGGGGAAAAGATTCAAAATGAGTTTAGTTCAGGTGATAAGTACAGCAGCAAATTAGTCATTAATGAAACATTATTTGAGAGCCTGAAGTGAAAGTGTTAGTGACTCAGTCCTATCTGACACTTTGCAGTGCCCTGGATCCTCCGTCGATAAAATTCTCCAGGCAAGAATCCTGGAGTGGGTAGCCATTCCTCTATCCAGGAGGTCTCCCTGACCCAGGGATCAAATCTCTCCATCTCTTACGTTGCAGTCAGATTCTTTACCCGCTGAGCCACCAAGGAAGCCCTATTTGAGAGCCTGTGCATGTGTGCCAAGTTGCTTCAGTCGTGTCTGACTTGCAGTTCCCTGGACTGTAGCCCACGAGGCTCCTCTGTCCATGGGATTCTCCAGGAAATAACACTGGAGTGCATTGCCATGCCCTCCTCCAGGGGATCTTCCCAAACCAGCAATGGAAACCAAGACTCCTGTGGCCCCTGCATTGCAGGTGGATTCTTTATTGCTGAGCCACTGGGGAAGCCCTTTGAGATCCTACTATGTGCTAAAAGTAGTACTGGAAGGAGCATTATATTACATATGGGAAATTCATCTGTGATGACACTGGTTTTATACCTGGTCTTTAACAAACTAAAAAAAGTGAAAACAAAGCCTGTTTTTTGGTTTTTTTCTACTGCTGGTATTGAAGAGCCACTGACTTTGAGAATTACCATGTAACCATTTTATAATACTGAAAAGTAGGATCCAAATGATTTAAATTACTGTATCAACTCACTGGAGGGAAGGAAGGAAGGAACGTCGCTCAGTCATGTCCGACTCTTTGCGACCCCGTGGACTGTAGCCTACCAGGCTACTCTGTCCATGGGATTTTCCAGGCAATAGTACTGGAGTGGATTGCCATTTCCTTCTCCAGCGGATCTTCCCAACCCAGGGATCAAATCTGGGTCTCCTGCAATGTAGACAGACGCTTTACCGTCTGAGCCACCAGGGAAGCCTATATCAACTCACTGGGGATCTCATTAATTTACAAAGAGGAAAGACAACTTCATAAAGATCAAAAGAGAATCATATACTTGTGTTTCGTGCTCCACACTCATATTTTAGGATATAATGCAGAAATAAACATTTAAATTCAGAGAAAAACAGCTAATACTACACTTTCCATATCAGTGTCTTCTGGCCTAATGTCACAATATTGAGGGAGGTAGGGGAAGGCAGTATTTTAAAAACCAATGATTGCTGTAGAGTTCTGGCAGCATGCATACTAGTCTGGCACAAAGTGAGCAACAATACATATAGAAACTATACAAAGTGCACTGCTTATAAATAAACAAAGGCAGACAGAGGCTGTTGTTCAGTCGCTAAGTCGTGTCCAACTCTTCTGAGAGCCCATGGATTATAGCCCACCAGGCTCCTCTGTCCATGGGATTTTCCAGGCAAGGACAGTGAAGTGGCTTGCCATCTCCTCTCCAGAGGATCGTCCCCACCCAGGAATTGAGCCCACATCTCCTGCATTGCAGGTGGAATCTTTACCACTGAGCCACCAGAGACTGATATGAAAAATTGATCATTAATTTAACCACAAACTTAATTACATACTTTCCCATATGGTTTGTCATTGTTTTCTCTGTTTCTTTCAAATTGGTGAAGAAACAGAAATAGAAGCTAGTTTCGTCTGTAGGGCCTTGGTATCCCGACATGATCTATGGAGCACAGGACTCTCAGAAATATTGTGGAAAAAACCAGCAGGAATACTCCTAGTCTACTGGCCTGTGAGCCTTTTGACTCATTACCAACTAATTAAAACAAAGCCAAATCCACCTTAAAAACTCTTGCAAGTCCAAAATCTGCCACTTTGTAGATATTATGTTCCCCAACAAGGACATTTCTGGCAGCCAAATCTCTATGGATATAGTTCTGGGATTCCAAATAGGCCATTCCAGAGGCAACCTGGGCTGCCATGTCTACCTGCTGCATCAGATGGATTTTTGATCCAGCATCATCTAGGCAAAAAGAGAAAATAAGAGATTCAATTTGGAGAACACTGGAAATATTGAAGCAAATTCTAGAATTCTGATGAGTGAGCTCTCAGTGGGATTAAGTGCCATAGCACTGATCTGTTGAGAAAATAAATATAATCAGTACAAGCCGTTCCATTTCCTGTGAAGGGTTAATGAGGCAGCAATTTTCAGAGTTCAAACACATTTCAAAGCTGAGTCACTCCCTTCCCTAAATGAACATTACTGAGAGAAAGGAGGAAAAGTGCCACATGATCCAAAGACAGCTATAAATATCTGAAAGAGTCCAGCTATTGCCATTTTGAATACCACATGTTACTGACTCATCTCTTCCTGGAAATTGTTATTTGGTTACCTCTGGATTTCTTTCATTGTATAGTCTGCTTTAGTCTTTGAACCTAAAAATCATGCTAATTTGCATGGTTGAGCCAATGAAAAGTTCTCATTCTTCCATCATATTGTTCTTAAAAACTAGCTCACAAAAAAATGAAGGCTCTATATGTGTAGTTATAAACTGTGTATATTACATTTGTACTCCATCAAGTTTGATGCGTGTGTTAAAGTTTCTTAGTCTGTTATTCTTGGAATAGGTTTCTCGTCTCTCTAGGCATGGTATACCTTTCATAGACATAGTTTCTCCTACTGCTGATTCTTTATAATGAAGTATAGGAAATTTATGTAATAGAGTCAGTCTGATAATTATAGCAAGATTAGTGTTATCTTATATTGACTTTGTGAAACAGTGTCGGATAGTTGAGATGCTATACTGTTAACAGATATCTTCAAATTTTTGGAGAATTGAAATTGTCTCACATAAATCCAAACTATCATTATCCTTGTCTGAATAAGCCAAACATTACCAAAAATGCATTGAATTTATGGTCAAGAGTTTTACACACAACTCCTGACTTGAGAGATAATTACAGTACAAGAGACGGGAACCCTGGTTTGAAGCTAGAGTGCCGGCTTTGAATCAGGGCTTCACCTTAGATTTCTTCCTGACTTTGGGCAAGCTGCTTAATACTCCTGTGCCTCAATTTCCCCATATATACAGCAATAAGTATCATTACCTCATGGTGTGCTTAGTCGCTCAGTCGTATCCGACTCTGTGTGACCCCATGGACTGTAGCCCACCAGGCTCCTCTGTCCATGGGGATTCTCCAGGCAAGAATACTGGAGTGGGTTGCCATGCCCTGCTCCAGGGGATCTTCCCAACCCAGGGATCAAACCCAGATCTCCCAGATTGCAGGTGGATTCTTTACCATCTCAGCTGCCAGAGAAGCCCTTACCTCATGGGATTAGTTGTTAAAAGAGAATTAAAATGAATTAATACACAGAAAGCACTTAAAATAGTACTTGACACAGGAAGAAACCAGTAAAGTCTACCTGTTCTTATTATCTATCATTGCTGCTGCCTAATCAGAATTAAATAGTTTAAGATTTGTGAAACTAGAGATGTATGTGGATTACCTGAGTCGAAATGTCTAAAAAAAGACAAGCATATGGTTCGGAAGCTCAGAGGAAAGCATGCAGCTAGAGATATGGATTTAAGGGTCATTGTTTATGGGCGGAAGTTAAACATTAAAAGTTGCCGAGATTGCTGCAAGGTGATAGAATCATGAGAAATGCCAACATTTACAGTGGGCATAGAAAAATAAACCTGCAAGAAAACAGAGGAATTAGCCTACAGAACAAGAGAAGAACCAGAAGAGAACATCCTAACAGCCAAAAGTTTGAGAAGAAAAAGTCACCACCAGTGTCAAATAAATCCAGCAAGATAGGAACTAAAAGAGAATCACTCAGTCGTGCCCGACTCTTTGCGACCCCATGGACTGTAGCTTACTAGGCTCCTCGGTCCATGGGATTTTCCAGGCAATAGCACTGGAGTGGATTGCCACTTCCTTCTCCAGGAGATCTTCCCGACCCAGGGATCGAACCCAGGTCTCCCGCACTGTAGACAGACACTTTACCGCCTGAGCCAGCAGGGAAGTCCTAGGAACTAAAAAGCATTTCTTATATATAGCAATTAAGAAGTCATTGGAGACACTGGTGACAGAAAGAAAATCTCGCTGGAGATGGGGTATAAAGGCTGAAGGACTGAATAGGAATTGAGGACATGGAGCTAGCAAGAGGAGAAATCAACTTCCAAAAACCTAATCAAAAAGCGAAAATAACAAAACGCTAGCAGAGAAAAATGAAGTCAAGGAAGAGAGAGCAATTATCATGAAGTTCATGATAGTGAGGGACTGCCATTGGTAAGGTACTAGAGCCATTTCGGGAATGCTGAGTATCTTATTATTGATTTGCATATTGGCTGCATAGTTGTTTATTTGCTCACTTTACAATTACATGATAAATATATATGTAGAAAGGGCATAAATCATACATGTTCCTTTCTACATGTCTGTCATCTTTTACAATTAAGAAAATGAAATTAAATAGATTCAAGGAAAGTTTTCAAATGAGAAAGACCTAAGCAGTGTGTGTGTGTGTTTAATACAAGCAGTGTATTTAAACAGGATCTGAGTAATAAAGTTCACTTACGATAAACTTACAGCTAACATCATACTCAATAGTGAAAAGCGGAAAGTTTTTCCTCTAAGGTCCAGAATAAGGTAAGTATGCCCACTCTTACCACTTCTATTTAACACAATATTGGAAGTCCAAGCCAGAGCAATCAACAAGAGAAAGAAAGAAACTGGAAGAGAAGCAGTAAAACTTTAACTGTTGGCAGATGGCATGACATTGTATACAGAAAATCTTAAAGACCCCATCAAAAATACTCCTAGAGCTAATAAATAAATTCAGTAACATTTTAGGATACAAAATTAATATACAGAAATCTGTTACATTTCTATACATTAATAACGAACTCTCAGAAACAGAAAACAATAAAACAGTCCTGTTTACAAGCAAATAGGAAGATTGCAGCCTTGTGAGAAACCCTGAGCCAGGAGGCCTGGTTCTGCTGCACCTGGATCCCTGACTGCAAACGCTGTGAGGAAATAAATGTTTGCTGCTTTAAGCTGCCAAGTTTTGGAGTAATTTGTCGTGCAGCAGTAGATAAAAGGTCGATATTCGGAAAATAATACCAGTGCTACGTGTACAGCTAAACACGTGGACCATGGGGCTTCCCTAGTGACTCAGTGGTAAAGAGTCCACCTGCCAGTGCAGGAGACACGTACTCGATCCCTGATCCGGGAAGATTCCACATGCAGCGGAGCAACTAATGCTGTGCTCAACAACTGAGGCTGTACTCTGGAGCCTGGGAAGTCACAGCTGCTGAAACCTGCATCCTCTTGTGCTCTGCAACAAGGAAGCGGCCGCAATGAGAAGTCGTGATCAGCAAGTAGTGAGTAGCCACTGGCCACAGCTAGAGAAAAGCCTGGGAGCAATGAAGATCCAGCACTGCCATAGTAAACAAATAAATAAAATTATTTTTCAATGGATTATGGAGCCAGATTTCCTGGGTTTGAATTCTCGCTCAACCACCTTGAATAAGTTACTATACTTAGCCTTTCCATACCCCAGTTTCTTCAACTGCTAAGTGGGGATGATAATGACAAGAATTCGTGAGGTTGTTAGAAGAATGAACTAAATTAATACTTGTGTATGACTTAGAAACATTCCTGGCACAGAGTAAGTGCTATATAGTTTTCTTTAAAGAAAAAAATTAAAAATATATGCTCCTCTCCTACCACCATCCCACATGGTTGATTTCCAGTAT
This sequence comes from Oreotragus oreotragus, assembly GCA_006410675.1. NCBI lineage: Eukaryota > Metazoa > Chordata > Mammalia > Artiodactyla > Bovidae > Oreotragus > Oreotragus oreotragus. Next base: position 69,847 of record SJYX01024271.1, on the reverse strand, counting down.
TTGATGATTTTCCTCGTCTAATACTCAGAGCAACTACAAGAAGTAGTCTGCCCTGTCTGATAGGGATTCCTGGCACTCAGAGGAACAGACACTAATTTTTTAATATTTTACTTATTTATTCATTTTTGGCTGCCCTGAGTCTTCCTTGCCGTGTGGGCTCTCTCTGGTTGCCATGAGCTGTGGCTACTCTCCAGCTGTGGCGCACAGGCTTCTCACTGTGGTGGCTTCACTTGCTGCGGAGTGCAGGCTCTTGGATGCTTGGGCTCAGTAGTTGTGGCTCACAGGTTCCAGAGCACAGACTCCGTAGTCGTGGGGCAGGGGCTTAGTTGCGTGTGGAATCCTCCCGACCAAGGATCGAACCCATGTCCCCTGCACTGGCAGGTGGATTCTTAACCACTGGACCAGCGGGGTTGTCTGGTAATTATTTGCAGAGATTCAAATCCAGGATATGTTGGAGACTGAAATTTCATGAGTCATAAATTTATTCTATACTGTCTCCCTAAAATCCACCTTACACTCCAGAGCACCCAAAAGTCAGGGGCTTTGAAGAGACTTCCATTCATACAAACAGTAAATAGCTATATAGTTTTGTTCAGTTATGGGTATGTCAGTGAAAACATTCCTGTCTGCATCAATCCGACGGGTGGACTGTCCATGAGAATGATGAACGACATGCTGGAGCTTGATTCGTAGGAAAAGAAAATATACTGACACATACTAGATGCTCTACAAGTATTTATTAGAAAGCAAACAAGCCCAACTAAATTTTAAAAGATGCAGGTATTTATCCTCTTTAAGTTTCAATAAGAAATACCAGGCATCAATTACCCATAGTGCTCAAGTTTTTTGACAGGCTTCTCCCATTTTGGAGAAGTTTATTACAAAAATATATATATATATATTCAGCCAAGCTTAGGGACTACAAAGATGGTTCTATAGAAAAATGTGTTATTTCAACTACCAAATACAACATCTAATCTTTTTACAGTGGATATAAAAAGGTTTTAACTGACAAGCACAATAGTGAAGGAAATTGAGTAATACATTTCCTGCCCTGAAAGAGTGCAGTGGCCTAGGAAATGTGTGCAACCTCAGAGCACACTTCTAATACAACAGCCATATGTCAAAACTGATATAAAGGTTCACAGACCTGCGACAATTTACATCTGCAGCAAGGAAATATTTTCATTACATTCCATTACTCAAGAGCCTTTCAGCTTAATCATATTTATCATGATGGGCTGTTTAAGAGTGGCAGATTCATTCTAAGATCACTTTGTTGAAATGAAACCCTCTTTATTGGGAAGGAATTGCCTGTAATGAGCACACCTTCATTACTCCCCCTGGCTACCAAGAATCCTGGCAAATGAAGGCCTTTGTCAACTCGACCCTGATGGCTCAACGCAGAAGACAACTGAGTAAAACACATCAATGGCCACAGAAATCCTCAATGTCAAAGGAGTCTTCAACGTAACATAAGTGTACTTGGCCTTCACGCTGAATATCAAGAGTCTTAAAACAAGTGTCACGCCAAGTCCCAAATTAGGTTCACAATAGCCCCAACTTAATCTATTCATCATTTATTCATTCAATTAGTCAACACACAATTAGTGCACACCTTCTGTGCCCCTGACATTGTTCAAGCACTGAGTTGTATTTTAGAAGAGACTAAAAATAAGCTGTCTAAATAAATCATTCATTACAAAATGAGTAGGGGCTTCCCAGATGGCTCAGTGAGTAAAGAATCCACCTGCAATGCAGGAGACTTAGGAGATGCAGTTTTGATTCCTGGGTTGGGACGATCCCCTAGAAGAGGGCATGGCAACCCACTCCAGTATTCTTGCCTGGGGAATCCCATGGACAGAGGAGCCTGGCAGTCTACAGTTCCTAGGGTTACACAGAGTCAGACACAATTGAAGAGACTTAGCACCCCAGCTACTGTGTTAAGAAGCAATGTAAGGGGTCAAGAACCTAAAGAGGGACATCAATTAGAAGGCTACTGCAGAATCCAGGAGAGGGTTGATGAGGATTTGCACTGAAGTAGCGGTGTTGAGAAGTGGTAAAATCCTGGATATATTTCAAAAGCAAGCCAGTGGGATTTGCTGGTTGGTCTGATATAGATGAAGAGACTTAGCACCCCAGCTACTGTGTTAAGAAGAAATGTAAGGGGTCGAGAACCTAAAGAGGGACATCAATTAGAAGGCTACTGCAGAATCCAGGAGAGGGCTGATGAGGATTTGCACTGGAGTAGCGGTGCTGAGAAGTGGTAAAATCCTGGATATATTTCAAAAGCAAGCCAGTGGGATTTGCTGGTTGGTCTGATATAGGATATGAGAGAAGAGAAGACTGAGACCGTAAGCCTGCATGCTGGCATCATCAGAGAAGGAAAATGCTCAAGAGGGGCAGATCACCGAGGATAATATCAGAGATTGGGTTATGGACATGTTATTTTGAGATATCCAATAGACATACATAGTAGGAATGAGGGCTATTTATAAACTTTTATTTTTTTCTTGCTCTTAAGCACTTTAGAGGGTTGTGCTCCTCTATCCCTTTGACTTGATTTAACCAAATGAACAGGGCACAGAAATTACCTATGTCACTACTGGTCAGAAACTTTAAGAGACAGAATGAGATTAGTCATATTTCCTGCTCCTGACAAGGTGATCAACAGACCTGAGACACTAGCCAGTCTATTTTTCATATGTAGCATGAGCAAGAATAAATACTTGTGTCAAGCCTCTTGGATTTGTAGGAGTTCATTATTGCATTATACCCATATTATCCCACATCATCCAGACTGATACAGCATTCACAAAAAGAAGTTACAAAGGCAGCTGGATATATGACTCTGAAGTAACAGAGGGATATGATTTGGGCAATTGGTAACACATAAATGTTATTTAAAAATAAGAGTGTTGAGATTAGCAAGGAATCTAGTGATGTTGCAAAAGAGTTTTGGAAAATCCCAAGATATCCAGAGGTAGGGGAGATGAGGGAAATCACATAAGTTGAGAAAAACCAGAAAGAAAGAAAGGAGAAGAGGCCACTGGATGAAGTCTCCCAGCAGCCAAATGAAGGCAGTGGTTCCAGAAGGAGAAAGTATCCATTGAATTGAACACTGCTGTTAGTTTTGAGAACTGAAAATTGATGTTGCTATTTAACAGCATGAAGGCTTATCATTTGACAAAACTTTTTTGTTGGAGATGACCTGAAATGGCTCCTGCATTTTTGTCCTTGGGGATAAGGCAAAAGGAGTCAGTGCTGAGGTTATTCTCCCTATGGTGGGTAACACAATACTGTTAAATATGATATATTTATGCAAGAGAGCTAGGTATATTTTTTGTTTTTAACAACAGTTAGCAGGTCTTATGCTCTTTGTTCTTATCTAGTTTTGCAATTTAATATCACCAGCTTCACCAGTCGCCCTGAAATAAGAAAACTCTCCTATCTTTCTGATATCTTTGTTCTATTATTCTCACCTCCCTTTACCTCATACGTTGTATCAGTCCCACTCTGGCAAGTCAGGAAAGTATAGAAAATGCCTCTTGTTTAAGCATGAATTGTTCTCTCAGTGCTTGATCTCCATTTCTTTGAACAACTCATTTTAATGCTTATAATATTGTTGTTTATTAAATTATTCATTTGTAATAAACATCAAAATTCTACAGCGCCCTTAAGTCTTCTCAGACTACAGGAAGCAAATGTAAAAATAAGGTAATGGTATATGTCTGCTTTTTAGCCTGAATATTCTAATGTTTTCTAGCAGTTGGAAGTATGTTAAAAACCAACAACTACAGTGTTGTCAAAAACTGGCAAAGACAAAAATGAGGGTAACTTTCCCTCCCTTCCTCCCAAAATATTCTATGTCTCCTAATTCTGGGCCATAGAAAATACTGCTCCATGACTGATATTGTTCAATTACTTACTGTAGGAAACAAAGCATCAAGCAAAACATCTTTTCTTCGATTTTTCACATTACATTTAAGTACTCTGATATGTCTATGGTGAACAATTTGTTCTTCCGCTACATAAATATTTTCCCTCCCTTTCAGTACACAGCATACAGCCTATTAAAGAGTAGTTGAGCAATTCAATGTTAACACATTCATTGTCACAGATATGCCATAGTAAATATCCTTTGGGTTATAGAAGGCTTGCTAAATTGACATTTATAGGATTCGCTAAACTAAATTCCTCTTTTTTTTTTTTCTTTTATTAAGTCTTCAGCTTACTTTGGAGATATTCTTGCAGACTTCCATGTCTCATCAACTCTGTAATAATATAAATTGGATCTTCTAAAGTGCAAACAGCATAAAGCTGGATAAGCTTTGGATGTCTTAGGTTCTTCATTATCTGTGCCTCCCTCAGGAAGTCATTTGGATCCATTGAACCTGAAACAAGAAGAGGGGAAAATCACTTTATGTTATTGAGGCATTCCTGTCCTCAGAGCAGCCTGGTGGGAATCACCGAGATTGCTTCCTGCCAGACTTCCATGTCTCATCAACTCTGTAATAATATAAATTGGATCTTCTAAAGTGCAAACAGCATAAAGCTGGATAAGCTTTGGATGTCTTAGGTTCTTCATTATCTGTGCCTCCCTCAGGAAGTCATTTGGATCCATTGAACCTGAAACAAGAAGAGGGGAAAATCACTTTATGTTATTGAGGCATTCCTGTCCTCAGAGCAGCCTGGTGGGAATCACCGAGATTGCTTCCTGCCTCTCAGTAAAGTAAGAGCATTGGTGTCACAAATCTTCAGATTTATCAAGGAAGAGAATCAGTTCAGCCAGGGCAACCTAATAACTGACGTGTTGGTGCATCAGGGCTGTGCAGCTTATGTATTATGACCTGTAGGTGAAGAGAGTTTGCTTCAGGTCCATTTGAAAAATGAAGGAAAAAGGAGAGACTGACAGTCTAATTGATAAAACAAGGCAGGCATCTTAGGAACACAAAGAGAAGACATTCTGTTAACATGAACACTGGAAGACACTGAGTGCTTAATTATTGCAGCGAGTGTTTCTGCCCAGGATCCAAAGACTAATCATTGCCCTGTCCTTGGTACCCACTGTGGAAAGAGCTGGATAACTAGCCTAAAAAGCCATGACGTTCTACCATGTTTGTGTCTGTAATTCTGTGGGGACATACAGTACAGGCCAAGCAGAAAACATTCATGGGCCCCTCCCCTAAATTAATGTTTTTCTCACCACTTGAAACGGGCACTCCACATTTTCTCATGTATTAATACCTCTACAGTTGGAGTTTTAATAGCTTGATAAGAGAGACAGTAGAGCCTAATATGAAGACTCATCTAAGTTAAATTGCATTTAAATTGGCTCAACTCTGACTCACCATGCAGAGTGCCAAGCAGTTACAATCACATAGAATTTAAGAGAAAGAAGGCTACTTGAAGTTTACATTTCATTAGTCATTTAAAAAGCTTTTATTTCTTATACAATATGATGTTGCAGTGTCACTGATGTCATTGAAGGAATACTGTCATTTCACCTCTCAGTATTCCCTATAGATAGTGCAAACATTTTCACTGATGCTCAGAGAGTCCATTTTGTTCCTTATTCTCTCATTTTGAAGATTTCATAGCTAATATTTGAACCTCAAGCATGGATAAGCTTTGACACTCCAAGCTAACACTCTGACTTGTTCATTAATATTTGGTTAGCAAGAGTTACATGTGACCTGCAGGCTATATCACAGAGGCAATCTATCCTTTGGTATGCCATTTGAGACTCTAGAAGTTCACTACCCAGGCTCAATCAAGCCCTATCTCACTTTGTGATCTTGAACAAATTACCAAACATATCTGAACTTCAGTTTCTTCCTCTCTAAAACATGGCTAATAATTCCACCGACATCATAGAATCAACATCAGGGTAATAGTACTGTCCGGCACATATGTGTTCAATGAGGGTTGACCATATTTGTACTATTATTAGCAATCATATTCTTAGGAAAACAAAACAGATCAACTATAAATATCTCTTCACTGACTAAGGATTTACAGAGCAGAATATGGGGAAATGGCCTATTTTCTTCTCCATCAATTTTTACTGAGCTCCCCCATTTCAGTTTCTACCACTGGTTTGCTCCGCATAATCAAATAGTATTAAAGTCTTGAGTCAAGACTTAATTTAAGACTGTGGCAAAATGGAGCTAAGAATAAAAGAGGCACCCACATCATAATAAGGGACCATTTAGTGTTGTTATAATTAGCTTGGCCTATGGTCAATTACATATATAGTGGGATCATGCCCCCACCCCCAAATAATCTGATTCATGAAGTTTCCAGTGAGAGCATCAATTATGATCTTCATTCAGACAATTCATCTACAATACGTTTTTATGATGATGCTTTGGGTGGTCATCAGATGCAAGGAATACAGGCCACTTAGGTACGTGTATGTTTTAGTTGCTCAGTTGTGTCCAGCTCTTTGTGGCCCCATGGACTACAGTCTGCCAGGCTTCTCCGTCCATGGAATTATCCAGGCAAGAATACTGGAGCGGGTTGTCATTCCCTTCTCCAGGGGGTCTTCCCAACCCAGTTATCAAAACCAGGTTTCCTGCATGGCAGGCAGATTCATTATCATCTGAGCCACCAAGGAAGCTTAAATCACTGCCAAAGCAGACCATCCACTAGAGCTGGAACCACAGTACATCAGGAGCCTCTGCAGGGGAAGCTTGACCAGCTGCACAGCAAGAGAGACCCAATCTCAACTCAGCTAGTAATGCAACATTAAATATTAATTTTTGCCTGTCAAAGCTACTGTGGGAGTTGATTTCAGGCTCGTCTTTACTGCATGGTAGTCTGCTAAGCAATAAATAGCTGAGAAGATTGATTAATGGCCCCAGTGAAGTGAAGACATTTAAGCAATCACCAAAGCTGTTTGCTGCTATTACACTGTAAATCAATAATAATTATTCCTGTTGGAGAGAAAACTATCGTGGAGCTTTTTTTTTAATATAAGAAATCTAATTTTTTTGTTCTCTTTTGACCTGTGAAAGGCCTTCCTTAGAGAGCGATGTTAGGATGGATAGCTAGCTGTTTCTTTTTTGGAAAAAAAGATGATAAGATTGGACAGTAAAGGTTAGTCTCAGTTTTCAACAGGATTAGGATTCAAAACCACACATCTGCAATAATTGTGAAAATCTCAGGTACTGGGATCGCGTACTGTGGTCACCTAGCAAAACACTTGCTTGGTGTCCAAACCAGCTGTCCCATGACCTCTTGAACATTTATAATGGCAAGTAGGTTATAAAAATCAGTGTATGCCATTCTGGTTCTCATACCTGGCTTTAATGTTTTTACTGCTACTGGAGTAGTATTGTTCCACAGGCCTTCCCACACTTCACCAAACTGACCAGATCCTAATCGCTTCAAAAGTTGTATGGAGCTGCGGTCAATCTCCCACTGGTCCACAGTTTTATATGACAAATCAAAGGGAGCTGGGACTTGTATCTGTTTCACGAAATAATTAAAATACTGGTAAGAAAAAAATTATATTTAACATTTTTTGGTTGAAAATAACCTAGGTACTTTTAGAGACATCACTTTTAAAAACAAAATATTGTAAATTTTATCCCAATTACTTTATTTTTTCTTAATCAATGTATATTTATTTATTTTTTAATATAAATTTATTTATCTTAACTGGAGGTTAATTACTTTACAATATTGTATTGATTCTGCCATACATCAACATGAATCCGCCACGGGTATACACGTGTTCCCCATCCTGAACCCCCCTCCCTCCTTCCTCCCCGTACCATCCCTCTGGGTCGTCCCAGTGCACCAGCCCCAAGCATCCAGTATCCTGCATCGAACCTGGACTGGCAACTCATTTCATATATGATAATATACATGTTTCAATGCCATTCTCCCAAATCATCCCACCCTCGCCCTCTCCCACAGAGTCCAAAAGACTGTTCTATACATCTGTGTCTCTTTTGCTGTCTCGCATACAGGGTTATCGTTATCACCTTTCTAAATTCCATATATATGCGTTAGTATACTATATTGGTGTTTTTCTTTCTGGCTTACTTC
>SJYX01024271.1:25922-61133 GCA_006410675.1 Oreotragus oreotragus | reverse complement strand
CTTGCTTATAGTTTCCTTTGTTATGCAGAAGCTTTTAAGTTTAACTAGGTCCCATTTGTTTATTTTTGCTTTTATTTCCAATATTCTTGGAGGTGGGTCATAGAGGATCCTGCTGTGATTTATGTCGGAGAGTGTTTTGCCCATGTTCTCCTCTAGGAGTTTTATAGTTTCTGGTCTTACATTTAGATCTTTAATCCATTTTGAGTTTATTTTTGTGTATGGTGTTAGAAAGTGTTCTAGTTTCATTCTTTTACAAGTGGTTGACCCAATTACTTTAAAATGAAAAGCAATAGTGGTAGAATCTATGCTATTACCTCATCCAGCTGCTCTCCTCCAAAATCCTGCTACATCAGGCATCTTGCTGTCCATTGGTCCCATCCCAAACCCCAATGGCCCCCTCCCACTTATCTGGTGTGCATTCTCTCTGTATCCTACCTAAATCAAGGGTCAAGTTCAAATGAAGTTCCATCCACAGTTATTTTCCCAACTCTCTGACCCATAGCATCTACCACATGTATCATCAGATTTCTCATAATTAATTTCATCTTTTTTCAATTTCATTTACTTATTTGTTCATTCATTTACTTAATAAATACATATTTTTCAAGCACCAAATAGGCTTCATTGTGTAAACAAAACAGACAAGGCTTCTGCTCTCATACTTCACAGTCTAGCTTGTCATCTGTCATTAGATATTTATCTTATTTCCTACACTAAGTCATCGGCATCTTGAGTGCACAGAAGTTCACCTATGTTTTGTAAATCTTTTCCCTATCTGAATTCAACACTATGAGTTAAACTAAGTATTTTTAAGTCATGTCTTGGTATCAGGTGAGCTATTTCTTATCATAAGCTTAGCTATTCTTGTGAGGTCATTTCTGTACCATCTAAGATGTATATGCATGCATGCTCAGTTGCTCAGTCATGGCTGACTCTTCGCGATACCATGGATTGCAGCCCACCAAGATTCTCTGTCCATGGGATTTTCTAGGCAAGAATACTGGAGTGGATTATATTTTCCTCCTCCAGGGGATCTTCCCAACCTAGGGATCGAACCCACGTCTCCTGCATTGGCAGGTGGATTCTTTACCACTGAGCCACTGGTGATACCCTATGATGTATATACTTATACCAAAATTGCATATTTACTTGGCAGGATTTAACTCAATAAATGCCATACATAATGATCAGAATTCTTCAGCTTCTACTTGTCTATAGCATTATAATCAGGCATCATTGGGAAGCTTTCAGCAGTCATCCAGTTATAAACCACAGGACTGGCTATACCATTGACCTAAACTCTGATGAGGAGGTACATGAGACCTAAACTCTGATGAGGAGCTGAGGGTTTGCACAGTTAAGGTGACTGACCACTAACTTTAAACACATTTAGGTAAAACATGCAAACGATGGAATTTAATGACAGATGTAGATAANGAGACCTAAACTCTGATGAGGAGGTACATGAGACCTAAACTCTGATGAGGAGCTGAGGGTTTGCACAGTTAAGGTGACTGACCACTAACTTTAAACACATTTAGGTAAAACATGCAAACGATGGAATTTAATGACAGATGTAGATAAAAATTCTATAAATGTTATCTCATTTCACCAAACACCAGGCCAAATAAACTGTTAAACAATTAAATGATACCAATTATATGCAGACAACTGGGTAATGAACCTGGTCATTTAATGTTAATATTCCTGAATACAGATCATCTAAGTAAGAATTATATTCCAGCAGTTTTTTCTCCTCCAGCCATATCATTAAATGCTCCAATATCAGGATATTAGATTAGTGTCTTAGTGCAAAGAATGAATATTTTCTGTGTTCAGTGATTGCTTAAGGTCAGGACTTGGCAAACTTCTTCTGAAAAGGATGAGATCGTAAATATTTTAGACTTAGTGAGCCATATAGTCTCTGTTCCAACTACCAAACTCTGCTATTATAGCAAAAAGACAAAGACGATTATAAATGAATGAGTGTGTCTACATTCCAATAAAATTTATTGTGGGGGGCTTCCCTGATAGCTCAGTCAGTAAAGAATCTGCCTGAAGAAAAGGAAATCAGGGTTTGATCACTGGGTCGGGAAGATCCCCTGGAGGAGAAAATGGCACCCCACTCCAGTATCCTTGCCTGGAAAAATCCCATGGACAGAGGAGCCTGGTGGGCTGCAGTCCATGGGGTCACAAAGAGACAGGCATGACTGAGCGACTAACACTTTACACTTTCATAAAAATATTAATAAGTGTGGGGTAGTATTGGCTCATAGGCCATAGTTTGCCTATCCATGCCTTAGGTATTCAATGACCTTTTTTTTTTTCCTGAGCTAGCATATCATATGACAAAAAACTCCAATATCTGAAGGAAAAAAGTAACTTCCAAAGTAAGGAACACAGCTTGAAAGCATTTCACCTTTAAGCATGGTTTTCCCAGCTTGACACACAGGCCATCACTTGTCTTGGTGTAGTGACTCACGAATTCATTCAGTGTTGAAAAGGTTCTTCTCCGGGTTAGGAAAAAGCCCCCTTCATCCAGTCTTCTGATTCTGTAGTGTTTCACAACCCCTTCATCTAAAACTGGAACCCAGAATAAGTCCTTTTAATAAACTTGCCAAAGCAAAAGAGATTTGCTTTTTTTATGATGATAGTTCCATGCATGGAATAAAATTTTAACAAATTATATTTATTTCTCAACTTTTCTTTCAGAAAAGGCTTCAGGAGGCTTACAAAAGCATATAGCAGAATAAAAAGGAAAAAAAAAGAATGGGAAAATCATATTTTAAAGGAAATATAAAAATAAAAGAATACGGTTAGCACTAAAAAAACTATGCTTTGAGGCTTAGTATACTTGTTTAAAGCAAGCTATAAAAGTGACTGTATTATTCTAGCAATGTAAAGAAGGAAATAGTTTCAGAAATCACAGGGTTCATAAGATAAAATCACAAAAGATATTTAGAAACAGTTATTTCTGGTACAGAGACAAAGGATAATTTTCTCCCATTAAATTATATAACATGGACACTGAAATAAAAGTGCTCTCAGGAAACAAAATCTATATACAGATATATAGATACAGATATAGGAAGGGAAGGAAGGAGAGACAGAAAAACATTATTTAGCCTTTAAAAAAAAAAAAGGAAATCCTGTCATTTGCAACAATGAATGAACTGGAGGCCACTGTGCTAAGTAAAATAAGACACAGGAAGACAAACACTGCATAGCATCATTTATATATGGAATTTTTTTTAAAAATGAACTTATAGAAATAGACAAATGGCTGCCTGGGGGTGGGATGGGAGGAATAGGAATAGAGAGGAACTGATAAAAGGGAATAAAATTTCAGCTGTAAGATGAATAAGGTCTAAAGATCTAGTATATAACATGGTAGGGGATAACACTATATTACATAGGTGAAATTTGCTGAGAGTAATTGTCACATGTTCTCACCAAAAAAAGAGAGAAATATATGAGGTGATAGATATTTTAATTAACCCGATGTAGGGAAAGGGAAAGGAGAAGGCGATGGCACCCCACTCCAGTACTCTTGCCTGGAAAATCCCATGGAAGGAGGAGCCTGGTAGGCTGCAGTCCATGGACACGACTGAGCAACTTCACTTTCACTTTTCACTTTCATGCATTGGAGAAGGAAATGGCAACCCACTCCAGTGTTCTTGCCTGGAGAATCTCAGGGACGGGGAGCCTGGTGGGCTGCTATCAATGGGGTCGCACAAAGTCGGACACAACTGAAGCGACTTAGCAGCAGCAGCAGCAGGGAGAGGGAATCCTTTCATGATATATATGTATTTCAAATCATCATGTTATACACTTAAATATCTTTTTGTCAATTAAACTGCAATAAAACTGAAAAAATCATATAATCTGCATACATGAAAATATTTTACTCTCAGTTCTTTATATTAAATGCAGAGGGCAGGCAAACATTTAGCTCTTCCAAAAATAACATAAGGTTCTTAAATCATAATTTTTTAAGTGTCTAGAACACATTCTTGTACTCTGATCTGTCAAGTTACCATTCCCTTTGACTATAACTCTTGAGGAAATGTTAATTGTCTTAAATAATCGTCACCAAATAGAGGGGTTTTATTAGGATATAGAACTAAGCTCATACAGATTTCTGTATATGGATTAAAGAGCTAAAAAAAAACAAAAACAGAGATATAAACAATATTAGCCTCAATGTATTTCTCCACAAAGCAATAAGAAATATTAGAAGTAGGTAGCTACGTTATAAATTATACCTGCAATTTATATAAATATTGGCCTGAAAATTCCAGTTGCGATTTATCAAAAAGAAAAGTACATAAATTATAGCTGAGATGTCTAGCAAAGCAATATGTCTCTAACTGGAAATGATAGGAAGCATCGCCATTTTTTTCCAATTAAAAAATTCTTTTTTAATCAAGATGGACCATATCTGGCTCCAAACTAAAATGGACTACATGGAAATTAAACTTAAGAATTATCTTTTAACACACCACAAAAGGCCTAGTGACTTCTAACCCAGAGACTAAAGTCAACAGATGACTGAAGGGTCAAAATACCCATGATTTTCTCAACAAGGGATGCAAATCCCTATGATTGATATGGCTTTGGCAATTGCTATTGATTATAGAGGAACCCTAAGTAAATGTTTACCAACTATTTATAGTTTAAAATTAAAACTCTCAACTGTAAAAACCAATATTTTAGTATGTGACCAAAACACCACGATGTCACTGAACCTCCATTTCTTCAACATTAAAATAAAAGAGCAGGCTTTAAAAAATTTCAAAATTTCCAAACATTTCTACCTTAAGGTTCCAACATTTCTAATAACTGTTGCTTTCTCTTTCTGAATTCTCATTTCTTTTTGTAGTCCTTTCAGAAAACTACAAATTGTGAAAACTACACATTACCAAAAGAAAAAGTCATTCACACCTTAAAACCTTAAATACCCCTTGAATGGTTTTCCCATGAATTTTCTAAAAGCCTGATCTTCGGGTCTCAGTTTAAATCCTTAGAACCAGCCTCCTCCCATCACCTTGTTGCATGTACCCTTCCAGCTCCTTTCTCTCACATCACCCAGGTTAATTGTGATGGTGGATTTATCTCAGTAGAGCTGGCTCTGTGAATTACAGGGTCTCTGTGTCATGAACTAACACCTACTCAGAGCCTGACACAGAGTAACAACTAATACAAATATTTGCTAGTTGAATGAACGATGTCACTAACTTTTAGATTTGAAATAAAATGTAGGCTTCCGAAATGTCTGCTGCAAAAGTAAATTACTGATTCAACAGACATGAATTTGAGCAAACTCCCGGAGATAGTGAAGGACAGGGAAGCCTGGCATGCTGCAGTCTGTGGGGTGGCAAAGGGTCGGACACGCCTTAGCGACTAAACAGTAACAGCAAGAAATTTTACAAATGTCAAGACTTCCCTAGAATTTTATTTTTAGATAGAGAAAGACAAACCTAACCCCATTGTATAAATACCATTAAAAGGTAATCATTCATGTTTATATCTAATTTTTTTAAGTTTTGCAGTAACACAGGATGTGTACTTCATCTCTGATCAACATCACAGATTATTTATGTGTAGTTCATTCAAGTTTTCAGTCTAGACAAGACTAAAAGATATATATATACACACATATGCATATATATATTTTAAAATTAGATCACAGAAGCCACCTAAGGTAAATTCAGTACACTGGGTTAGGATGAAAGCACTTTTAACGTTATAGTCCTGAGTAATCAAATCCAAAATTCATGTTGTTTTCTTAAAGTGGTTTTAATTTGTTAGTAATGGGTCCACACATTTGTAAATTGTCCATTCCTAATAAAGATTAAATTCAGAAGATCTCAGAACCAAGGAAAAATGAATTTTCTATTTCTGTTCTAGTTCATCGTGATCTTTTTTATTGAACCAAACCTATTCTACATTCTACAGGCTATAAGTGAATGATAATGCTTATGCCATTCTTACTGTGAATTACTATGAGTTCAGACTAGTTAAAGTATTTTAGTAGTAGGCTAGCTATATACAATGGAATCATCCATCAACAAGCTCAGGAGAAGCACAATTGAATGAATTGAGCTACTAGAAGGCCAGACATCCTAAGCTTGCATCTTGACTTGCATTTATACTGTTTGACCTAGGGGAAAATGTTTCACCTGTCAACTGATTAATCTACCAGAACATGTCCAAGAATTAGGATATATTGCATGATGCAAGTAAGCATGTATGCGGAGTACAATAAAGGCTTATTGAACATTGAAAGAATTCAGCTATTTCTGCCCAAGCCCTTCTATAAAGATCGTAACACTGGTCACCTGATTATTATTATTTTTTGTTTTTTTCCACCTTCACAACTAAGGTAATTGTGCAGAAATCCATGTGATATAGATGCAGTCTTATGATTTCAGTCCCATATGCCAGGCCCAAATGCATTTACAAGGAGCTGGTGGCAGTTATGGAAGCCCAGTTTTCTCCTAATGGTGAGACCTTACGTTAGTCTCTAATGTTAGAAAAGGTGTTTGTTTACCACTGCACAAAGGAGTGATAACACCTTCAAAGAGGTTTTTTCCTCAATTTACCACGACTAACATATTCAGAACATATTAAATAATTCTGATATTCCAGAATTAAGTTTTTAAAAGAGCCTCTAGAAATTAACTTCAGAATGCAGTATAAATATTAAGTTAGAGGCTGTGTCTGCAAGACATGAAGACAACTTATTAGGCTTAGTGAAAAATATCAGTATAATGAGCAGTTTGGCATTTTGTAGATAAACAAATGGTTGAGTGAGCAGATTTTCATTTTTCAGCTGGTCTTCTGGCATCATCTGGGCATAGCCTTATTCTCGCTGACTGATAATAATCTGCTCTCATACTGAGTAAAACAATGTGACTTAGATGATTAAGCAAATGACTGAAAATCAAGAACTCACTCCTCTAATCTTATTCTGCCAGTGATTTGTCCTTTGACCCTCGGCAAAGAATTTCATTTCAGTTTCCTTATCTAGAAAATGAAAATAATGATCTTATCTATATACTCCCACAGGGGTAGTTTGAGTGTCATTATTCACAAAGGATGATAGATATTTCTAAATGTCCAATGTGTGAGTACTATATTAGAATATCAGTATTATCAAATAGCATTGTCAACAAAAGAGAGCCACTTCCAAAGAAAAATTTTCCAGAACATAGCGGCCACCAAACATATTAAGTAAAGAAACTGCTATAAATCCGTATGAGAGAACTCCTACACATGTAAACCCCTGTTTATTTGGTTTCTCTTTAGCGGGCTGGTTTGTACTTTTCAAAACTATTACACTCATGATAACACCTACTATGCCATTGCTTCAGAAATTATGTCAAGATAGTTCTACACCAGTAAGTAAATATATTTGAGTCATTATACTGAATCTCCCATTAAAATAGAAATGAGAGTAGTGAAAACGTAAGTCGCTCAGTCATCTCCACCTCTTTGCGACCCCGGGGACTATACAGTCCATGGAATTCTCCAGGCCAGAATACTGGCGTGGGTAGCCTTTCCCTTCTCCAGGGGGTCTTCCCAACCCAGGGATCGAACCCAGGCCTCCCGCATTGCGGGCGGATTCTTTACCAGCTAAGCCACAGGGGAAACCTGAGAATACTGGAGTGGATAGCCTATCTCTTCTTCCCTAGATCTTCCCGACTCAGGAATCGAACTGGGGTCTCCTACATTTCAGGCAGATTCTTTACCAACTGAGCTATCAGGGACGCTCCCATTAAAACAGAATCCAAAACAAACATCCATTTTGCACTGTATTTTGTTCTACAGCAAACAGAGTAGAATTCCAGGACGAGTAGTTTTGAAAGAACAAAGTATTGATACAGCTATCTAAAAATATTAAAGTGGCATCATGTAAAAGAAATGTTCTGCTTTGGTGGGGGAAAAAAAAAAATCCACAAAAACCAAAGAGAACAAACGGATTTGACTCTTTTTATGCATCAAATTCAACTACTGTGTTGGTCCCCAAGGTCACCTGCCTCCCTGCAAGGCATATTCAGTGAGCTATGAACATCAGTCAGTAAGTCTGACTACTAAACTGCTAGGTTAAGCTAAGACTCTCTAAGAGAATATATTAGGTGACTCAAACAACTTACTAAAAAAGCTACTTGAAGGGTGAGGCATGGGAGGGAGGTTCAAGAGGGACGGCACATATGTGTACTTATGGCTGAGTCACGCTGTTGTACGGCAGAAACCAAACAACATTGTAAACCAATTATACTCCAGTTAAGAATTTTTTGAGAAAAGCTATTTGAGGATACATCTGATCGCTCTCGTGTCCTGAGGTCTTCCACCATTGTTACTGGTCCAGGAAACCCGTTGACGTACTTTTTAGTCAAAGACAATCTAAACAATTATACTTACAGGCAAAAATCAACTGCCTCTTCCATATTATATAGCATAGAAATCCATGAGCCTGAATCACATGTCTGTCCAAATACTTAGAATATTTTTGAGAAAACCACTGGTCTTATCCTCAAGACCTATATGGTCTAATTCCTTACAAAGGCAGGCCAATCCCCCGTCAAAGCTGGCTCTCAAATTTTCAGAACAAAATAATCAATTTTGTGGTTTATACCTATGATATCATATGAAGATGAGCATCACTTTAATACATAATTATAGCAATCAATGTTTTGTCATAATTTAATTTTAAAACATCTACCACAGTTTCACATGAAAAGAGCATTTGCAGCCTCTGATATTGCACAGAGCTAGAGACATGATGCTGAAGCTGAAACTCTAATACTTAGGCCACCGGATGTGAAGAAATGACTCACTGGAAAAGACCCCGATGCTAGGAAAGATTGAAGGTGGGAGAAGGGGATGACAGAGGATGAGATGGTTGGATGGCATCACCAACTCGATGGACATGAGTTTGAGTAAGCTCAAACTTTGAGTCAGCTCAACATCACCTGTTGGCGATGGACAGGCGTGCTGCAGTCCATGGGGTAGCAGAGTCAGACGTGACTGAGCGACTGAACTGAACTGAACTGATGTTGCACAGAAAGTCTCTGGGAAACAATCTGACTCTTTATTCCTTTCAGGACTCTTAACTTCTCACTTAGTATTGCATCGGCAATAAATCACCAGGAATTTACATCCATGGATTATGTTATCTCAGTTTCCTACAGAAAATTTTTCACTGGGTTAAGATTTAATGTGACATGAAAGCCAGTGCTTCTACTTCTCAAAACTTACCCCTAAGGAAATAATTCAAGTATTTACATGTATTTATTTAGTTATATCTCTGCTTTGTTCCAGAAAGCTCCAAAAGCTTGCATAAATCATCAAAATAGAATAAAATTTAAGGGAAGTGGATGAAGGAAACAGGACAAAAAGGAAAGAAAAGGATGATGACTCCAGAAACAAGACTGGTATATACTGTACGTAAGGTATTCTTTAGATTTCCATTCCATTCATTTTTGCTAGATATGCACCAAAGATTTGGCTCTCTGCATTTTTCACAGCTCACAGCCGTGAGGGAAAATCATTCAGTTACCTGATTCCCTGAAGAAAATATTAATAAATTCTTATTCAAAAAAACACATGATTTCTGGTACTGAAATGAGAGAAATTTCTCGCATGAGTCCTCATAAAGAAAAACACAGAAAATGTAATAAGCAATATCACCGTCAACATTCTTAAGAGTAAATACATCAGCACATTGCAAAGGGCTGGTTATTAGACTGTCCACTAAGGTGAGCCAATTTCCAACTTGAAATTCAATGAAAGCATTGTATGGGAAACTAAACACTGTTCATCATCCAAAACAGGGAAAGCAATAAGTGTAAGGATATTTATGCAACATTTTTATAGCATGAAATGACTGGTAAATTGCAGCAAATCTTAAAATTGAGAATTAGAAATAAAATCATAAAAATTATATAGTAACAAGAAAAATATATAATGTGCTCAGTGTAATAAGTGGGGTAAAAAATGAAGAGTATAATTGCAAACATGAGGATACATTTGGCTGCTGCTATGTCCTGGGGTCCTTTCCTGCTGAAGAAACCCAGCTGAGGTTGCTTGTGAAAACCGTAATTGCATGAGGGCTAAGATGATTTAATTTGCCAACAGGATAATAGTTGTGCTAGATTGGCAGATTTGTCAATATTTTACTCATTCTGTTTTTTCAAACCAACTGTAATAAAAGTATAGTGAATTTAAAATAAAAGCATATACATAATGCTTCCCACTTTATAGAGAGGCGACATAATTAAGCACCTGAGACAATGTCCACACACATTATTCAAGACTGTCTATTAAGATACTTGATAGTCTTTATATAAAGACCTCTATGAACTCATTTCTCTTTGAACTTGACACTTAAAAGCATAATGCATCTCTTCTCACATAACCCAGTGAGAAGCACAATATGGTTCCATTTCTGCCTTAACTGCAAGAGAACCCCAAGCTAAACTGATTTCTAAATTGTGATAATTATCTCCCATTAGAGGCTCAGCAAGATCTATTTCTCTGTTCTTTTTCATTGATTGGTCTTTTTTAATGTTTAGCTGTATTTTATGGGTTTTTTTTTTTAATGTTTGCTTATTTTTTTATGTTTAGCTCTGTTTCAGCAATGTAAGCCAACTTGAAAGCTTTTGTAGAAGTAAACACATTCACAAATGAAATGATATATAATCAAATGAAATGATATATAATCAAATAAAATGGCATATCTGCCAAACATAAGAAAGAATTTCTAATTAAATGAATTGCTCAGCACTGGAACAGGGTGGTTCTCTGGGGTTTCTGGGAGGTTTAATGCTCCACTTAGAAAGTTAAAATTATAAGGGATTTCTTGGAAAAAGCAATATTAGCCTAGACAGTTTTTGCAAATTCTATCAAAAAAAGGAAAACATGATATGTGAATGGCAATAAATTTTGCATAGGACTGAGTCTAAATCCCTCTTTTACTGATGAACCTTGAATTTCAAAATTAACTGCTAGTAGTTTGCAGGACTGGAATCCAAGTCTAGTCACCTAGGGTGTACTGTTAATGACAGTAGAAAGAGTAGAAACCTTTAACAATTTATTTCCTGTTTCCTGTTTTGTTTCTCCTCTTTTTTTTTTTTTTTTTTTTTCAAGAAATAATTGACTGATTTCTTAGGAGAATGTTTGAGGACTTTTAGAATCCCACCTTTATCTTCCCTACCAAACTCACCCCAAACTCGCAGGAAGCCTTCTCTGTGACAGACNTTTCTTGTTTTGTTTCTCCTCTTTTTTTTTTTTTTTTTTTCAAGAAATAATTGACTGATTTCTTAGGAGAATGTTTGAGGACTTTTAGAATCCCACCTTTATCTTCCCTACCAAACTCACCCCAAACTCGCAGGAAGCCTTCTCTGTGACAGACAAGTCAAGCCCTGACCCCCTCTTCTCCTTCCTCACACCCCATCTCAGTAAGTAGCAGACACATCAAACAGGATGATGAAAGCCATGGAGAAATGTAATGGAGGACAACTGAAATGCTTTGAAATGAATGTCTACCTCCTTGGGAAAATACAAAGGACCTTCTCATGTATCAGCTAACTGATTTTCGTAGCAGAATACTGTCTCCTTCCATTTTTCATTGCTTTCACACATGCAAAACAACTTTTGGTCATTTGCTCATTATTCCTTCGCATTTCCCAAAGTAGAGAGCTCTCATTCTCCATACCCAAAGAGGACCCTTGATATAAGATGTGTTCCTGCTATTTATTTCAGACAAGTATTAGGTGAAGTGTACACAAGTCTGTTTAGAATTGGCTTCATTTGTCATAGCTGGTGGCAAACACAGCTCTGGTCATGTCCAAGTAAACATGTCACATAAAGACAAACCGTCTCCTAGTCATAGGCTGCTTTTGGAAGCCTGGCCAACCATCTTCCTAATGCCTCTTACTAGTTCAGGTATGAATCAGGTGAACAACCACGGATACTCACCATGATTCATCACTATCCCCAGAAAAAGTGTTCAAAGTACATTTCAGTGCAAGGGGGGTCAGCACCTTCATCTTCCTGTGCAAAAGGTAGTACTCTTTACACACCAACATAAAACCAATTGGATTTTTATTGAGCACCCGCCTTAAGCAAGCACTGTGCCAAGTGCCTTTTTATGTCGTATTTTATTTAATTCTCATACCAACCCTAAGGGATGTGGATATTTCTTCATTGTTTTACAGAGGAGAAAACAAAGTAAAGGGAGATTAAGTAAATTTCCCCTGGATACAAAGCAGGTAAATATTCGTTCTATGAGTCGAAACCAGGCAACAAAATGCTGAATCCCACACCACACACTTAATCCCTCCGCCAACTGTCTCCTTCTATTGCCAAACAGCAACTATTTTTAGGCTACTCTCACAAGTCACTGCTCACAGCTCTGGGCATATCCCACTGATAATGCTACAGAGAAGGTCTATTTCTGCAACTGACACCTTTTAAGGGAAACTTAGGTTGAACATTCTTCCATCTAACGCTGTGATTCCACTTGCCTTATTCTTACTAGTTCTGAGTCTTCTCTGCCTACATCTTCTCCTTCTTTATTGGTTCTGACCTGGACCACCACCTCAGCTCTCACAACTACCCTTGGTAACACTGCAGACACGCAGCTTCAGCTGACTGTACTAAATGTGCGATGACTCCCCAGTCTCTCTCTCCAATGCACCTTCCAGACCCCTGCGGGCACCTCAGATGTACCAAGTCACAACTTTAATTCCCAAGATCTTATTCCCCAGTTTCCTCCCCACTTGAATATTCTCACTCAGCGAATAGCATTGCCATCCTGAAACCCAGACAGCAAAGCTGGAGATTCAAGGATCACCCCTGACTCCTCTGTCTTCCTGATTTCTCCTCTCCAGCTGATCATTATATCCTATCTATTTGTACTCCCTATCACCATCACCCTATGGCATGTCCCCTCAGTTTCTCTCTTCTGGGCCACTGCTTTCCCTGTCTCAAACATCTCTGTCCATCTTCCAGAGTCATCTTCTAAAACCCAGATCTGAATTTATGATTCTCCTTTTTAAAGCTCTTCAAGTGTGCCCTAATGGTCATACACCGTAACAGAATTCTCTTCAGCACCCTATCCTCAAGGTTTAAACACTTACTGGTAGTTTCTGGAAAGCACCATGATGTTTCCTGTTTCGGTGCATTTGCACGAAGTATTTACTCCAACTAGAATGTTGTTCTATTTACATATTGGAGACAAGTTCATTTTTCAAGGTCCAGCTCAGGCTCTCCTCCTCAGTTAAGCCTCCAGACCTGAGCAAACAGAGTGACTCACTTGGTCCTTCATATCCCACTGTTAATAGACTTCTGCTATTGAACTCATTCACAGTGCTGCTCCTGCATATTTACACTGGAACCTCTCCTACTGGCTTTTGAGCCCTTTGATAGCATTTAATTGGAGGCGCTAGTTGTAAAGAACTCTCCTGCCAGTGCAGGAGATGTAAGAGACATGGGTTCAATCCCTGGGTCAGGATGAGCCCCTGGAGAAGGAAATGGCAACCCACTTCAGTATTCTTGCCTGAAGAATTCCAGGGACAGACGAGCCTGGTGGGCTATAGTGCATAGAGTTGCAAAGAGTTGGATATGACTAAGCAACTGAGCATGCACGCCTACACACAAGTACGTGAGACATGAGGCCAGTGAATCAATCATTCTCTTGGCTTCTAATAGGTGCAGCATCCTTCCGCATCCCGTTGACTTAGGATGAGGGTGTGTGATTTGCTATGGAGTCGGGGCAAACAACATATGGCACATCCCAGCAAAAGCTGTAAAGACTCTGAATAGTAGATCTCCTCCCACCTTGCCCCTTCAGTCTTCTGCTCCCCACCAGGAGAGTGCCATACCTGGGACAGTGGCTACTCTTTGACCTGAGTCCCAGAACAAGAGCTATATGGCAGTAAACCTAGGCTTTCTATCTGGGACAGAATCTAACCCAGTGTGACCAAGCAACATGTCACACGAGTAAACCACTGAGATCCAGGATCAAAATCTGATTGATACAGGACATTTTAAAGAAAGCAATGTGACTTCTGAACAAGATTTCAAAGCTGCCCAAAGATCCAATTTCGGAACTAGCTATGCTCAGATCTAGTTAGGTTACCTTTGATGAGCAACTTACTCTGTCTTGTCTCCAATTCCATCAATTACAAAATAAGTGTCTTGAAAGTCCTTTCCAGTTCAGATTCTCTAATGTCTAGCAATCTAACAAGGAAATAAATATAGTCATCATAACATTTGAATGAGGTAGAGAAAAATTATGACTACTACTTTCCAGAAGAAAAAACTGGGACACAAACCTAAACATTTAAATAAAATCTGAAAATTCTGAAGACTCATCATTATGTCAAAGACACCTGCAGAGAAAGACAGTGGGCTGCATGTGGAGTAAAGTGCTTGATGCTTAGGATTCTGCCCCGTCTACTGGGCAACCCTCCCACCCAATAGCAGCTTCATTAAAGTATCCAACCCTCATTTTTTGCAACCTAAATTACCAAAATAAACACAGCAAAGTGCTGAAGTTACAGCACAAATTTCAAAGAGAAAAGAACAAAGCCAATGTCTTTTTCCTGCCATCCCAGACAGCAATGATCATATTGATAGTTTCAGATTCCCATCATTAAGCCATGACGCTAAGCTAGGATCATGGTACAAGCTTTCCAAAGGCTTAGGTTTGAATTTTAATGGCAATAACATGTATTTACGTTCCAACTTAGTGCCAGGCAGTGTTCTAAGCACTTTTCATGCATTAACTCATCTAACTCGTCTAATCCAAATAACACCACCAGAAGGTAGATGCTATCTTTAATCTCCATTTTACTAAAGAGGGCGTCCCTGGTGGCTCACACAGTAAAGAGTCTGCCTGCAAGGCTGGAGACCCTGGTTCGATCCCTGGGTCGGGAAGATACCCCAGGGAAGGAAAAATTAAGCCATGACGCTAAGCTAGGATCATGGTACAAGCTTTCCAAAGGCTTAGGTTTGAATTTTAATGGCAATAACATGTATTTACGTTCCAACTTAGTGCCAGGCAGTGTTCTAAGCACTTTTCATGCATTAACTCATCTAACTCGTCTAATCCAAATAACACCACCAGAAGGTAGATGCTATCTTTAATCTCCATTTTACTAAAGAGGGCGTCCCTGGTGGCTCACACAGTAAAGAGTCTGCCTGCAAGGCCGGAGACCCTGGTTCGATCCCTGGGTCGGGAAGATACCCCAGGGAAGGAAATGGCAACCCACTCCAGTATTCTTGCCTGGAGAATCCCTTGGACAGAGGAGCCTGGCAGGTTACAGTCCTTGGTGTCGTAAAGAGTTGGACACGACTGAGCAACTAACTCTTTCTTGCTTGCTTGCTAAGGAGGAACCTGAGGCACAAAGAAGCTAAGTGATTTGCCCAAAGCCACATTGCTACTAAGATAAAAAAGCCAAACCCATGCAACCAGGCTGCTGAGTTTATTACTGTTGACGGGAGAATCCAACTGTCACTCTGATGACCTCATCGTCCCAACCTAGATAACCTCAGAATAAAATTCTTCTTCCAGATTTCTCTCAAATTTCCAGTGTAAGAAAGCAATCCTCATTTCTACTCCAATCCATCATTATTCAATATAGGAAATCAAAATGTTTTCCCTGATTTCAACTACTTGCTTAGTCTTGTAAAAACCAGAGTTAACATAACAAATAAGTAGATACCTTTCCTATAAAAGTGTGTCTTTTCTATTAGTTGGCATTTCCCCTCCACTGCCAACTAGAAGGTACACTTCATGAGGGCAGGGACTGTCTTGTTTACTATGATAGCCCAGCCTTCTGAATACCAACTGCACATAGTAGGCATTAAATAAGTATTTGATGAATGAATGAATAAATCACAAGTTCTTTAAGGCTTGGATCATCAGTTTGTTCAGGATTACACACATAAGAGATATAAAGAAAGTGATGCTTACTAAAATTATATGAAAATAGAAATACAATTTTTGCTTCTTTCCTTTTATGTTTTTTTCCTCCATATTTTACTTCTGGCAAAAGATTTTTTAAAATTTCTGCAGGTGAAAAGGAGATAGCTCTGAAAGATGATTTAAGGAAGGTCCCTGACTCACTGAAACAAATAGGAAAATAAATTTAGTCTCTGCCATGGCTAGGCTTTTAAGACAACAGAATACTTTCTTAATTTGTAGTTCCCATGCCAAAGCATCTAATAACCTGATGCAAAGCTTGTTTCTAAGATGCATTAGAAATGATTTCATGATTGATGCAATGCTGACAAATAGTTATACAGTAGCTAATATACATGTATCATTTGAAATACATAGTTTAAAAATTAGAGCTACTCATTTATTAAATTGGATTGTGTCTATTTCATTGACTCTGTATATCATGAACACATCTTATGTAACTATCAGGACACAGAAAATAGATAACCTGAATCATTAAGAAAATACAAAGCTTGGTCAATTTTTTGAAATTAATAAAATTATTGCAAGTTGGATGTGGTTTTATTTATAGCACAAGATGCTAGAAATATTTTAAAATTAGAAGCTTCTTTTCAACTAAAAATCCCATCTTCTTCCCCTTCCTATAAATGAATGAGTCGTGGAAACAGAAAATCTAAACTAAACCTCCTCTATTGTTTCCATAACGGCATGCTATTTCTTGACATGCCACTAGGGGGAGCACGTGCTTGACTGAAAGCCCTCCTTGGCTGCAGTTGCGAAGAGAGGGGACCAGAAAGTAGAAGTTAGCGTGGTGTTTCGGTTTTAAAATAAAGGTAAACATAGAGCATTCAGCATTGTAGACAACATCCATGTTTGTATAAACACCGTGTGAAATGTTTTCGTTAGGCTTAATGTTACAGTTTTGCTTTTGTTTTTTTTTTTTTCAATAGCACATTTTCTCCACTTACTGTAACAAAAAGAAATGGACATTTTATTTAAGAATTAGGTAACTTTGAAACATAAGCGTTTACTTAGTTATTATTTCCCTGAGGTATAAACTAACTTTCTCAAGGCTGGCGGTAAGGAGGAGGAGTTGGAAGGCCTGTGCGTCTCTGACTTTCATTGCCAAAGTCAAAATATCTTAGTTTCCTGTGCAATCAAAAACCCAGCACTATGCCTCAAATGTTCTTCCTTATCTATGCCTCCTTTTGTATTCCCCTGCTCAACTCTTCTCCTAATCCTTCCCCCATTTCCCCGGTTTGAGAGCATCAGGTTCATATATTATCAAAGCCCAAGATCCAGAAAGAACTGGTTTGACACCTCAGGTCTGGCCATGTCTTACTATCCAAAAACGTAATCCATATTGAATTTGGGTGCCTGGAGGAAAAAGTTTTTTGCCTGTGTATCTGTGTGTGTGTGTACAGACATAAACACAGATGTATGTACTACATAATAAAATGTTAATTTAACTTTATAGAGTAAAACATCTGAAATATAATTCATCAGTAGTAACGTTAAGAAAAGGCAGGCATAATATGATTACTTACCAAAAAACACCACTTGCTATTATGGGCAATGATATTTGCAATTAAGTTGAACATAACTAAAGTATGACTTTAATTAAAAGGCATTTTCTAAGATGGCACCAACATGTTTAAAATTTCATACTTTTTATGTGAGATACTGGAATTGTTAACATAGAATTTTCTTTCTGCACCGTGTGCACTTTTTAAAAAGCAAAACATCTCTAACCAATAGCAAAATGCTCCCAGAATCCATAGACATTTCATTGCATAATAAATTGAAGGAGCACTTTTTTTTCCAACCAGTTATTACTTGCCCCTCCTTGCGATATACGATTGTATTTACATCCATGGCTAATAGTAATAGAATTCCTGACATTCTCTTGTGGCCACTATGTACACATTAATTTTAAATGAAAACTAAATGGAGGCTGGGGGGACTGATAGTGAAACACACAGCTTTTTGCCATTGGTCAGCATCAGATTAGAATGAGTCAGCAGGTCTTAGAAAGTTTGGGAGCAATGGTGGTATCTCAGCGGTTAGTGAAAAGTGAGTTTGGGTCTGAATTCTTTCTGGACCAGGCAGAGAGATACAGGGCCACAATGCCAATGACATCCTTCTCCAATTCTGTCTTCCCTACAAGTCTTATTACCTGGAAACAACTGATTTGTTAAGGTGATAAGCTGTCTTTTTTCTAAAAGAAGTCTGAAACACAGCACATAGGATTATTTGTGATCTTACATGGTCCAGACCTCTGAGGTCTAAGAAAGTGACAATGGCCTTGCTTATCTTTGCTGCTGGTAGATGACAGGGTAAATACGTGAGCGTTTGAGCATCTACCATCTTTACAAACTGTTCTAGAAATTGTGGGGACAGAGAAGAAGCATGAAACAGAAGCAATAAAAGTATGTTGCTTCGGCTCAAGGAGTGTATAACCTAGTTTGAAAAGCACATTTTTACCTACGCTGAAAGAGTAACTCACAAATTTAAATGAATCTTTGAATATGTAAGTTCAACATGAAGGATACACACAAGGTCAACATGAAAGGGTACACTTCTTCCCTAATGAAGCTGCTGTTGTTCACATTATTTTTTTAATTGCCTTCAGAATGAATTTATAAGGCATGCAGAAATATTTACCAAGTTATAAGTCCATGGTATCACTCAAGTTAATCAGAAATTTAACATATGATTCAGAAATTTCTTCCAGTCATTCTGGCCACTTCCAAGTATTGAAGCTGCCCTTAATGAACATATGAACATATTAAATGGCCCCAGCTATGACCTTTCACATAAAGTGATATCCTTTCTGTAAAGGCAGTTCTGCTATTTGTGTGATACTTCAGTTCTAAAAATTCTAGCATATTTATTTTAAAAATTAAATTATGTTGCTGCAGAGACCTACCTTATATTCTCAAGAGTAGACAGCAGGCTTCAAAGCAACCACAAAGTAATATTATAAAAGTGCTGCACATTCCAGGGGACCTACGTGTCCAATGTAATGGAGAGGTAACACAGTGAGCTCTCAGCTCAGCAGACACAAGTTAAAAAATAGATATGCCCTCCTGCAATTGCTTCAGACACCTCTGAACTAACTTCCTTTGGTTCCCTCTCCTCTCTCCAAGTATGTCTTCTCATGGACTGCATCATGGCCCAGGTGACTAGTTTCCCCCAATCACAGTTACCCTAGATTATGCATTCTCCCTTATTTTACTTCATTTCTGATCAGCCACCAATTCCTGTCAGCTTTATCTTTTAAATATTTCTCCCCTCCATGCCCTATCCTCTATTTGCTAAACTTCTGCCCTGATTCAAGCCATCACTGATAGAGACAAGCAGGACTCTCTAGCAAAAAGCCCCAGGAGCTCCTTCTAAACTGCATGATACTGGGCCCACTGGGCCTGTCCCCCCACCACCCACTTTGAGCAGTAAGAAGGGCTGCACCTGAATTCTATTATACTTCTGACAGGTTCTATGGTTTCCTTTTCCACAAAAGAGGAGCTACAATTTCCCACTGTGCCAAAGCCCGGAGGAGCTGGGCTTTCCAAACCACCCTGCAAATAGCTGATATCCAAAATCAGGCCAAGAGGCTTGTGCAAATTTCCTGATGAGAGGGATTGGCTGTGGGGAAAACTGGGTCTTGCTCTAGTGGGCAGGGTCATGCTCAGTAAACCTTTAATCCAGTTTGTGATGGGTGGGCCTGGGCTCCCTCCTGTTAGTTGTTTGGCTTGAAGTGACCCATTCCCGGAAAGGCAAACCAGTCCTGGAGTCCACGGGCTCTGTGGCAAAGCTAAAGAGAACTTATGCCAACACAAGCCTCCCAGGTCTGTGGCTGCTGCCGGTGCCCCTGTCCGCACAGCAGACCACCGCCGACCCACCCCTCCGAAAGAGACCCTCAAGCACTCGCAGGCAGATCTGGCTCAGCCTCACTTCCCCTGGCTCCTGGTGCACACAAGTTTTCGTCTGTGCCCCCCACGAGTCTCTGTCTCCCCAAGTCCCGCGGAAGTTCTGTAATCAAATCCCACTGTCCTTCAAAGTCAGATTCCCTGGGGACTCCCAGTCCCTTTGCCAATTTTTGCCGGTGCCCCTGTCCGCACAGCAGACCACCGCCGACCCACCCCTCCGAAAGAGACCCTCAAGCACTCACAGGCAGATCTGGCTCAGCCTCACTTCCCCTGGCTCCTGGTGCACACAAGTTTTTCGTCTGTGCCCTCCACGAGTCTCTGTTTCCCCAAGTCCCGTGGAAGTTCTGTAATCAAATCCCACTGTCCTTCAAAGTCAGATTCCCTGGGGACTCCCAGTCCCTTTGCCAGATCAGGCTGGGAAGTCTGATGTGGGGCCTAGAACATTTGCAACAGTGTGAGAAATTCTTTGGTATTACTGTTCTTCCCATTTGTGGGTCACCCACCTGACGAGTGATTTTAATGTGATTACGTCCTCCTACCATCTCACTGCTGCTTCTCCTATGTTCTTGGACATGGAGTATCTTTTTTGGTGAGTTCCAATGGCCTCCGGTTGATGGATGTTGCAGCTAGTTGCAGTTTTGGTGTGCTCACAGGAGAAGATGAGTGAAAAAGCTGGCTTAAAACTCAACATTTAAAAAACTAAGATCATGGCACCCAGTCCCATCACTTCATAGCAAATTGATAGGGAAAACATGGAAGCAGTGACAGATTTTATTTTCTTGGGCTCCAAAATCACTGCGGATGGCGACTGCAACCGTGAAATGAAGACACTTGCTCCTTGGAAGAAAATCTGTGAAAAACCTAGAAAGCATATTAAAGACCAAAGATATCACTTTGCCAACAAACGTCCATATAGTCAAAGCTGTTGTTTTTCCTGTAGTCATGTATGGATGTGAGAGTTGGACCATAAAGAAGGCTGAGCACTGAAGAATTGATGCTTTCAAACTGTGGTGCTGGAGAAGACTCTTGAGAGTCCGTTGGACAGCAAGGAGATCAATCCGGTCAATCCTAAAGGAAATCAACCCTGAATATTCTTTGGAAGGACTCATTCTGAAGCTGACACTCCAATACTTCGGCCACATGCAAATAACAGACTTATTAGAAGAAACCCTGATGCTGGGAAAGACTGAGGGCAGGAGAAGAAGGGAGAGACAGAGCATGAGATGGTTGGATGGCATCACTGATGCAATGGACACGAGTTTGAGCAAACTCCGGGAGGGAAAGACAGGGAAGCCTGGTGTGCTGCAATCCATGGGGTCACAAAAAGTCAGACCTGGCCCAGCAACTGAACAGCAACAAACTCAGGCTGCTCTCGAGAGCCCTAAGGCCACTCCTGCACTTGCCCCAAAGAGAAAGGAGAGTAACAGAGGGGCCGTGCACCTTCTGGGGATAAGCAAAGCATCAGAGCACCTGGCTAACTGTAGGCTCCCAGGCCCCACTCCATGGAGCACTGACTGACTCTGCTGTCTCACACCTGTGATTTCAGACAGCAGCGATGATGCTTCTGTGCTTACCTGTAATTTCTACCCAGAGTGAGTGAAGTTGCTCAGTTGTGTCCGACTTTTTGCTCCCCCATGAACTGTATAACCCAGCAGGCTCCTCAGTCCATGAGATTTTCCAGGCAAGAATACTGAAGTGGGTTGCCATTTCCTTCTCCATGGGATCTTCCTGACCCAGGGATTGAACCCCGGTCTCCCGCACTGCAGGCAGACTCTACCATCTGAGCCACCAGGGAAGCCTTTCTCCCCAGACCATCACCTATAAATCATTCACCGGTCCTGCTTTCCACACTGCCACCAATGTTTAGCCTAAGGCACTTTCTACCTAACACCTCCTTCCATATTTGAACCTAGAGAAAAAGGTCCACATTTCTCATGCCGGTATACAAGGCCTTGAACAGTTCAGCTCCAACTTTTCAGGCTCATTTTTTTCCTGCTCTCCTCCATCACTGCTTTGCACACACACACACACACACACACACACACATACACGCACACCTGCACTACCCTTCCCCCTNTCCCTGGGGACTCCCAGTCCCTTTGCCAGATCAGGCTGGGAAGTCTGATGTGGGGCCTAGAACATTTGCAACAGTGTGAGAAATTCTTTGGTATTACTGTTCTTCCCATTTGTGGGTCACCCACCTGACGAGTGATTTTAATGTGATTACGTCCTCCTACCATCTCACTGCTGCTTCTCCTATGTTCTTGGACATGGAGTATCTTTTTTGGTGAGTTCCAATGGCCTCCGGTTGATGGATGTTGCAGCTAGTTGCAGTTTTGGTGTGCTCACAGGAGAAGATGAGTGAAAAAGCTGGCTTAAAACTCAACATTTAAAAAACTAAGATCATGGCACCCAGTCCCATCACTTCATAGCAAATTGATAGGGAAAACATGGAAGCAGTGACAGATTTTATTTTCTTGGGCTCCAAAATCACTGCGGATGGTGACTGCAACCGTGAAATGAAGACACTTGCTCCTTGGAAGAAAATCTGTGAAAAACCTAGAAAGCATATTAAAGACCAAAGATATCACTTTGCCAACAAACGTCCATATAGTCAAAGCTGTTGTTTTTCCTGTAGTCATGTATGGATGTGAGAGTTGGACCATAAAGAAGGCTGAGCACTGAAGAATTGATGCTTTGAAACTGTGGTGCTGGAGAAGACTCTTGAGAGTCCGTTGGACAGCAAGGAGATCAATCCGGTCAATCCTAAAGGAAATCAACCCTGAATATTCTTTGGAAGGACTCAATCTGAAGCTGACACTCCAATACTTCGGCCACATGCAAATAACAGACTTATTAGAAGAAACCCTGATGCTGGGAAAGACTGAGGGCAGGAGAAGAAGGGAGAGACAGAGCATGAGATGGTTGGATGGCATCACTGATGCAATGGACACGAGTTTGAGCAAACTCCGGGAGGGAAAGACAGGGAAGCCTGGTGTGCTGCAATCCATGGGGTCACAAAAAGTCAGACCTGGCCCAGCAACTGAACAGCAACAAACTCAGGCTGCTCTCGAGAGCCCTAAGGCCACTCCTGCACTTGCCCCAAAGAGAAAGGAGAGTAACAGAGGGGCCGTGCACCTTCTGGGGATAAGCAAAGCATCAGAGCACCTGGCTAACTGTAGGCTCCCAGGCCCCACTCCATGGAGCACTGACTGACTCTGCTGTCTCACACCTGTGATTTCAGACAGCAGCGATGATGCTTCTGTGCTTACCTGTAATTTCTACCCAGAGTGAGTGAAGTTGCTCAGTTGTGTCCGACTTTTTGCTCCCCCATGAACTGTATAACCCAGCAGGCTCCTCAGTCCATGAGATTTTCCAGGCAAGAATACTGAAGTGGGTTGCCATTTCCTTCTCCATGGGATCTTCCTGACCCAGGGATTGAACCCCGGTCTCCCGCACTGCAGGCAGACTCTACCATCTGAGCCACCAGGGAAGCCTTTCTCCCCAGACCATCACCTATAAATCATTCACCGGTCCTGCTTTCCACACTGCCACCAATGTTTAGCCTAAGGCACTTTCTACCTAACACCTCCTTCCATATTTGAACCTAGAGAAAAAGGTCCACATTTCTCATGCCGGTATACAAGGCCTTGAACAGTTCAGCTCCAACTTTTCAGGCTCATTTTTTTCCTGCTCTCCTCCATCACTGCTTTGCACACACACACACACACACACACACACACATACACGCACACCTGCACTACCCTTCCCCCTTCCGACCCTCCATTCCACATAACACCAGACATATCACAACTCTGTGCATTGGCCTTGCCAGAAATAATCACTGTCACTCCACTACCTTGTGACACAAACGGAACACAAACGCGGCCTCCTCTGTGAAACCTTCCTAATGCCCCCTCCTAGCTTGACCCTCTTGTCTCATAACAAGACAGCCGTGTTATAACCCTCCTGAGACAGTGCCTTGCTCTCCTTGATGCCCTCGACTTAACAAAGGCCTGGCACAGAGTAGGCACTCAAACGTTTGTTCCAGAAAAAGGTGGTATAAAAAATGATATCAGCTATTAGATGCATCAACCTGAATATTGCTGATGAACCCTTTTGTCTCATGTCCTCAGGGTGGTCATTTTTCGACTGTCTTCAGTCTAGTATCATCTGCTCTTTAAAGGGTTTTACTGAGGATGAATCTGGAACTCCCTCTCCTCCTCTAGAGATTTTCCCATGCAGAGTTAACCTAAAGTAAAATCACTATGTGCAATGCAGTGTTTTCTCTGAAAAACTCAACTGAAAGTCATGTTTTAGCCCTCAAGGTGTGTTTTTCTGAAAGTGTACCTTAAACAATAATATAAATGCTTATGGGATACCAAACATCAAATTAATATTAATGGCAATAACAATAATCATTTCCTTTAGAGTCACTGATTGAAGTCAAGAAATAGCCGAGCCAGTTGACATGCAGTCAGAATTTTACATTTTTCATCAGAAAAACAACTCTCTACCAATGACAAATAACAGTAAGGCCGCTAAAACTACCTGTCATGCATCTAATGAAGACAGATTCTCCAGCTACCACGTATAATATGTAATATCCAAAAGCACCGCTCTAATTCACAGCTAATTAGTGTCATGCCATTATGAGAGGTGTCGCGGCCCTAACTCTCTCCCCGGATCAACGCAGACCTCACAAGAGCTGACAGCCATGCAAGGGTCACAACAAGCCAATTAGCACCCACCCCAAGCTTGGGCGGCTGCTTCTCAGCGCCTGCCCCAGCATCAATAAATCACGCTTCCTCACGAAGCTCTTCTCTGACAGCTACGAACCATTGCCACCAGCGGAATAAAGACAATACTTCGAAGGAAAACTCATATGGGAAAGACAGAGATAGAAAAGGGATATTATTTGCCTTCCTTTAGTGGCACAACCGTCAGCAAAATTGAAGACCATCAATTCAGACTGATTAGGAGACAACTGCACTAAGAAATAAATTCATGACTGATATACCTGAAGATGGTTACTGGTAATCAAAGTCAGCAATTGGCTTGCTTGTTCATTTGTTTGTTTGACTGTAGATATATCAAAGACCCATTTTCCCCATTTTTCTCCTGTATCACCCTTCTTCTGGCTAATGAGAAAATTTCCCTTTCAGCAGAACACAAAGGCCTGCTTTTACTTGCCCCCGAGTGAATACACAGCAATCAGATAATTTGTTTGCAAGACTCTAAACGGTTTGACTTCATTGAAAAGGAATCTATAATGATATGCTGGTCTCCAAGTAGAGCCTACAAAGCTTCCTAAATCCATAGGCAAGCGCTAGAGTATTCTCAGCACATAACAGCCAATATCCTTGTAATTTTATTCTAAGCCTATAAAGCTGTTTTGTTTCATAATATTCTACTTAGAAAGTGTTCAGAACAGTCACTGTCGCCTGGGAATTATTTAAAGATATGACTCAAGTAATCCTACTTTTCCTGTGTTTTCCTCATGGAAATATTCTTCTTCTATATTTTTAATGCTAGGATCTAAAACATTTAATCTAGCTTTTGACTGATGACTACCTAATATATAAGCACCTGTAATGCTTAAAGATAACTCTGAGGTCCCCTGCGCTTCTTGTCTTCTAAGATATTATAAAGTAAACACATACTTGACTCTTAGCCAGAAAACTACATTTGACCAAATGTTACATGTCATGGGTTAATTAAGTGCATTGGCATTCAGGATTTCAATTCATTTTCTATTTATATCAGGCAAATACAAACGAAATGTTAAAAAAAAATGTATTACAGCAAGATCAGTTCTGACAAGTTTAGACTCTGCTTTTTGCTTATCATTTCTCTAGAAGGATAGGCTAGTAGATAATGCAAAGGTGTGAAAACATAGGCAGATCCATATAGTTTTCATTTCATACCTAGAGAGTATGTATTTGAAACTATTTATAGATACTTCTAACCATAGATAGAAATTTGTTTTGCCAATTTTTATATTACTCGAGCGCTTCAGTACATTTATTGTTGGTACTATTCTGAAGATAAATAAGGCAAACTTGAAATTAACATGTCCATGTTCACACAGAAGGATATGACTACAGACTCTCAAATCCATACTTAAATCACACAGAACAATTCCCATACCTGAAAGGGCGAAATTGCCTTTCTGACTTTCACTTTCTCTGATTAGAAAAGCTCCCGTCTGATTTTCTGAATATAATAGTTGTTTTTCAGCATCTGTTCTCTTGATTGCTCCAAAGAACCATCTAAAAAGAGAGAGAGAGATAAACTTTAATTAACCAATCAACATTCTTTTTTTTTTAAGGAGGAAGAAGTTTGTCAAGAAAGTATTTCAGTATCACAGAGGCTTGATACTCTTCAGTGAAACTATAACAGGTATAAATGGTAGCTTTCGATACTTGACATGATTCTTCTGGATGTCTTCAATCCTCATCAGGAGTCTTTAATACATTAAAAAATAGGAATTTGGGTGATGTCTGCTATGACAACCCTTCTCACACAGGCATTCTGTCTGAGAAATACTGTATTCACTTTCTGTCAAATGCAAAGCTTTCCAGGTGCGCTTACCACCACATGGTTAAGTCTGCCATGCTCCATGATCCAAAACTGCTCATCATCACCATCAGACTGTCCACTAACTCTCCTAACACCTCCTAGGTGTTAGGAGGCAAACATTCCAATCCAGGGATTCATATATTTCACATCAAACTGAGAACAGTCAAAAATGTAGTTTTCTGAGCTTTTCTTCTGGTGCTGTTTCTTTTTATTATTCCTTTTTGCAGCACACAGGCTTAGCTGTCCATAGCATATGAGATACAGGATTTTAGTTCCCCAACCAGGGATCAAACCCATGTCCCCTGATTGCAAGGTAAGAGTCTTAACCACTGGACCACCAGGGAAGTCCCTCTCTGAGCTTTAATTTCCACCCTTCCCCATGTCCATCGCTGTCAACTCCTCCAGTAATGTAGAATGATTTCGCAGGTTTAGAAGGAAGTTTTCATCCATGGAGTGAGTGAGTGAAAGTCACTCAGTCGTGTCGGACCATTTGCAACCCATGGACTATACAGTCCATGGAGTCCTCCAGGCCAAAATACTGGTGTGGGTAGCCTTTCCCTTCTCCAGGGGATCGTCCCAACCCAGGGATTGAATCAGGTCTCCCACAATGCGGCTGGATTCTTTACCAGCCGAGCCACAAAGGAAGCCCAAGAATACTGGAGTGGGCAGCCTATCCCTTCTCCAGCCAATCTTCTCCACCCAGGAACTGAGCTGGGGTCTGCTGCATTGCAGGTGGATTCTTTACCAACTGAGCTATCAAGGAAGCCCCTTCATCCATGGAAAGATTATATGGAAAATATCCTTCTGCCTGGGTAGTATCTTCTCAGTGTCCCCTCCACTTCTTATCTTTACCCTCTTATCCATAACATTCCAGAAGTACAAGAGTCAATAAGTGTGAATATGATCAACTCCAACAAAGAATTACGGATATTAATATCAGAGCCAGTTTGAAACTGGCTATGTCAAGTCAGTAGGCACCAATATGATAAAGAGGAAACTGAGATAGCCAGATTTTCATGAATAAACTTTCACTATGGGGTCATAATTTTGATCTTTATCATTAAAGATTTTAGGTAAAACATTTATCTTTCCAGGTTATCATCTTTTAAAATATAAGCACTGAAAAGGAAATGTAGGCTTGAGGGAAAAGATACAGGCTGAGTGAGGAACTGCAGGATGGGAGAGGCCCTCAAAATTGGCTCCAATTGTTTGAAGAGACCACAGGTATCAGGGAGTATGAGCGCACTAAGGTGATATAATTGAAAGAAGTGAAAGAAGTTGGGGGAAAAGGACATTAAAATATAATTACTTCCTGACAAAAGTAAGATGTTTGTTTACCATTTTCCTAATTATCAAATTTCAAATTATATAATATTAACTGTATTAGCCAGGAAATGCCAGATTTTGTTAGAGCAATGAACAACTCCAAAAATCTCAGTCGTTTAGAGACACCAGAGATTTATTTTGTGCTCAGCTGCACAGCCACTGAAACTCATCTGTGCTACATCCATCTCTATGTCTACCAAAGAATTGCCATTTCCATGCTTCCATGACTGGCCAGGAAGACAGGCTTGGAAACTGTGGCAAATCACAGGCTGGCTTCTGGGGCTTCTATTTAAAGCTTCTGCTCAAGAATGAAACTATGGACAAATAAGTTGTATGTTCATGCCTAAATGCAAAGAGAAAATGCAATCCTACCATTTCCTCGAAGGCAGAAAACTTGGAAACACTGGGTGGACTACACTAATGACTACCACACTGGTTCAATAACAGGAACCAAATTAATATCCATAGACTACTGTTTGCCCAACTGAAATTATAAACGGCTTGGAAATGTTCCAACCCAGACAGCATATTAAAAATGGAAACATTACTTTGCCAACAAAGGTCCATCTAGTCAAGGCTATGGTTTTTCCCGTGGTCATGTATGGATGTGAGAGTTGAACTGAATATTCACTGGAAGGACTGATGCTGAAACTCCAATACTTTAGCCACCTGATGCTAAGAACTGACTCATTTGAAAAGACGCCCCTGACTTATTTGAAAAGATGCTGGGAAAGATTGNTTTGCCAACAAAGGTCCATCTAGTCAAGGCTATGGTTTTTCCCGTGGTCATGTATGGATGTGAGAGTTGAACTGAATATTCACTGGAAGGACTGATGCTGAAACTCCAATACTTTAGCCACCTGATGCTAAGAACTGACTCATTTGAAAAGACGCCCCTGACTTATTTGAAAAGATGCTGGGAAAGATTGAAAGCAGGAGGAAAAGGGGACGACAGAGGATGACATGGTCAGATGGCATCACCAACTCGATGGACATGCTCCGGGAGTTGGTGATGGACAACGAGGCCTGGCGTGCAGCAGTCCACTGGGTCTCAAAGAGTCAGACACGACTGAGTGACTGAAGTGAACTGATTGGAAATGTTCCAAGGTGGTGATGGAATAAATTCATAGAAAAATAGAAATTTGTTTTTTCCATCACTGCATAAATAAGTAAATAGAATAATGGAACTTAATTAAAAACTCAAACAGAACCGAACATACAAATTAGTGATGAAACTATGCTGCTGCTAAGTCGCTTCAGCTGTGTCCAACTCTGTGTGACCCCATAGACGGCAGCCCATCAGGCTCCCCCATCCCTGGGATTCTCCAGGCAAGAACACTGGAGTGGGTTGCCATTTCCTTCTCCAATGCATGAAAGTGAAGTCGCTCAGTCATGTCCGACTCCTAGCGACCTCATGAACTGCAGCCTACCAGGCTTCTCCGTCCATGGGATTTGCCAAGCAAGAGTACTGGAGTGGGGTGCCATTGCCTTCTCCGGATGAAAGTATAGATTAGTCAATAAATGATGCTGGTACCATTCATAATCCATATGAAAATATTAATTGATGCTACTTACAGCATACATAATAATTTTACCTAGATTAAAGACCTAATATAAAAGGCAAACTTTAAAACATTCTGAGGATATTGGAGTAGGGAAGTTTTCCTCAACAATACAAAAAGAGAAGTAAGACATATAAGCCTTAAGGGGAAAGACTGATGAAATTTATTGCATCACAATTAAAAACTAACAACACCAAGATTGCCATGAAATAAAATTTAAATATAAGCCACAGACCTGGAAAAGTTACTTGCACAGCATATAACCAAGAATAAGATTACTATTCAGATTATATAGAGATCTATATTCACTAAAACAATAAATAAGAGACAGTATATACTATGACAAAAATTGACGTAGTATATACTTGATAGATCACAGAAAAGAAAAACTTAATAACCAGTAAAAAAAAAAAAAAAAGGGAAGGAAGTACAGCTTTAATCTATTGCCAGTAATTAGGAATATTAAGAATATTTAAATATAAAAATGAGAAATGATTTCACTTTTCAGGCTGGACAAAATTTAAAACTTTCACATTCAGACATTGGGGGAAATGTGAAAAAAGAACCTTTATACAGTACTAACACTAGTGGCAAGGTAATTGGTACAATTCATTCAGAGAGCATTTGGCAATACTTGGTAAAACTGAATATTTGTATGCTACTTAATTTCCTTTCTAGGTTGTATACTCTACGTGCTCAAGGAAATATACCACAAGAACATGTACTAAAGAATTCTCACATTGAAAATTGGAAACAACCTAAATGTCCACTTCAGGGCAATTGATACATAAACTTAATTATGCATATAAAATGGATTACTATATGGAAGTTAAAGCAAATATATTGTTGAGGGACAAAAGGAAGTTCAAGAATGATCCATAACATTATGATGCCATTTATACAAAGTTTAAGCAAACACATTTTAAAAAACACATAGATTTTTATGGATAAATGCCACTGAGTAACAGCTAATGTTGAAAATTCTGAAAGAGATGGGAATACCAGACCACCTGATCTGCCCCTTGAGAAACCTGTGTGCAGGTCAGGAAGCAACAATTAGAACTGGACATGGAACAACAGACTGGTTCCAGATAGGAAAAGGAGTACATCAAGGCTGTATATGGTCATCCTGCTTATTTAACTTATATGCAGAGTACATCATGAGAAACGCTGGACTGGAAGAAACACAAGCTGGAATCAAGACTGCTGGGAGAAATATCAATATCCTCAGATATGCAGATGATACCACCTTTATGGCAGAAAGTGAAGAAGAACTAAAGAGCCTCTTGGGTGAAAGTGAAAGAGGAGAGTGAAAAAGTTGGCTTAAACCTCAACATTCAGAAAATTAAGATGGTGGCATCTGGTCCCATCACTTCATCAATAGATGAGGAAATAGTGGAAACAGTGACAGACTATTCTGGGGGCGGGCTCCCTGGTGGCTCAGAGGTTAAAGCGTCTGCCTGGAATGTGGGAGACCTGGGTTCGATCCCTGGGTCAGGGAAGATCCCCTGGAGAAGGAAATGGCAACCCACTCCAGTACTCTTGACTAGAGAATCCCATGGAGGGAGGAGCCTGGTAGGCTACAGTCCAAACCCACTCCAGTACTCTTGACTAGAGAATCCCATGGAGGGAGGAGCCTGGTAGGCTACAGTCCATGGGGTCGCAAAGATTGGACACAACTGAGTGACTTCACTTTCACTTTCAAAATCATTGCAGATGGTGACTGCAGCCATGAAATTAAAAGACATTTACTCCTTGGAAGTAAAGTTACGACCAAGCTAGACAGCATATTAAAAAGCAGAGACGTTACTTTGCCAACAAAGATCCATCTAGTCAAGGCTACGGTTTTTCCAGTGGTCATGTTTGGATGTGAGAGTTGGACTATAAAGAAAGCTGAGTGCTGAAGAATTGATGCTTTTGAACTGTGGTGTTGAAGAAGACTCTTGAGAGTCCCTTGGACTGCAAGGAGATCCAACCAGTCCATCGTAAAGGAAATCAGTGCTGAATATTCATTGGAAGGACTAATGCTGAAGCTGAAGCTTCAATACTTTGGCCACTTGATGCGAAGAACTGACTCACTGGAAAAGACCCTGATGCTGGGAAAGACTGAAGGCAGGAGGAGAAGCAGACAACACAGGATGAGTTGGTTGGATGGCATCACCAACTCGATGGACATGAATTTGAGCAAGCTCCAGGAGCTGGTGATGGACACGGAAGCCTGGCGTGCTGTAGCCCATAGGGTCGCAAAGAGTCGGACACAACGGAGTGACTGAACTGAACTGATAGTTAAAGTACTCAGGCAATTTCTTTATAGACTCCATTTCCAGCAAAGGCAAAATTTCTTCAGACAAATATTTTAAGCAAAGAAGCAAAATGTATCAAATATACTGATCAATCCCATACATTTTCCTGATTTCTAGTGCATTAATTATCCAGCAACATTAAAATGTTTGGTCCAAATGTAAATATGTAAACCTCTATAAGAATTATAATTTATCTTGCATATTAAATTCTTAGAGGTACAACAATATCTCCTATAAAGCAAAGAAGCAAAATGTATCAAATATACTGATCAATCCCATACATTTTCCTGATTTCTAGTGCATTAATTATCCAGCAACATTAAAATGTTTGGTCCAAATGTAAATATGTAAACCTCTATAAGAATTATAATTTATCTTGCATATTAAATTCTTAGAGGTACAACAATATCTCCTATATCTCATTTTTCTAAAGAATAAACACTCCATTATGTAAGTTTTACATGCAAACATTACATTTGTATTTTGGATAATCAAGTTTATAAAATGATGTGTTTTCTCTGTCCAATATACATAAAAGCAAACAGTTCTATAAATCAAATGGTTAAAGATATGGTCATTTTACTACATTTGCAGAGAGGAACTTCTGTCTCACCCATTCTGGAGTCTTGGACAATCACTTTACAAGGCAAATCACACCAGTAAGAAAATGATAATAACAATGAAATACATGAAACTATTAAGTTGGCATAAAAGTTTGTTCAGGTCTTCCCATAACATCTTGTGGAAAAACCCGAACAAACTTTATGACCATCCCAATTTCTTTGGAAGGAATGATGCTAAAGCTGAAACTCCAGTACTTTGGAAGCTGAAACTCCAGTACTTTGGCCACCGCACGCGAAGAGTTGACTCATTGGAAAAGACTCTGATGCTGGGAGGGATTGGGGGCAGGATGAGAAGGGGACGACAGAGGATGAGATGGCTGGATGGCATCACTGACTCGATGGACGTGAGTCTGAGTGAACTCCGGGAGTTGGTGATGGACAGGGAGGCCTGGCGTGCTGCGATTCAAGGGGTCGCAAAGAGTCGGACCCAACTGAGCGACTGAACTGAAGTGAATATTTAACTGGACGCATCAGCTCACTTTATATCTGGAATATGACTTGGCTGAGCTACCATTAAGAAGTGAAGAAAACAGGGCTTCCCTGTTGGTTCAGAAGAATTTGCCTTGCAATGCAAGGGACACCGGTTTGATCCCTGGTCTGGAATGATCCCACATGCATTGGAGCAGCTAAGCCCACACGCCACAGCTGCTGAGCCTGTTCTCTAAAGGCCTGGGAACTGCAACTTCTGTGCTCGTGTGCTGCACCTACTGAAGCCCACACCCTCTGGAGCCCATGCTCCCCGACAAGGGAAGCCAGTGCAACGAGAAACCACAACTAGAGAGGAGCCCCCACTCCTCACAACTAGAGAAAGGCCTGTGCAGCGAGGAAGACCCGCCACAGCCAAAACACAAGTAGGTACTTCAAAGAAGTGAAGACAATGAATAAAACTAGTTTTCTGGATGCAGTGGCCTTATAATGCCATCTTTCATACTCAAAGACGATGCATCTGCTATAGACTGTGGTCACTAGAGCGTATGCTGTTGTATAGACTAATGGGTAACCGATAGTGCGTTCCACCCTCTGCTCATGTGAAAATTGTTCCTTGATTTGTGGTCTGAGCCTCGGGCAGAACTGTCATCCTCCTCAGCTCTGCCTTCAGAGCCCTTGCTGGCCGCATTCTGGAAGAGTGCATCCACCGCAGCCTCTTTCAGTTCTCTCTGTAAGCCGTAGTTCTTATGTGCAGCAAACAGTGAAAGCCAAGAAGAAATCAAGAAATCCTAAGGTTATAAAGCATCAAAGAAGAGTCTTATAGAGCATGATCCTCAAAATGTGGGTCAGCATCACATGGAAACTTGGAAATTTGCATGCTTTACATCACACCTACTGAATCAGAAAGTCTGAGGTGAGGACTGGCAACCTGGGTTTTAATAACTTGTCCCCCAGTAAATCTGATGCACACCAAAGACAAAACTACTGCGGTACAGAAACAGTAAAGAGGTTAGAAATTTACATAAGACATCGGAGAATAAGTTAGATTTGGCACTTACACGTGAATAGCTATCCAGTAAAATGACACTACACACACACACATATAGGCATTTTATTGATATTTAATGAAAATAATCTTTATTATTATGCTTTATCCACCATGAAAGAGACCTTGATTAACCAAAAAGAAGAGGAGCTCTGTAGTAACCTATAACCTTGGAGAAAAATGCTTCAATTAGATGAAAATGGAGGAAAAAATACAATATTTTTTTAGACAAAAGGAGTATGTAGTTGAAATCTAAGATTTATTTTGCAAACATCTGAGTATCTATTGTGTGTAAATTATATAGCCCTAATATAGAAAGATCTGCAAGACATATTGCTGGATACAAAAGGGTAAATTACAAAGTACTAGGAATATTATAATTTTATTTATATTCCAAAAGCCAACAAGTCAAAAATTACATGTTCTTACATCTTTGGAGATTAAGGACAGATAAAAAATGATGACAAAGGACTTTCTGTTTTTATTCTGCATTCTTCTCTGTAATTTGGATGTTTATAATAAGATGCAGTTATATCATTTCACAATTAATTTACAAAAAATGTTGAAAGAAGTCAATCAGGTACATACTACCAAAAAACTGCATGTTATAAAGATCTGGACTAGAAATTTGGGCAGTTAGAATTGAAAGCTACAAGAAAAATCTCAAAGGAGTATGGAATGAGTGAAAGTGGGTGTACAGTGAAACAGATAGAAGATCAAACATGGCACCAGGGTATCAAAACTGCATCACAGAAGGACAACGTACTCAGCAGCACATCAGAAGGCAGAGAGTAGTGAGCAGTAAGAGCTACAGCATCTCAATGGGAAGTTATGCCTGTATTTCCTCATTTGTACATGGGACTAAGAATCATTACCCTGCAGTCTTGTTTTGAGATTAAGGAAAATCATGTGCGTAAAGTGATCAATGCCTGGCCACACTCACACTTAATAAATGGCACTTACTTTAAGGGAACTGATTGAAGGGACAAGATATATTTGCTTTTAGACGTGCAGGCTTGGAGGAAATGATAGAACCCAAGTGAATATGTGAACGTGAGCTTAGGTCTCTGTGTCTGAACTGACTTCTCTGTTCTGCCTGTCCAGTCTTGACTAGGCCACGCCGCCACCAGGTGGCAGTAGTCCATTTTACTAATCAAAAAAAGCGAACTACAGCGCTCAGTTCAGTTCAGTTCAGTCGCTCAGCTGTGTCTGACTCTTTCCAACCCCATAGACTGCAGTGCGCTGCGCCAGGCTTCCCTGTCCATCACCAACTCCCGGAGCTTGCTCAAATTCATGTCCATCGAGTCGGTGATGCCAACCAACCATCTCATCCTGTGTTGTCCCCTTCTCCTCCTGCCTTCAATCTTTCCCAGCATCAGGGTCTCTTCCAATGAGTCAGTTCTTCGCATCAGGTGACCAAAGTCAAAGTCACCTGA
>SJYX01024271.1:0-19903 GCA_006410675.1 Oreotragus oreotragus | reverse complement strand
TAGTGTAGTCAGTGAAGCAGAAGTAGATGTTTTTCTTGAATTCTCTTGCTTTCTCAATGATAAAACAGATGTTGGCAATTTGATCTCTGGTTTCTTTGCCTTTTCTAAAACGAGCTTGAACATCAGGAAGTTCACGGTTCACGTATTGCTGAAGCCTGGCTTGCAGAATTTTGAGCATTACTTTACTAGCGTGTGAGATGAGTACAATTGTGCGGTAGTTTGAGCATTCTTTGCCATCGCCTTTCTTTGGGATGGGAATGAAAACTGACCTTTTCCAGTCCTGTGGCCACTACTGAGTTTTCCAAAGTTGCTGGCATATTGAGTGCAGCACTTTCACAGCCTCATCTCTCAGGATTTGAAATAGCTCAACTGGAATTCCAGCACCTCCACTAGGTTTGTTCATAGTAATGCTTCCTAAGGGCCACTTGACTTCACATTCCAGGATGTCTGGCTCTAGGTGAGTATTCACACCATCA
This sequence comes from Oreotragus oreotragus, assembly GCA_006410675.1. Taxonomy (NCBI): domain Eukaryota; kingdom Metazoa; phylum Chordata; class Mammalia; order Artiodactyla; family Bovidae; genus Oreotragus; species Oreotragus oreotragus. The sequence goes on along the minus strand of SJYX01024271.1, from coordinate 19,427 downwards.
TCATTATCTGGATCATAAAGATCTTTTTTGTACAGTTCTTCTGTGTATTCGCGCCACCTCTTCTTAGTATCTTCTGCTTCTGTTAGGTCCATACCATTTCTGTCCTTTATTGTGCCCGCCTTTACATGAAATTAAAGCAATAACTATATATATATATTAAGCTAGCTATATAAATATATGTAAAGCTAACTAAAGCTAGAGTGTGATTAACTGGACTATATTTTACAAAAAGGACAGAACGTGTCTTTTAAAAAAAAAAAAGTATGCAGTGTTACTGAAAACTAACACCTAAGTAATATAGATATCAATCAAAATTTAGGAAAATAAACCTGTGGATACTTGTGGTATCTCCATTAATGTTTCCTTATTTCATTTACTAGAGCCTTATTCTATTCACTCTGCTGCCTCACTGACTAGCACAAAGTAGACACTCATAACTCCAACAAGATGGAGGTTATTTCCTCCTATCTTTTTAAAAGGGGACACTCATCCTCAGTAACTTCTGGCTAATGTTTAGAAATTTAACAAATAATTTCTTTTCCCAATATCTCCCTAACAACTAAGATGGCTAGCCTTAAACTCTAAAGATGCCTGCTGCTGCTGCTGCTGCTGAGTCGCTTCAGTCGTGTCCGACTCTGCGACCCCATAGACGGCAGCCCACCAGGCTCCGCCATCCTTGGGATTCTCCAGGCAAGAGTACTGGAGTGGGTTGCCATTTCCTGCTCCAATGCGTGAAAGTGAAAAGTGAAAGTGAAGTCGCTCAGTCTGTCCGACCCTTAGCGACCCCATGGACTGCAGCCCACCAGGCTCCTCTGTCCATGGGATTCTCCAGGCAAGAGTACTGGAGTGGGCTGCCATTGCCTTCTCCTAAAGACGGCTAGCTAGACTCTAAAAAAAGTAGATCTCTAATACCAATACTTGTATTCTCCTCAAAAATAGCACACACACAAAAAGTGGGTAGATCAACTTGGCATAGCCACCAATGGGAAAGTACTCGGGGATGACTCCCCTCGTAGAATGCAGGTTAGGGGTGTTTTTATTGCTGTCATCATGGTAACACAGGTTATTATGGATAAAAAACCACCTCTTGTCCCCACCAGTGTGGTTTGGGAGAATCAGCGAGACTAACATTTTTGCAAAATACCACAGCTTGCAGGGTACATTCATAATCACATTTAGCCATTTATGGTACCCAAGGCTTGGAATCATGACCCCTTAAGCTATGGAGGTTCTGTATGACTTGCCTGCAGTAATCTGTTTCAGTAACATTGCCAGGAAAGCCTCTATCAAAGTTCCCTATGGTCCAGGTAATTTTCATGTCCTTTCCCCTTCCCTCCCCTTCCCTTCCCTTTGGCTCAGCATCCCTCTTGGCTTGTAGTAATTAACCCTGTCACTTTTCCCCACTCTCTTATTATGATAAAGACAAAAAGATAATAATAATACTGATCAATGTATTCAGTTAGTTTTCCTTCCTTTCCATTTCCCCCACCACAACCTTTGTCCCACGCATCATCACCATTTGGACTATGGCAATGTTTTACTGCTACCTTGAATCTTAATAGCTTCTGCTTCCAGATCACACACAAGGAGCCAGGCACCGTGGCTACAAGTTTATGTGCATCAGCTCAGGCTCTCTCCCACTTGCTCACCACCACCACGAGATTAACCATCAGAAAACATGACCTGGTACCTCTCACCAGTACATACACATAAAAAAAGTTTTAAGGCTTCCCTTTGCTCGTGGAGTAAAACCTTTATGAACTCACCTCCACGTGGCCACTAGCCATTTCTTCAGCCTTATCTTCCCTATATCAATTCTGCTCCAGCTAAACACATCCTCTTCCCACTATTGGTGGTAGCATCACTTAAAACCTGCCTCCCTAGCATTCCTTCAGTGCTCAGCCACTACTCCTCTGGTTTGGCAAGACACACGCAAAAGCTAGTGCTGCACAGTATTACTTTTTATTTTGAGATCAGTCCCTGTGTTCACCTGAGGCTGCAGATCTCCCTGGCATGAAGACTGAGGCTGATAACACCAGCTATGCTTTTTGGAACAGTTAAATAAATAGTTGCTGATGAAGCAGTTAACACATTGTATCTCAGTGTGGGCATTTTATATAGTCTTTTGATTTATACTGAACGTTGGACTTAATGCCTGTGTTTCACGTAATCTTTTATTTGTTTTTGCCAAAGAGCGTGGAGGGCAAAGCATTTAAGGAAGAAGCCTTATCTGCTCTGGCCCAATGGCAGCACAGATTCGGATGTTAATTGGGCTCAGACTGCAGATTTCAATCTAACCACTCTCTTCTGCCAAAGGGAACAGTTGTGTGTGAATGTAGAGACCAAAAATGAGGCTGACTTTTCTGTCTTCCAAAACACAGAGATATCAGGGCTGCATACAGGAAAAGCGTGTGTGATAAAGTCACAGTGTCACATCCAGTATCTGAGGTAGGACTTGCAGGCAGAGAAAGACCAGGAAATTCCTTGTACGGGTCGTTTGATAAAGCTTTGTTGCTGCTATTGCTCACCTTTGTAGTCATCATGAAAGGGGACTTTTGAAGGAATTTTCTCAGGGAGGAAGTAAGGTTAACTAATTGGTACTTTCCCTACTGAGAGGGGTACAGTACCACGTGTTTATGAAAGCACCTGATTGTAACCTGAATCCACTTCCCTGAGTTAGTCATCAAAAGTACACAATTCCTCACAAAAAGTTTAGGAAGAATACAACAAAGTTTAGACAAGCATTCAGTCTCAAGGGACTGTTTTTGCTTCCCAACCATTTCAACAGAGTAAAAGGAAATAAAAGTTAATATTTTTAAAATAAAAAACAAAATGTGTACATATATGATGGTGTTTCCAATCATCAAGCCTGAAATAAAAGTGAAAAATTTAACCTATGTACTCTGTTTTTGTACATTTGTGATAATGCTTGTCCTAGAAACTAGAGGAATATGGGTTAGAGTTGAAAGCGTTAAACATTGAATAGTTTCTATCTTTGTCACATCCAAAGAAAGTAAACTGATTTTGTAATTCCTGAGGAAATACTTTACTTCACAAAACATCACACATGTTCATTCCCATTTCTTTCTTACATGAATAAGCTTTGAGGTGCTAAGGTTTCTTTTTAATGGTTATATGGGTCACTAATTTCAGAGTGACTTAGTTTCCTGCCCCTCAAAAATAGTTACCTTCCTTCATGAATCATTTTCTTTCTCACTCCAAGACAGAAAGCTAAAAGGAACTTTTTAATTCACTTAACTTTATAGAATTTTAATTTCCAATGTCATGAATGATATTTATCTCAACCCACTTTATTTAAACCATTGAGTATTCCTTTAAAAGCTACAAAATAACTTTTTCTTTGAGAACCATCTTCATGGAATGGCAACCCACTCCAGTGTTCTTGCCTGGAGAATCCCATGGACAGAGGAGCCTGGCAGGGGTCTACAGTCCACGGGCTCACAGAGAGCCGGACACGACTGAGCGACTAATATTATAAGGTTTGAGCCTAATCAGTGGGTGGTCCCTGTGTGCGCCTGCTCTGGATGGACTCATAAAGCCATGTTTTGGATTTGGCAGGCCAGTCTGAATTTTCTGGATAACAAGTTTCTCATATAAAAAGAGAAAAAAAAAAAGAAAAGGAGCATATATATCCTTTTTATAAATATCAGAGATTTTATTCAAAATATTTTGTGACTGATAGAGCACAGGTACCCATTATTAGAACAGACACCAGCAAAACCAGAGGCTCATGTTTAACTTTCAACCTGGTACTTATCATTTCAACACTAAATGATGCACTGTGTCATCCCTCATTTTCACTGAATTCTTTATCCCATATAAAAGATAGGAAACACCTTTAAAGTATCTTTACCTTCTCATTACCATACAGGGTAATATTGATATAATTTTCTATATGCTTATATGCTGAAATATATCTGTTATATTCACTTCATAAGTATATGAAGAACAGATGAATGCAAGCAAAAGAGGAAAATAAGAGTACATTCCTTTTCCTTTGAGAATTTAGAGTATCAACCGAGGGACAAAAGATCATTTTAACTGGGTAATAACTCAAAAAGATAGTGATCAAACAAAAAGAACATTTAATCACCAAGGGGTGCTGTCAGAGATCTGAAAATTAACAGTGAGTCAATGATGGAAGCCTTCTTAAAGAAAACACACTTTGAATACAGGTTTGGAAAAGATGAGAAATCCAAAGAAATGAAGGGCAAGGGCATGTGCACAACTGAAGAACCAGCAAGGTGTCTGTGAGCAGGTTGGTTTGGTTGGCAACAGTGAGGGGGGAGGGACCATTAAAGGAAGAAACAAGAAAACCAGTTCTTTGATGTTTATAGGTAATTGCAGGTGGAAACTACTAACTCAAAGGGAGAAGCAGATCATCAGCAAAATTTTAAAAGTTCATGGGGAGGGTAAGATATTCCACTTAAGATTTTAAATGGGATATAGTATTAAGTTTGAGGCACACCAGCAAAAATGGCAGAAAATTTTGATTTGTACTTTTAAAATTATTTAGTGAACAAATTTAAGAGATGACAATATGGAGCATGGAAACAAGAAGGACTTCTTCTGTGGGAGGAACACAGGAGAGTTGATCAGAAGTTTACAGCTGCAAAAATTTTTATGTGGGTCCGCGAGTAAATCTTTGAAATTCACTGTAAATGGGTTTTAATGAATATATGCATTTTTCTGGAACATGAATCCATCGTTTCTTTAAATTCTCCATGATGTCTATGACAGAAAATACTCATCTTCCTTAATAAGTTTAGGTGTTTTTTTTCAGGTTCACACAAGAACTGGTGACAAAGCTATAACTACAGTCTGCTGCTGCTGCTGCTAAGCTGATCCAGTCGTGTCCGACTCTGTGCGACCCCCGTAGACGGCAGCCCACAGGCTCCCCCGTCCCTGGGATTCTCCAGGCAAGAACACTGGAGTGGGTTGCCATTTCCTTCTCCAGTGTGTGAAAGTGAAAAGTGAAACTACAGTCTACCAGCATAAAATTCATCCACTCATTCATTTTTCACTCAACAGTGACAAGGATTCATCTAAACACCTACTCTGTGCATGCACAGTTCAGGCTGGTAGAATTACAGCTGAGAATGGAAGGAACACGAAATCCTGCTGAAGGAGGAAACAGACAGAACAGGCTCCATCTTGAAAGCAGGACTCCATCTAGGGCTGAACTGTGGACTTTGAGCTAAATGCCCAGTATCTATGGAAACGACATACCAACTGGAAAACCAGGCCCCCTGGATGGAAGAACCCCAGGGCTCATACCTAGACTCTCCATTGCCTAAAAGAATACCCTAATTATCTGTGTAACTGAATAGAATCATACATTCTATTATGCTTATTGGGGTATGACCACAGGCCTATTGATAATCGTCCACTGTTAACTACCTGGGCTTAAGGCGTATGAATCACAGGTTAACTTTGATTGTATCTTTCTCTTTCTTTGTTCAGACTAGTTTCAGGGAATTTGGGGAGGTAGGTTTGGGCACATACACTTAGGGTATATAAGGTTTTCACAAAAACTGGTTGGGGTCCTTGGCTAAGAGGAAACTCTGCCTTGGGCCTGCCGGTGTAATAAACTGCACTCCACTCTCTGCATTGTCCTTCTGAGTGAGTTTGTTTCCCAGAACGTGTGGCTACAACATTGCCTCTGTGGATCTTGCATACTAATGGGGAAGCAACAAACAAAATACATGAGTAATTATACAGTATTCAAAGGCGATATGTGCAAAAGAGAAAGAAAAAGAAGCAAAGGAAGGAAGAGGGAGATTGCATTTTTAGAATCACTCTTAGTAGGCAGCAGTATGTGGCAGGTGGAATTCCAGAGGGTTTTGCTTGTGTTTCTAAACTCAAAGTAATCAAAATAAATAGAGATGTGGAGAAACACTGAATTGCATCTTTGAGAGGAGTAAACGAGTGAGGATCATAATCTACTCTAGGATTGAAGCCAATATCCAGATTTTTCAACTGCAATTTGGCCAAGATCTGTTAGCAGATTTTTTTTCTAATTAAAGAACAAACAATGCCCATCAACTTCACTCATGTTTATCAGGGACGTTTATGAAAATGCAGGAGCTATGAGTATCCCCCAAGGGTCTCCTGGGAAGCAGTGGCCCTTTAGCCAAAGAAAAGTGAGCAAGCTGTTTAACGGGAAGAGTATTGTTTTATGAAAAATAACTATACATAGGATAGAAATACTATTTCTGATTATAGTAGAATAAATAAAGTAGGATTCGTTCATAGATATCTCTTAAAGCCATATAAAATCAAACTATTTAAATGAAATTATCTTTCACATTTGGCAAATATACAATGAAGAACAAAATCTTTGTCTAGTCTTAACCCATACATGGCACAAAGACACACACATATGTGTGGAAAAGGATGTGTAAATATGTGTGGGGGGGGCGGGAGTGTGTCTGCAGCTACCATTAATCAGGTGTGCGCCAATTGCACTGCCATTTTAGGGATTTAAATGAAACAGGTGTTCCCAGGCAGACAAGGAGTGAGACAAAGAATTCAGTAAAGGTCAGAAAAAACATTGCTTTTCCTTTTTCTTTCCATAATCTGACCCTGTGTACCCAGCTACCCACTAAAATTGAATATAATTAACAATTATCAATAATAACCCTAGCATAAATAACTGATGCTTATAACCTTCATAAATGCCACCCACTGGACTTTGAAATGCTAGAAGCTGAACAGTCCATAGAGCAGCTGGTTCTTGTCAAAAGGAAAGCGGGAAGCAGTGCCAGAAAATACACCTTTTGTTTTCAGTGTCAACAAGCTATTTGTCAGGAAACAAAAGGAAGGCTCCGCCAGCCCTGGTGGATGTTTCTGAACCTGAAAATTGGTTTCCTGCCTGTTTTTGCTTAGAATTAGAGAAAACGGTGGTTGCAAAAGTATATTAAAACCTCACTCCTGGGAACTGTTAGGAGGAAAGTTTGTCTGAGAGAATGAAAGCTGTCACTCAACACCCACTCTGCCACATACACACCAACCAGCACCACTTAACCTCCTCCAGGGCCTCAGTTCCCATCCCCCTAAGTCTGCATAAGAATGCCAGGCAGAGCAGGTACCAGACAAATGCCCCCAGGCTGAGGTGGAGCTGAGAATGCTGAAAGTTCCCAAGTGCAGCACACCATTCAGAGGCAGGAAGCCAAGTACCCAGGGTCTGAAAATTACAGCCTTGTTTAGGTTTTGGTTTTAATTTTTTAGAACAGACTTGTGGACATGGGATGGGGGATGGGGGAAGGGGGACGAATTGATAGAGCAGCAGCGACATTTCTCAGTTCAGTTCAGTTCAGTCGCTCAGTCGTGTCCAACCTTTTGTGACCCCATGGACCAAAGCACACCAGGCCTCCCTGTCCATCACCAACTCCCAGAGTTCACTCAGACTCACGTCCATTGAGTTGGTGATGCCATCCAGCCATCTCATCCTCTGTCATCCCCTTCTCCTCCCGCCTTCAATCTTTCCCAGCCTCACGGTCTTTGCAAATGAGTCAGTTCTTCGCAACAGGTGGCCAAAGTATTGGAGTTTCAACTTGACATGTATCAGTTCAGTTCAGTTACTCAGTCGTGTCTGACTCTTTGCGACCCCATGAATCGCAGCACGCCAGGCCTCCCTGTCCATCACCAACTCCCAGAGTTCACTCAGACTCACGTCCATCGAGTCCGTGATGCCATCCGGCCATCTCATCTTCTGTCGTCCCCTTCTCATCCAGCCCCCAATCCCTCCCAGCATCAGAGTCTTTTCCAATGAATCAACTCTTCGCATGAGGTGGCCAAAGTACTGGAATTTCAGCTTTAGCATCATTCCTTCCAAAGAAACCCCAGGATTGATCTCCTTTAGGATGGACTGGTTGGATCTCCTTGCAGTCCAAGGGACTCTCAAGAGTCTTCTCCAACACCACAGTTCAAAAGCATCAATTCTTTGATGCTCAGCCTTCTTCACAGTCCAACTCTCACATCCATACATGACAACAGGAAAAACCATAGCCTTTATATACACATGTAAAATAGATAGCTAGTGGGAAGCTGCTATAAAGCACAGGGAGCTCAGATCGGTGCTCAGCTCTGTGCTTTGAGGAGACAGCCTTTCTCTTACATCTGTATCTTCGACCTCAAATCTTTGTTCTCTCTGGTCCACTCTGCTCCATGTTGGACTTCAATCTTATTTTCAACCCATCCAACAAGTCATAAATTTAAAGCAAATATTTAGAGACAATCTAGAATAGAAAGCAAGTTCACACATACCAGAAATCTCTGTTCTAAAAATTTTAATATCCTTTCCCCTAAAGAGAAAACTTGCCAACACCTTCTTTTCCTTCAGATCCAGGGCCCTAATTTACAGAGTTTTTTCAATAAAATACCCCCCGCTACTGTAGGCAAGGCGATTTGGTCTGGGCCTCCTGGAGATTCCAACAGACATCAAATTATTCTTTCAGTAAAGGTCCATGCACTCCAGGTCTTGATTCTCATCAACACCAACAGTGAGAGTTTTGAAAATAGAATTTTCTTCAGCACATCAAATCCTTAGGCAAGCAGCTCTCCCACCACTGGCCATATCAGAGTATGGCCACGTAGTTATGCATATTCTTGTGTCAAGGGCAAGGACACACCCAGGCTTAGGGGTGAAGGGGCAGAGTTTCTCCCAGTTACAGTTATCCTTTAAATAATGAAATTTTATTAAAATAATGGATTTCTTGAATTAGGTTAAAATATTTGTTCTCTCAAAGTGTCTTAATAAGGGGATACATTCCAATGACACACAATGTAAATATTATTTATAAATAGCATATAAGCTATTTGTATACAAGTTCCAAGGTGGCGTCAGTGTTAAAGAGTCCACCTGTCAAGGTAGGAGATAAAAGAGGTACGGATTCGATCAGGAAGATCCCCTGGAGAAGGAAATGGCAACCCACTCCAGTATTCTTGCCTGGAAAACTCCATGGACAGAGGAAAACGGGCAAGCTACAGTCCATGGAGTCACAGAGTCCAATACAAGTGAGCACGCACACGCTGGTAAATTGGTATGTGTTCTAAGAAGCTGAACTATGCCCTGCATGGATGGCCACCTTACTAATTAACCAACTGTAATTCAGTAAGATTTCATTTCATACTTTTAGTGATACAAAGATTTTCCCACCTACTAAAACACTAGTAGCCTGGGATTAATTAAAGAACTCAGTGAAATATAGAGTATAGTAAACTCTGACCTGTCAGTTGTATCCCAGAAAAGAGGTTTTTTTTTTAATTGGAGGATAATTGCTTTACAACGTTGTCCTGGTTTCTGCCATACAACAGTGTGAGTCACCTATAAGTATACGTATGTCCCCTCCCTCTTGAGCCTCCTTCCCAACCTGCATCCCATCCTCTTAAGTTTTTATCACAGAACACCAGGTTGAGCTTCCTGTGTTATCCAGCAACTTTCCACTACCTACTACTTTACATATGGTAATGTATATGTTTCAGGGCTACAGAAAAGATTTTTAAACCTTATAGATTTGAAAAGACCTGCTGTTGGAATGACAACACAGGACAGGAACACTCAAGAGCTTCAAGACTGGGACTCTCAATAGGCATGAGGTTTTTACCAGGCTGAATGATGGTAGATTTATTATATAAGACCCCTCCTTCCCACTTAACTCCTACTCTTCCTTTGGATTGTAGCTTAAGTATCTCAGGCTAAGAAATCCTTGTCTGCAAGCCAGGTGAATAGGAGCACCACATTCCTTTCCTTGTTGTTTTTTAAAAAATATTTTTTGATTAATTCTCACTTCCCTACCATACTTGTACGTGCCAAGAGAGCAAGACCCTATTTTTCTGCTCATCACTCCAATGCTCAGAGCCTACCACAACACCTGGTACTAAATATACTATCAGTAAAGATCATGAATGAATGAACAAATGATTATTTGGGGATGTGACTCTTACCGAGTTAAAGTGAGTCCTACAAAGTTAAAGCTAACAAAATAACATTTAAAAATAAGACATCAATATAGAGAGAATCGTCTGAAGGTTTTGAATAGAGAACAAAAGAGTAAGTCAGATTTTATCAGTCATTAATATCATCATAGCCAATCAGATGATCACAGTCCTGCAAATAAGGGGACAATAACAAATCACCGTAAGGACAGCACCTGGATTTCACTTCACAAGTCACATCAGACCTACGTCATGGCACTCATTCTCCTGGCAAATCTTGGAGTAGTCAAAGCAGGTACTTCAATACCCTCATTGTGTGGAGGAGAAAACTAGAGCCAAGAGAAACAGCATAACCTGGTCAAGTCATGGAGGTAACAGGCAGTGCCAGAGTGTTGGCAGATGTGCAAAGCACTTTGGTGCAATTTCTCTAATACTGTGCAGAATGTGGAGTAAGAAACATGTCCACAAATCAAAATTTTACTCTACAGGGTGGGTCAGAAATAAAAAGAAATGATTGCATAAAGGGGTTAAAAATATTATAAAAAGATATTTTAAAATTTTTACCTAAACTTGTAGAAAATTGCCCCCACAATATGGTCTTAGTAAAAAACAGGATATTTAGGGATACACCCCTTTCACTGTGAGTACATAATCTCTTATGCTGTCTTCCAGAGAGAGTGCTAAACAGAGTGAACCATCGCATTGGACTATAGCAACAAATCATGTATTTTTGTTTTTTATTTTTTACATTTCTCTTCAACTTCACTGATTTCCTACAAAAAAAAGAAAATCACATGAGGATATTTACCTTTTATTTTCTTTGACATCCTGCCTAAAAAAATACTACATACAACACAAAGGGCTGCTCACTGTCAATAGTCTAGACTTACTATGAATCCACTTATTAAAAATGTTCTCATAGAATACAGAATATATTTTTAAAAAGTTAAACACTAATTCCTGTTTGTTGTTCAGAGGTAAACTTGGCTGCACAAAGATCAAAAATTGAAAATGGAAAGCAAAATAAGATTCAAATAAATATTTAAATAAGTAAAACAGCCCTAAAATTATAGATGATATTGCAGATAATAAATTATGAAGCTTAAAGCAGATTTTCCATACTACCAACCCAAAACACTGATTAGGCATTTCAAAAATAAAACTAAATTATTACTTATTCTTTCTATAGAAAATGGTATTATAAAATCATTTTCTCATAAAGAGCTTAATTCTTTTTTTAAAGGGAACCTCCTCCTCTAGACTATGTAAGCTGTAGATTCATGAAACCTAGATCCATCCATGTTCAGAAATATTTTCTTTTAAAAAATCTCAAAACACACAAGCTTCCCATTTCCTTTGGTTTCATACTCATAACAAATTTTTAAGCTTAGTATTATAGCAATTTTCAGACATATTCCAAAGCAGAAACAGTAGTTTAATGACTTACTTTTATCCAATTGTCAACTTTATCAACATTTTTGAAGTCTTATTTTTTGTAAGGCAGGCAAACCTTGGAGACACTGAGCATTTTCGATGGTTCCAACCCATCAGAATAAAGTGTGTATAAGTGTATATAGAGTACAATAATAAAGAATCTGCCTGCAATGCAGGAGACCCCAGTTCAATTACTGGGTTGGGAAAATCCCCTGGAGAAGGGATTGGCTATCCACTCCAGTATTCTTGGGCTTCCCTTGTGGCTCAGCTGGTAAAGAATCCATCTGTAATGTGGGAAACCTCGGTTCGATCGCTGGTCAGGAAGATCCCCTGGAGAAGGGAAAGGCTACCATCACTCCAGTATTCTGGCCTGGAGAATTCCATGGACTGTATAATCCACGGGGTCACAAAGAGTCAGACACGACTCACTCACTCACTCACTCGCTCATCGCAATAATAAAGTGAATCACATGAATTTTTTAACTTCCCAGGGCATATAAAATTATGTCTACACATATTGTAGCCTATTAAGTATGTGACGGGCTTCCTTAGTGGCTCAGAGGTAAAGACTCCAGCTGCAATGCAGGAGACATGGGTTTGATTCCTGGGTCAGGAAGATCCCTTGGAAAAGGAAATGGCAACCCACTCCAGTATTTTTGCGTGGGAAATTCCATGGACAGAGAAGTCTAGCAGGCTGCAGCCCATGGGGTCTTGAAAGAGCAGGACATGACTTAGTGACTAAACAACAATAAAGATTAAGACAATTTACATTCCTTAATTTAAAAACACTTTATTGCTTTAAAATGCTAACTATCATCTGAGCCTTCAGTGAGTTGTAATCTTTTTGCTGGTGGAAGGTCTTGCCACGATATTGATGGCTGCTGACTGATCACGGCAGTGGTAGCTGAAGGTAGTTGTGGCAATTTCTTAAAATGAAACAATAAATCTTGCCACAATTTGGAAGACTTCTTTCCTTAAGCCTCCTAAATTAACGTGTACTAACTTCAAAATTTCTTCTGCAGCTTCCTCACCTCTTTCAGCCTTCTAGAAGAAGTGAAGAGAGCTAGCACATTGCTCTGAATTAGGCTTTGGTTTAAGGAAATGTTGTGGCTCGTTTGATCTTCCAACCAGACCACTAAACCTTTCTCCATATGAATAGTAAGGCTGTTTTGTTTCCTTATCATTCATGTGCTCACTGAAGCAGTACTTTTAATTTCCTTCAAGAACTTTTTCTTTCTGTTCATAGCTTGGCTAACTGTTTGGCACAAGAGGGCCAGCTTTCAGCTTATCTTGGCTTTCAACATGCTTTCCTCACTAAGCTTAATCATTTCTAGCTTTTTACTTAAAGCAAGAGACATATACCTCTTCCTTTCACTTGATCACTTAGAGATTACTGTAGGGTTATTAATTGGCTTAACTTCATTATAGTTGTGTTTCAAGGAACAGGGATGTCTGCTGGAGGAGAGGCAGAAAGGTGAGGGAAAAGGCCATTGGTGAAGTTGTCAGAACACACCCAACATTTATCAATTAAGTTCTCTGTTTTGTATGTGGTACATGGAGTCCCAAAACAATTATAATAGTAACATCAAAGCTCACTGATCACAGATCAGTATAATAAATGTATTAATAAAAATAAAGTTTGAAATACAGCATGAATTACAAAAATGTGACAAAGACATAAAATGAACAAAAGGTGTTGGAAAAATGGCCCTAGCAGACTTACTCTAATTGGTGAAAGATGCAATAAAGCAAAGCAAATTTAAACAAGGTATGCCTGTATATGGGGCTTCCCTGGTAGCTGAGCTGGTAAAGAATCCACCTGCAAAGCTGGAGACCCTGGAAAAGGGATAGGCTACCCACTGCAGTATTCTTGGGCTTCCCTGGTGGCTCAGTGAGTAAGGAATCTGCCTGCAATGCAGGAGACCTGGATTCAGTCCCCGGGTCAGGAAGATCCCCTGGAGGAGGCCATGGCAACCCACTCCAGTATTCTTGCCTGGAGAGCTCCCATGGACAGAGGAGCCTGGCAGGCTGCAATCCATGGGGTCACAAAGAGTCAGACACGACTGAGCGGCTAAGCACAGCACTGCACATGCCTGTATATGTCTAACTGATATGAGTACAAATGGTTTCCAAAATTTGGTGAGAAAATTATAGTGAAAAAAATAACTACAAAAATTTCAATGGTGTTATGTCAGTTTTTAAAAATGATGTTTTATGATCCACTAACATTTAAAATCAGATTCTGCTTGTTCTTTAGAAACTAAACAAGTAGATTTTAAAATGTTTTAAACGTTGAGAATCCTCTAAAATGAAAAACATTACAATAAATATTTACTGAGACCTACTCTAAGACTAGGCTTACTTACAAGTTTACATAATAACTGGAAAAACATACATGTATACCAGTATAAAAAGACAAAAAGTGAAAAAATGTGTGCTACCTAACCATATCATACATCACTGTGAAGTCAGATAATTGGAGAAATACATTTTAAAAGAAATGTATTGTGAGAAAGTGCTTCATAATGTGACATGTATGATCAATACATCAATGGTGCAGACAAAATTTCACATATAATGGCTGATAAGGCAGAAAAGACCTATGCAGTATACTTCCTTGAAATACATAACTATATTTCTACTTTCAAATTAAAGTGCCATTTTTAGGAGTTTGATTTGACAAACAAAAAACAAGGCTTTTCTGCCTTATTATTTCGCTATGCCTTATTATTTCTCTATTGTAAATATTCATGTCTATTGTATGTAATTAATTGAAATTAAATTTACAGCAATAATTAGGTCACTTGAAAAGAAATCCCTGATAACAAGATTGCAAAATGGTTTAACAAATTTCCTAAGCATACAAATACATATCTCTCTAGGGCTTTTTCGAAATCATACCAAATAGTCACTTTAAAAATAATAGAAAAAAAAAAATTAAACCTAAGGGACAGTCAGAAAGAAATAATAAAAACAATGGTGGGGAAAACAAAAAACAGAAAAAATTCACAAGACAAAAATTGATTTTTTGCAAAGATTAATAAAAGGTATAAGCCTCTAGCAATATCGCTCAAGAAAACAATCAAAAACAGATTATCAACATCTATAATTAAAGAAGGAACCACCACAAATTCCCACAGACATTGAAATAACAATAAAGGAATATTGTTAACAACTATATGTCAATAAATTTGACAATTTGGGTGAAATAGACATGTCCCTTGATAAAAAATATCTTACCCAACAAACACAAGGAGACGTAAAATCTTAATAACCTTATATTCATTAAAGAAACTGTGTTTGTAATTTAAAGCCTTCCCACAAAGAAAACTCCATATCCCCAAGGCTTTACAGGTGAATTCTGTGAAAATTTAAGGAAGAAATAATATCAATCTTATACACAAACCCTTTCAGAAAATACAAGAATATTTTCCAATTTATTTTATGAGGTCAGAATTATCTGGTATCAAAATCAAAGACATTTCAAGAAAAATGTTTCTCATTAGCTCAGATGCAAGAGCTTTAAATTATATTGGTAAAATAATTCCAAGAATACATTCATATATATATACATATATACTCTGATTTTACCATTGACTTCAGTATTAGGTTAGGTTACCTAGTTATGTATAAACCCCATGTGGTAGTAAGATATATCTTACAGAATAAAGATACAAGCAGTTATATTTCTTGTAGGAGACAAAGTTTACCTCTAGAGCCCAGTCAGTTTAGCTACCTACTAAAATAGAATGCCACTGATTCTCAGAAGAATGTGACAGAATCTACAGTAGCTACAAGGATGTCCTGTATTCATTCAAAAGTTAGCAGTTCTGCAAAGAAACAGGAAAGTGTGATTCACGCTCAAGAAAAAAAAATGCAGTCAATAGAAATGAACTCCAAGTAGGCCTAGATACTGGGTTTTAAAAAAATGGACAAAAAGAACAGACACTTCACAAAAGGAGGTATAAGACTGGCCAACACACACAAGAAAATGTGCTCAACATCATTAGTCATTCAGGAAATGCAAATTTAAATGACGGTGAGTGGGGCTTCCCTGTAGCTCAGACTGTAAAGAGTCTGCCTGCAATGCAGGAGACTGGGGTTTGATCCCTGGGTCAGCAAGATCCTTTGGAAAACGGAATGGTAACCAAATCCAGTGCTCTTGCCTGGAGGATCCCATGGACAGAGGAGCCTGGTGGGTTGCTGTCTGTGTGGTCTCAAAGAGTCGCAGACAATTGAGCAACTAACAATACCGCTTCTGCTACTAATGAGCGGGAAGATTATCTCAACTACATGGGCTTCTCAGGTGACACCAGTAACAAGGAGCCCGCCTGCCAGTGCAGGAGACAGAAGAGACCCAGGCTTGATCCCGGGTTGGGAAGATCCCCTGGAGAAGGAAACAGCAACCCACTCCAGTATTCTTGCCTGGAGAATTCTGTAGACAGAGGAGCTTGGTTGGCTGCAGTCCATAGGGTCACACAGAGTCAGACACAACTGAAGCTACTTAGCATGAGATATTTATAACCAGTAGAAAGGCTAAAATTAAAAAAAAAAAAACAAGAATATCAAACACAGGCAAGATCCAAAGCATCTCTCATCTGTTGTTGTAGGAGTACAACCCTTTGGAGACCTATTTGGCAATATCTTATAAAGTTAAACATACATAGGGAAAACCTATGACACAGCCATTCCACTCTTGGGTGTTTACTTTAGAAAAATGAAAACATGGTCATAAATAGGCCATACTGAGAGTAGTTTTACTTGTAATGGGCAAAGATGGGAAATAGCCCAAAAATCCATCAAGAAGAGAATGAAAAAGCACACTGTGGTATAGTCATACAGTGAACTAGTACTTAAAGCTAGAAATCAAACTAATGATACAGGCAACAACATGGCTGAGTCCCAGAACCATCATCCTGAGCAAAAGGAGCAAGACCCCAAAAGGACTCCATTTATGTGGAGGACCAGAAGAGGCAGCAAAATGAAGAAATCACAACAGTTATTGGTCCAGAGACAAAAGAAGGGAGGTGTCTGGAAAAGGACTATGAGGGGTCTTTCTCGGGTGATGGGAACGTTCTACATCTTAATTGCTGTGTCATTTGTACAGGTATAAGTACACATGTATCAAAGTTCACTGAAGTTTAGGATACGTGCATTTTGTGGTGTGTACTCTGTACTTTGTAAAATTTACTTTTTTAAAAGCCAATACTATTTAGTTTTTATAATGCCAGTACTTCAAGTTGAAAATACATAGGTTGGCATTTGTGAAAAAGATTCACTTTTCACTTGGAAAGTCTGAGCTTCTCAGAAATCTCCCTTTAATAAAATATACCTTCGCTACCATCAGTTCAGTTCAGTTCAGTTCAGCCACTCAGTCGTGTCCAGCTGTTTGCAACCCCAGGGACTGCAGCATGCCAGGCCTCCCTGTCCATCACCAGCTCTAGAGCTTACTCAAACTCATGTCCTTTGAGTTAGTGATGCCATCCAACCATCTCATCCTCTGTCGTCCCCTTCTCCTCCTGCCTTCAATCTTTCCTAGCATCAGGGTCGTTTCTAGTGAGTCAGTTCTTCACATCAGGTAGCCAAAGTATTGGGTTTCAGCTTCAGCATCAGTCCTTCCGATGAATATTCAGGGCTGATTTCCTTTAGGTTAGACTTGGTTGGAACTCCTTGCAGTCCAAGGGACTCAGCCAGCACCACAGTTCAACAGCATCAATTCTTTAGCACTCAGCTTTCTAGGAACTCCCACTTTTTAGATGCCCCACGTGAATATAACTGTCCTGGCTTGTGCTTCCTTGGGGCATATTCTCAGGGAAATGGCTGTGAATCTCTTGAAGATATTAATATCTACTTCCCTGGTAAGTTATTTTCCTTTGCCAAAAAAATCTTCTGGAAAGAAGGCTTTAACTCAAGGGACAGCAAAACTTCCAGGCTCCATGTAAAGAAAAGTTGAAATTAGTGCAGCCTCATAACATCTGTCAAATGACACCACATAGACTGCCACTGCTTCTCTGATTATGACAATATAGACATACATTTTCAGGGGACTAAACTGGGGCTTAAAGCCAGAAGACAGGAAAGCAGGTATCTAATCTTCAATATGTCATACAAAGCTATGCTTCTGATTAGCTAGTTTCCTTAGAAGGGAAATATTAAGGCCAAGAAGGAAACAAAAACACACTGTTTGCTGTCACTCTTTGAAAAATGACCATAAGTTTCATATTAAAATCTATGCATGGACTCTATGCTTATTTAACTATAAAAAAGTACTTTAAGTTTCGGTTCTAAAAGGAAACCACCCCTACTGATGATGTCATTGTGAACTTATGCATGAACCACAAACATATTTTCAAAGTAATCAAGCCCTTTTCAGAAATAATGAAGCTGCAAGCCACACCTTTATAATTTTGACCTTTCAAAAGACCAGGCTTATAAGGCCCGAACACTCAACGTATGTGATGACATCTTTCTCTGATAGTCTATTTCTCAGCAATGTTCTCAACTATTACTAACCATTCATGTGTCATAATCCTTTGTTAATACGATGAGTCATGTTATGTGGATGTCATAATCCAGGATGGTAAACACTCAGGAGAACAAGCTAAAAGTTCTCCATTGATGCTGGAGTCCAAAGTCTTCCATTTAATCTCTGGATATAAACATGTTCCACATGCTGTATGACCTCTGACCTCAGCTTCCTTCTCAACATTTCTATTGGATGTCCCTTATTCTGGTAATCTACTAATAGCGCTACAAGGCATGGAGAGCAAGGGTCCTAACTTTCCATGCTCTTCTTCCTTCATGACAATACCTACAGTTGAGGCACTCTGTATTTCTTTACAATGCCAGAGCCATCAAAACTATAATTTAAAGACTCCAGCAAATATAGAGACTATGGCTAATTCATCCATGTATTCATTTACATAGTTTATGACTTTGGAGTCAAGACTACTGATTTCAGTTCAGAAAAGTGTAGGAAGTAACTCTCCAATTAAAATGCACTAAGGTAAAATCTTAAGGTAACTTCCCTGGTGGCTCAGATGTTAAAGCGTCTGTCTACAATGTGGAAGTCCTGGGTTCAATCCCTGGGTTGGGAAGTTCCCTGGAGAAGGAAATGGTAACCCACTCTAGTACTCTTGCCTAGAAAATCCCATGGACGGAGGAGCCTGGTGTCCATGGGGTTGCAAAGAGTTGGACACGACTGAGTGACTTACTTCACTACTTCAAGGTAAAATCAAAAACAAAATCTTCAGAATCTAGGGCTACACAAAGAGATCTTAAACTTTCTACCAAGAGTNTCTAGTACTCTTGCCTAGAAAATCCCATGGACGGAGGAGCCTGGTGTCCATGGGGTTGCAAAGAGTTGGACACGACTGAGTGACTTACTTCACTACTTCAAGGTAAAATCAAAAACAAAATCTTCAGAATCTAGGGCTACACAAAGAGATCTTAAACTTTCTACCAAGAGTATGACACATATTAAAATTAACCTCAGCAAAATTAAAAACTCTTGCTCTGTGAAAGATCCCATTAAGGAGATAAGAGACAATTTACAGACTGAAAGAAAATGTGTGTGATATAGGCAAACTTTGCATCTGACAAAAGATTAGTGTCTAGAAGGTAGAAAGAATTCTTTAAAATCAATAGTAGACAAAAGTTCCTCAAGGAAATGAGCAAAAGACATAAAGAGACACTTCATGGAAGAGGATATACAAAGGGTAAATAAACACATTAAAAGATGTTCAACATCATTAACCACTAGGGAAATGCAAAATAAAATCAAAAGATATCATTACTGCTTTTCAAAATGGCTAAAAGATAATGACAATATTAAATGCTGGTGAAGATGCAGAGCAGCTGGATCACTCATACATTGCTGGTGGGAACATAAAATGGCACAGCCACTCTGGACAACAGTTTGGCTGATTTGTACAAAACTAAAATGCAGGTTGGACAGCAAGGAGATCAAACCAGTCAATCCTAAAGGAAATCAGTACTGAATATTCATTGGAAGGACTGATGCTAAGGCTGAA
>SJYX01024270.1:242910-258228 GCA_006410675.1 Oreotragus oreotragus | reverse complement strand
AAGATTTTGGATCATCTTTACTATCATTATTCTGAATTCTTTTTCAGGTAGACTCCCTATCTCCTCTTTGGTTTGGTGGTTTTTTTTATCATGTCCCTTCACCTGCTGAATATTTATCTGCCTTTTCATTCAGTTTAGATGGCTGTGTTTGGGGTGCCCTTTATGCAGGCTGGAAGGTTGTGATTCCTCTTAATTGTGGAGTCTGCTTCCTGTGGGTGGCGTTAGACCAGTGGCTTGTCAAGGGTTCCTGGTTGGGGGAACTTGTGTTTGTGTTCTGGTGGGTGGAGCTGGAGCTCTTCTCTCTGGAGTGCAGTAAAGTGTCCAGTAGTGAGTTTTGGGGTGTCTTTGGTTTGGTATGCCTTTGGGCAGCCCATCTTTTAATGTTCAGGGTTGGGTTTCTATTTGCTGGAGACTTAGTGTAGTGTTTCTTGTACTGGGACTTATTGGCTCTTGGGTAGAGTTTGGTTTCAGGGTAGGTATAGGCTTCCCTGATAGCTGAGTTGGTAAAGAATCTGCCTGCAATGCAGGAGACCCCAGTTCAATTCCTGGGTCAGAAAGATCTGCTGGAGAAGGGACACGCTACCCACTCCAGTATTCTTGGGCTTCCCTTGTGGCTCAGCTGGTGAAGAATCTGCCTTCAATGTGGGAGACCTGGGTTCAATCCCTGGGTTGGGAAGATCCCCTGGAGAAAGGAAAGGCTACCCACTCCAGTATTCTGGCCTGGAGAGTCCCTTGGACTGTATAGTCTATGGGGTCAGAAAGAGTTGGACATGAATGAGTGACTTTCACTTTCATGGAAACTTTTGGGTGGGCTCTTGTCTATTAACGTTCCCTCGAATCAGGAGTTCTCTGATGTTCGGAAGTTCTGGAGTTGAGCCTCCCTTCTCTGGATTTTGGCCCTCCTCTTACAGTAGCCTCAAGACTTCTCCATCCATGCATCACAGAAGATAAACCCCCTAGGTTAATGGTGAAACAACTCTCCACAGCCAGGAACACCCAGAGAGATTCACAGAGTTAAACAGAGAAGATAAAAGGGAGCAAGGAGATAGAGGTGACCTGGAGGAGTAAAGGGAGAGTCACAAGGGGAGAGAGCAACCAATCCAGTAATCAAATCCCTCTTTTCAAAGAGATCGGGCTGCCTTTCTAGGTGCCTGGTGTCCTCCACCAGCGTTCAGAAATTGTTTTGTGGAAGTTGGTCACATTCAGATGTTTTTTGATGAATTTGTGGGGGAGAAAGTGGTCTCCCCATCCTATTCTTCTGTCATCTTGGGACCCCACTTGTGGTCTTGTTTTTAGCATTCATCAAAACAGCTTTGGCTTTCTCTCATTAAAAAAAAACAAAACATGATTTCTGGCAGTTTGCCCTTTGATTTTATGAAGGATTACTTTCAACCCATTTCAAATTTCCCTTAGCATTTCAGGTGAATCCTTTATAAACTCTTTCAGCTTTTATTGTAAGTAAAAAATATCTGAATGAGACTCCTGGATCTGGCTCCCCTTCAATAGAAAACATTATTGAGTTTCTCTGAATTGGGCTTAAGTTTCAGATCGGTTACAAATTCTGCAACTGTGTTTCTGGCTGTGGCTTTTGGTGGGAGTGCCAGCATTTGGTTGGCTTGTTGTCCAAAGGCTACTGGGTTCCAGGTTGCTGAAGCCAGGCTAGCATTTTAATGGTGTCCAGGCTTTGTACAGCAGGAATTTGATTCTACCCATCATTCTGCCATTTTTTTTGGTGTGTGTGACTCTCACCAAAGTACTCTCTGAGTATTTACTGCTTCTATGGGTAGAACAGCACATTGCTCATCCCACATTCTGGTACTTTCAGTGCCCAAAGCCTCTTAGATAGATGAAAAAATGGAATGCTTGGTGTATAAATGAGAATTATGCCTCTTGGTTAACAACGTTGCCCTTCCTCTACCTATTCTTTCTTTCCTCTCTCTCTTCCATTTGGAAACAAGGACAATAAATCTAGGCAAAGAAAGAGAAAAGAAAGGACTTATACATTATTAAGAATCTAGGGTAGGAGAACATCGCAGATGAAATTTGTGATCCCCAAGTCCCTAGACTTTTGCTGAGACAAAAATCAATGACAACAGCTTACTGCAGCTTCCCAGAGGATCCAAAGGTCAGCTACATCATTAGGGATTCAGATTTTTCTAAACAAGACTTTCTGGTCTGAGGTCCTTAGAGTCAAGGGGGTTATGACATCGTTCTGAAGATGTCTTTTTTCCCTCACTCCTTCCTTTCCTCCCTGTTTCTCTTTCTTCCTCTCCCCCTTTTGTCCTTCTCTATTAATTTTATTCATGACACACACTTTATAATGTGAAAATAAGTTGGGTGATGAGTGATTCTGATGAGTGAGGAACCTCACTCTTAAAAATCTGTGGTGGTGGTTTAGTTGCTAAGTAGTCTCTGCTAGTCTGTGAACTATAGAGCCCCCAGGCTCCCCTGTCCATGAAATTTCCTAGGCAAGAATCCTGGAGGAGGTTGCCATTTCCTTCTCCAGGGATCTTCCCAACCCAGGGATTGAATTCACATCTCTTGCATTGCATGTGGATTCTTTACCGCTGAGCCACCTGGGAAGCCAATAATAATCCAGCCATACTCAATTATTTTAATAATGATGCCCTGTGGTTAACTCATTTCAGTGTGTTTTACATTGCTTTCCATCGATAAAATACTGTTTCCATAAGTGAATTATCTAGAATGAATTAGTTCTAACTGTACTGCTGTGTGGCATCAGTGAACTAACTTTTTAACAACACACCCAGGATGTTCAGCCGGACAGTGAGCAGTGTGTTAGGTGACTCTGTCACGAGAGTGGCATATGTTTTCCAGTTCATCTCAGGCCTCGGAAAAACAGTGAGGGCATTTTCTGCAGCTGCTCTTGTATATTAAATAATTCTACTTTTCTCTGCCCTTTGGTTAAAGTGGCCTCAGTTCAGAGGAAGTAGTATGAAAGGATTCTCACCATCAGCCAAGTGTGAATTTGAGAAAAAAGTATACAGTTCATTTATCATTGCCATTTAAAATTTTACAGTCAAATCACTGTAGCGCTTATATCTTAAAAAGCTTTGCTACTAGAAAGATTATTTTTTTTCATCTAAAGTAGGCAAATTAGGCTCTTAAATAGAGACAGACCTTTTTTCTATCCCACTCGAAAGCTTCTGAAGAGCTTCATGATGTCAATGGTATTAGGAAATTTAACTGAGTTAAGTGCTTAATTTTAGAGTTAAGTTTTAAATTCCCATCAAAATATGTTTTTTACAGAGTTCATGTAGTCATTTCAGATCTGTGACATTAGCAGAGAGTCTCAGGATCAGAGCAGAGAATGGAGAAATCAATAAGGCCCTCATGACCAAGACAGCTTGTTTTTCTTTTAGTTGATTGTTTTTTTCTTAAAAAAAAAAAAAAAAAAGTGGTTATTCCCCAAAGCATTACTTTCAGCTAAAATACTGCTTTCAAGCTTAAATTCTTCCTATCCTTGCTACTTTTAAAACACTATGGTTCATAGTAATACAGATCATTTATTTCAAATAATGTACACTTTTCTGCTTCAGTGAACTTCTGGAATATAACTCTGGATAGGAACTTAGACTAAGTGTAGCAATACACAATAAATGGTTAAATCTGGACATAGGTCAAGTCTCATAATCCAGAACTTTGGGTCAGGTGTCAGAATCATGTGACAGAACTATGGGCCTCTCCTCTCTCACAGCTGCCAGTCACTCTAAGTCCTTCAATTCAAGAGGATAATCTCCTCAAACCACAGTGTTTTCAACCCAATGTGATGTCTTATTGCCAGATCTACCAAACAAACAGTAATCCTGAAGCAAGAGAATTTGTTCTCTTAACTACAGCAGTCATTCTAAGCAAAAGCAGTGGAATACGCACAGCTACCGCAGACAAACCATTTTGTGCTTCTTTTGTGCATGAAAAAGATCTTTATGCTGTACAAAAAATCACTCTTGATTTAATGTCACTGTGACTTGTAGTTTTGGTTAACACACCTCAGTTTAGTTTATCTGAATGGCATCTTTATGGCATAAGCATTTATGCCACCTCCTAAAAGCCTGGCACCATGATGCGTGCTTAATGAACAGTTCTTACTCCTAGGAACTCACGTATAGTAGCTAAGCAGCTGTCCTTGCAGCTAGATATATTGTGATATTGTGAATCCTTTGTAAGAGATATAGGTACAAATGATACAAACACAGAAGGAGGTGAATGAGTCAAGACTTGGTTCATAAGCAAACAACAGAAAATTGAAGTTTCTTTCTTTCTTATGTGAACAGTTTTTGAAGGTAGGCAGTCCAGGCTGTGAGTCCACTCAGATTCTTTCTAACTAGTTGCTCTGCCATTGTTAACACTTGAGTTCCACTTCACGGCCTCAAGGCTGCTCCAGCACCAGCCATCACATCCATTCCACCAAGTCGAGAAAGGGAAGGAGGAAAGAGTGGCATGCCTGTTCTTTACAGAGTAGAGGTAGCACACAGCACTTCTGCCTGTTCACCAAATTACAGTCACATGAGTTGCCACACCTAGCTGCCAGGGGAGGTTGATACAGTCCTTATTTTGGAAAAGCTATGTGCCTGTAGAAAGAGAGGGTAGTGATTGGAAGAAAATGGGCATTTTCTACGTCAGTTGTTCATATGAGGCAGAGAGAATTTTATCTGGAAAGGAAAAGCAAATCTGGAAGTCTTTCTGGAAGAGGTAACATTGAAGTAAGGTTCTCCAAGGAAAAGCAGGAAGATGTCAAATACAGAATCAGCATAAGCATTGTATAGGCACAGGGGGCAGTGTAAGACTTTGCTTTCAGGAAGCAGCCAGCCAGAGTAAGGAATGTAGACAGTCCTCATAGACCAGGACTGGGTTTTTTTCTGTTCAGTGCTGACTGGATATTCTAAAGGAAGTACCACAGAGTGTTTCCAATATCTGAGCTACTTCATCTAATCACATGTGTCTAACTGCTAAAGACTGGGTTAGCACATCATGCCCACGGAAGTGAAAAATAATTTTAAAATATATCTATTGAAGTGATTGCCCATGTGCACTCAAAAGAATAATCACTTGTTAAATTAGGAAGAATGTTCAGAAAGTTGATTAACTCTGGATTCTGATGATGACATGTAACAAGTGTGAAATAATCATCTCTAAGACCATTTACACACATGTTCACTTACTAATAGGCATCATAAGAGCATAATGTCTTGCTTAAAACAAAGAATCAATTAGTCCTGAAACAGAGGAACAGACGACACAGGCTGGGCAGTAGAGCCTAGGAATAATTATGCCATAGATACTAGGTGAGCGCTTGCCACACGCCAGGCATGCTTCTGAGCACCTGGCGCATATTAACTGATTTAATCTTCACTTCAATGCTACTAGCTAGGCTTCCATTACTATCTCAGTTTTTATAAACAACACACTGAGACTCAGGTTAAGTAACTTGCTCAAAGTCCCACAGCTAATATGCAGGGAAGCAGGGGCATAAACCTACCCAGCCTGGCTCCTTAACCACTTTGCTGCTGCTGCTAAGTCGCTTCAGTTGTGTCCGACTCTGTGTGATCCCATAGACGGCAGTCCACCAGGCTCCCCCATCCCTGGGATTCTCTAGGCAAGAACACTGGAGTGGGTTGCCATTTCCTTCTCTAATGCATGAAAGTGAAAAGTCAAAGTGAAGTTGTTCAGTCGTGTCCAACTCTTTGCGACCCCATGAACTACAGCCTACCAGGCTCCTCCGTCAGTGGGGTTTTCCAGGCAAGAGTACTGGAGTGGGGTGCCATTGCCTTCTCCATCAGGTAGGAAAAGGGAATTTGGTGTGGGATGGATCCCACCTCTATGGCTAACTAGCAGTGAGACTCTTAAGAAAGTCATTTCATCCCTCTGTGTCAGTTTCTCAGAGTTTCTATTATTGAAGGAGGAGTTGTATTTAAAAGACTGAGCCTGGGCCCTGGCACAAGGTACTTGCTCAGTAGTTATGATCTGGGGGAGATAGCAGTGAGCCACCCTGGAGAGAGATCTTAGTTTCCTGCCCAGGAGTTGAACCTGGGTAGCCTGGATGAAAACTAAGACTCCTAGCTGCCAGTTCACCAGATGCTAAAGGCTAGAAGCAAAGTCGCCCTGGCTCTTGCCACTGACATTTCCCCCGCCCTGTTTGAAAGCAAGAATGTTTCAGAAAGCCAAAAAAGTGTGAAAATAGATACAAAGTTTATTATTAGAGACATAGCACAACATGTGGGAGAGAACACAGGGAAACAATTTAAGCCAGAAGCAAGGCAGAGCTACATACCTGTAGAGAAAAGTGGTGGGTGTCCTCTCTAATGAGGAGGAGTGCAGTAAAAAGGTGACTTCAACCACTTATTTAGGACAGTTCTTCCAGGTCTTCATTCGCCTTTGGCCAATGATCTTATTTCTTTTCCCACATCTGACCTGATCTAGGATCCTCCCCGCCCCTTGTACAAATCTTTTTGCTAAGATAACTCCCAGGGAAGAAGCCTGTGGCTGTTTGTCCACACTTATTATGGGGTGGGGCCCCTCCCTCTTTGAGTCCCTAGAAGCCTTCCTGATCATGTGTAGACAGGGACATTTTCCTGGACCTCAGGAATGGTCCACTTATCCCTACTTTAGCAGAGCTCAGCTTCTGCCACTAGCTTTGTCCTAGAAGTGTCTGGGTGAGAACAAAGCTTCAGTTTTACTCCACTTGACATACACCAGTTGTCTAGCCCAGGGGTCCATCTATCTCCTACCGCATTTAGAACGTTGAACAAGACTGAGTCATTCATTGTAAATAGTACCCCATCTTTGNAGAAGTGTCTGGGTGAGAACAAAGCTTCAGTTTTACTCCACTTGACATACACCAGTTGTCTAGCCCAGGGGTCCATCTATCTCCTACCGCATTTAGAACGTTGAACAAGACTGAGTCATTCATTGTAAATAGTACCCCATCTTTGGTCCTTAACCATACGAAACAAAAGAGAGACTGGAAGCTATTTCTGACGAAGTATTAAATTCTCTTTCAAAAGACCCAAATTTCTCCTCCTTCCACCCGTTTACCCCAATCCCCTGAGGTTGATCTGTCTGCTAGTTTTGAGTTTGAGCTGCTTTTTATAGCCATCTGCTACAGTGCTGTGTTACAACAAACAATATCCTCCTAAAAATGTTTACCAATGCTTCTTACATTAGTGCTGTATATTTTTTCATTAAGCTGTGACATTGCCATTGAAAAATTATTTTAATCATCGCAAACTGAATTACACAAAGAGAAAGCAGAAAGAGATAGTACTTAAAAGGCTGAATGTACATTAATTGCTTCAGCTAATGAAAGAAACATGACTTAGCCAATGCACACAACATGAATCCTAAGATGCACGAACAATTGACCGCGGTAATAAAACAAGTATTAGTGTGTTGCATCTGAAATCCTCATTATGCTTCATGCAGCAAAACCCACTGTGTACCTGCTGTTCAGTGTGTATTTCCTCCTCTTGACACCAAGCTAATTATAGCACCGGGCACAGGGTGAAAGCTCGTGACCTACGTTTCCACGGTTTGGGGACCTTCAAAAAGCCCTGCAAAGTTATGTCTGATAACTCTTTTTCTTTCTTGCTTTTTTTAAGCTGATGAAAGTAGGTATTGGTCAAAATGATTTTGGAATATCCCAGTCTTCCACAGGCAATTTTAATTAAAATATGAATTATTTAAATATGCATACAGTTTATTTCAGTTACATTGGAATCTTTATCTCCCTTGGCTTTATAAACTGGTAAATTATTTAGCTCAAGGATGATTTATGTCACATATTCAAGAGGCTGTCCATTGACTTTTTTCATCTGTCTTTTCATTTCACAAACCTTAAAGATGGTGATAAAGGCATGACATTTAAGAGATAGGAAGAGAAGTGAATGCCTTATTTTTACCATTCATCTAGAATCACATTGATTGCAAAGAGGTTATTAATAGCTTATATACAGGCTGTATTAACCTACTACCTTCTGTTCATAGACTAAAAATATCACCTTATTAGAATCTGCAGTAAAATTTGATGCAACTACAAGTGTCCTTGAAACCCCACCCTTTTTAAAACTTTGATGGCACCAGTAATACTTCAAGGGATATGTAAATATATGTAACAGTTGGCTTAACCCAAAGTCATTGTTTTTCTAGAGGAAAACTTTTCTTTTCTGGTAGAAATAAAGCTGGGAAGCAAATTTTTCTTTTTTGTATTTTAATCCTACATGCTGTCTTTTTGTTATTTTTTCAGTAAAACTTTGGTTATGGTCAAATGTATTTCCTTTGCATTTCCTCCCACATATATTATATAATTTGACTTTGGCACCGATGAGCCTCACATTTTAGACAGACACTGAGGCTTTCAGAGTTCTTTAAAGGTACTGTTTGGAAGCTATCTGGGAGCCAAATCAGCAAAGGCCACACTTCAATAGGGAGAGTGTAAATTGAATAGAAGCTCCAGAATCTCAGCAAGTGTCAGTTTGAAGATTTTTATACTAGGGGGAAAATATGGAAAAGGGAGAAATGAGGGGATGTGAATAATGAGAAATGGCTTCACTCTGCTTGATTTCTGATTCTAAAAGTTAATGCATGTTAAAATTGCTTGAAGAACCTTTTTATAAATTTGATATTCAGAAATTGTCCCCCAAAGATTCATTACAGTCCAGGTAGGTCTGTGTAGCTTACATGCACCCCAAGTGGTTGTATAGCAGATTATCTGAAGATAGTTATAGAAACTAGCAAGAGGTGTTGAATTCCAAAAATTAAGCCATTTATACTTTAGTTATTCAGTAAATATTTAATGTGTCCCTATGCCTCGCCTCGAATCTCAGCCCTCAAGGAATGAAGGAGATAGAAAGTAGCCAATTTAATTGAACAAGAGAAGTTTGCTAGTGCTGTGCAGAATTGAATAAAACTGGAACTTCCTTGGTGGTCAGGCAGTTAAGACTTCCAATGCAGGGGACACAGGTTTGATTTCTGGTTGGGGAACTAAGATCCCATTTGCTTCATGGTGTGGCCAAAATCATAAACAGCACAAACCCCCAAAGAAAACAAACAAAAAAAACCTGTTATTCTCAAAAAGTAACTCCTGCAGTGTCAAGTATGGTGTCTCATTAAAAGAGAGAAGGCATTAAAAAAAAAAAACAAAAATGGAAGAAAGCACACTCTCATAGAGAAATCCTATTGGAGGAAGTCATAAAACTCTATGATCTTTGATATCATTCTGTAGTGCAAAGAGAAGTTTTCATGGAAGATTTTAGGATTCAGCTGGATCTTAAAAAAATGGATGCTGTTGTTGTCAGTTACCCACTGTGTCTGACTTTTTGTGACCCCATGGACTGCAGTAAGCCAGACCTCTCTGTCCTTCACCATCTCCTGGAGTTTGCCCAAGTTCATGTCCATTGCGTTGGTGATGCCATCCAGCCATCTCATCCTCTGAAGCCCTCTTCTTCTGCCCTCAATCTTTCCCAGCACCAGGGACTTTTCCAATGAGTCAGCTGTTTACGTCACATGACCAAAGTACTGGAGTTTCAACTTCAGCATCAGTCCTTCCAATGAGAATTCAGGGTTGATTTCCCTTGAGATTGACTGGTTTGAGCTCCTTGCTGTCCAAGGTACTCTCAGGAGTCTTCTCCAGCACCACAGTTTGAAAGTCCTTATAAAAGCACACCCAAAAAGAAATGGATAAGTTTTTGTAAATTATTATTTTGCTATAACTTTAAACTGAGCAAAGTTGCAAGGATAGTATTAGAAATCACCGTATGCTTATCCGAGTCCACCAATATTTACCTCTTGCCCCAGGTACTTTTGTTCTCTCTCTCTCACACACACATATGCACACACTGATCAATTTTTTCTGAATGAACTGAAAGTAAGTTGGGCACATTTTGGTTCTTCACTTCTAAACACCAGTGCATATTTCCCATGAAAAAGGATGGGTTCTTACATAACCACAGTGAAATAATCAAACATCAAACTTATGTACTATTGATATATTGTGGTCATCTAATCGACAGTCTATGATCAGCTTCTGTGAGTTGTCTCAATCATTCTTCATATGTGATATTTTACTCCCAGTGCAGGATGGAGTCCTGATTTATACATTGCACTTAGGTGTCTCCTTAACTATCCTCTCATTTTAAACAGTTTTGTTTTTTTTTTAACTCTTCTTTTTTCTTGATCCTGGTATTTTGAAGGGTACAAGCCATTTGTTTTGTGGAGTGTCCCTCAGTTTGGATTTACCTATTGTTTTGTGACAATTAGGTTTGGCTTATACATTACTTTTGGAAAGAGAGAAGTTAGGTGGTAGCCTCCTTAGTGCCTGTTAGGAGGAGACACAAGATGTAGATTTGTCCCCATGTTGGTAATTGTAGCATTGCTAACATAATCTGGTATTCTCCAGACTTTGTCAGTGTAAAATTATGAATTTTCCCCTTTGTAATTAACAAGAATTTTGTGGGGAGATACTGTGAGTCTGTGTGAATTTTATCTTCCTTATTGAACTTTCATCTGATGGTTTGAGCATCCATGGATGATTTTCTCTCCCATGGTTGCTGCAGTATTTATACTGCTGAATCTATATTATTGTAAGGGAGATCTTTTCTGGCTCCCCATCTGTATTTTCGTTTAAATTTATACTTGTATAGGCTCATAGATTTAAATAAGTTATTATCCACTGCTCTATTTATTTTGATGCTTAAATTGTCCCTCATTTTGCCTGTAGGAGTCTTTCAAAATGGTTCCTGTGTCCTTTGGATAGTTTCTGTCATTTCTCTGAACTCTTAAACTTTTTGGAGCAGTACACCCCTCTGAGATTATTTTGTACTTTCTCTTCTGCAGCCCTAGAATCTGCCTTTTATCCAAACAGCACTGGATCACCAAAGTCTGGGTATATTCATTAATATGGGGGAGTTATTATTTCTAATTCCTTTGGTGAACAGAAATCAGATATATTTTTTCTCTATTTGTCTCTCTGTATTTTAAAAACGCTGAGTTCATACTGATTGTGATACATTCTAGTCTTTCTTGCCTCCGTGTTTCTAACTCCAGTTTCCAACAGTGAGAAACCTAGCCTCAGAATGAATGCATTTTTTTTTGGAAGCCATAGAGAAATAAAGTTTTTTTTTTTTTATCTCAAAGAATCTGTGAGACATCCAGGTGGAGAAAGGTCTGGGTCTGAGTTATTTCTACCAAAGGAAAATTTGCCTTTAACTTACTGTGATTTATTGAGTGGTAAAAATGTTTAAATGGTAAAAGTTGCAGAATCTGCATGGGATTAGGGGTTTTATAGACATAGATACATCTCCTAATTTCTTCACAAAGAAACCATCATCTCTGCCTTCATTGTTCAGGGTCAGGAGCTCCCTCTGTGTAAAATTTTTAAATTGATGTCAGTAACTCCTTGTCTTCAACATTGAAGTATTCGAGACCAATCTCTTGTTGAACTATTTGCAGTATCAGATTTCTGCATCAGAGAGTATGGACTTGGCAATGACTCCTATAAAAAAAAAACTTTCCTTAAAACAACTCATTTCCAGTTACTTTTGATACCGAGTTTATCTCCCAAGTTAAATGGTTAACACATCTTCAAAACAGAATTGCTGAGGCTTTGTTCAAGAAACTTCTTTTTGTGTCCTGTCTCCTTTTATGAGTCTTCTTACTATCAGTTCAGCTGCTCAGCTGTGTCTGATACTTTGCTGTCCCACGGACTGTAGCACACCAGGCTTCCCTGTCCACCGCCAACTCCTGGAGCTTGCTCAGATTCATGTCCATCAAGTGGGTGATGCCATCCAACCGTCTCATCCTCTGTCATCCCCTTCTCCCCCTGCCTTCAATCTCTCCCACATCAGAGTCTTTTCCAATGAGTCATCTCTTTGAATCGGGTGGGCAAAGTGTTGGAGCTTCATCTTCAGCATCAGTCCTTCCAATGAATATTCAGGACTGATTTCCTTTAGGATCTATTGGTTGGATCTCCTTGCAGTCCAAGGGACTCTGAATAATCTTCTCCAACACTACAGTTCAGAAGCATCAATTCTTCAGCACTCAGCTTTCTTTATGGTCCAACTCTCACATCTATACATGATTACTGGAAAAAAAAAATCATAGTTTTGACTGGAAGGACCTTTCTTGGCAAAGTAATGTGTCTGCTTTTTAATATGCTGTCTAGGTTAGTCGTAGCTTTTCTTCCAAGGAGCAAGTGTCTTTTAATTTCGTAGTTGCAGTCACCATCTGCAGTGATTTTGGAGCCCAAGAAAATGAAGTCTGTCACTGTTTCCATTGTTTCCCCACTTATTTCCATGAAGGCATGGGGCTGGACATTCATAATGCTAGTCATTGTTGAGCAAGGTGGTGATGTGCTGTGCTGTGCTCGGTCTCTCAGTCATGTCCGGCTCTTTGTGACCCCATGGACTGTAGCCCACCAGCCTCCTCTGTCCTTGAGGATTCTCCAGGTAAGAGTACTGGAGTGGGTTGCCATGCCCTCCTCCAGGGGATCTTCCAACTCAGGGATCGAACCCAGGTCTCCTGCATAGCAGGCAGATTCTTTACTCTCTGAGTCACCAGGGAAGCCCAGAAATACTGGAGTGGGTCGCCTATCCCTTCTCTAGGGGATCTTCCTGACCCAGGAATTGAACCAGGGTCTCCTGCGTTGCAAGTGGATTCTTTACCAGCTGAGCTACCAGGGAAGCCCAGATGGTGATGACAATGATGATTTCTTGTGATCCGTTGAAGATGACTCCAGAGTGCAAAACCAGATGCCAGGTATTGCATAACTGTGATTTATTTTTCAGCATGTGGTAAAAGCAAAGCCATTTCAGATCTTCATACTAAGCTGTGTGTGTTGTATGGCTGGGCTGGAGAGTGCATAAACTGTTTCCAAATGAGGCCAATGGCTGTTTGCTTCATATCACTGGAAGAAGAACACCAAGTCCTAGATGAACAGATTGTTCAGCCTGCTGCTGCTGCTAAGTCGCTTCAGTCGTGTCCGACTCTGTGTGACCCCATAGACGGCAGCCCACCAGGCTCCCCCATCCCTGGGACTCTCCAGGCAAGAACACTGGAGTGGGTTGCCATGTCCTTCTCCAGTGCATGAAAGAGAAAAGTGAAAGTGAAGTTGCTCAGTCTGTCCGACTGTTAGCGACCCCATGGACTGCAGCCCACCAGGCCACTCCGTCCGTTGGATTTTCCAGGCAAGAGTACGAGACATGATAATGTGTCAACTGAAAAGAAAGTTGTCACTCTTTCAGGTGAATAATAATTGCATAGGACAATACAACGCTTTTACTGGAACCTTGGCCCAAAGATAATCCAGGTTGTCTTAAGGAATTATAGAGCTTAACCTGGTTACATGAAAGGCCTCACGAACTGAGTCTTGAGTCTAAAACATATGTCTGAAGTGAGGAAGTTAAACGCTCACTTCAGAACTAACTCTGTTTTGCCTTTTGACAGAAAGGGCAAGACAGGTTGACACATGGCTGGTTCCAGAAACAAATACCTTGTCTATTCAGTGAAGCAACTTCCTGAGCTAATTTTTCCTTTAGACTGGAGTTCGTTTTAGGGACTGGAGCCGGGCTAATCAGTGGGCTACTTCGTGCCCACTGTTCCCCTCGCCTGCGATCTCACTCACATGCTCCCCAAGGCCTGAACTCCATTAACAAAGGATCCCTTCTTTTGCTCCATAGTGATTCTGTCATAAAAAAAAGCCAGTTACTGTACATGAAGCACTTAACGTGGTGTATGTCACAGAGTCCTTAACGTTTAGCAATAATGATGACTATTTTGCACTTATGAAGTTTTTTCACAAAACTGGACATTAAAAATGTCACATCATTTCCTTTAGATTTGGTTAACTATACCCTAAAGTCTCCTTCATGCTGTCTGGCAGAAAATCTGCTCTCAGTTATTATTAGACCACTCCCATTTCAGTCCTTAGGACCTATAGAGAAGAAACGCATTGTCTGAGCTCTATGGCTACTTGATGTTAAGAGCCTGTGGGCGTCTCTTGATGTTAAGGGACTGTCCCCTGCTTGGGCTGGGGTCTCTGGAATGTGCCCTGAGGCCAAAGGTACAGCTTCCTGTGGTACAACTTAGCCCCTTTCCACTGAGCTCCTGCACCCACTTGATTGCATGAGACGTGGGTTCAGGCCCAGTTCCATGAGGGCCCCTCAGAATCTGCCTTGGACTTGGGGGGTGGTCCCCCTTTCTCCTGCTGCCATGTTTGCAAAGTCTCTCTGCCTTCAGCCTGTGGTAGGGTAACCAGATTTAGCCAAGACAGAAACAAAACAAGTTACCCAGATAACTGAATTTCAGATATGCAATGCATAAATTTTTAATCTAAGTATATCCCCTGCAATGCTCAGGACACAATTACACTAAAAAACTGTTACTTATCTGAGATTTTTAAATTTAACCAAGCACTTGGTATTTTATCTTGCAAATCCACCCGGAAGAGTTCCTGCTTTTGAAAGACCCAAGAATAGAAGTTGTGTATAGTATTCACTCTTTCAGTATAAATCTTCAGTGCATAGAGAGAACAGTCTGGATAGACTGAGGTAGAGGGAGGGACTTTGCGGGTGGAAGAGGTTAAGACTTGGTGCTTCCAAGGCAGAGGGCACAGGTTCTATCCCTGGTCAGGGAACTAACATCCCACATGGCACATGGTGTGNTCAGTGCATAGAGAGAACAGTCTGGATAGACTGAGGTAGAGGGAGGGACTTTGCGGGTGGAAGAGGTTAAGACTTGGTGCTTCCAAGGCAGAGGGCACAGGTTCTATCCCTGGTCAGGGAACTAACATCCCACATGGCACATGGTGTGGTAAAAAATTAAAAATAAAAAGGTACAAGGAGAAACCAGGCATAGACAAACACAAAATAACACCCGTAAATCTGTTACTCTCATCATTATGATTATCCTCCTCCTCATCAGCCATGGTGAATTGCTGCTGGAGTCAGTCCCCCTGGGGAAGGTAATATTAATTGATCATTCCCTGAAACAGTTTAAATAAAGATGAAGCAGGAGAAAGTAGGGGGCACTGGAAGTCTGCAAGCATATCAGGAAGTAGGGGGAAGAAATGCAGAGAAATCAGGGCCAGAAAGGCCACTCACCCTTCAGAGCCTCACTGGTTGGCCTGATGTGGGCTTTGTGGACAGCCCTTTTCTGGTTGTGTCACAGTGAGGCATATGGTAAAACAATAGGAGGACAAGCAGGGTCATTAGCTGTGTTTGAAAAGTTGTTATTAATGTATTCCTGGGAAAAGAGAAACAGAAATCTCATCTTGATAATCCCAGAAAAATACAACTTAAGTTTTAG
>SJYX01024270.1:218450-231680 GCA_006410675.1 Oreotragus oreotragus | reverse complement strand
TTTTTTAAAAGCGTATTAAAGTAATTTTTTCCTACCATGAGTTTCTCCCGGTTCAGTCTGGCTTTTTTCCCTATTGTGTCTGAGTTAAGGAGGCTTGACTGTATCACAAAATTCTGTAGTCCTGGTTGACAGTGTTACACTTCACCAATAGGTGGCACTGTCTAACACATGATATGGTCAACAACAAAAAAATTCACTTGTATAGATTTCTAGGTTCTGTAATGCTAATTAATTCCATACTTTATCAGCATGGAAGGGTAGAAATTTTGAGCATTGTTTCCATTAAGCAAGGACTGCAGAGGGAAGTGGGGGCAGGGGAAGGAAGGGAATCGTGTGTGAAATTCTAGTGCTTTAGCTGTTTTAGAGGAAAGTCTGCAGAGCGACAGCTCATCAGCAGCACTCAGATACCTGCACCAAACTTATGACATAAATACCTTTTTATGATTTATTGAGGCTAACTTTAAAGTTAGCTAGGACATTCAAATAATGGTGAAGAGTCAATCTATCAAATTCTGTTCCACGTGATGACTAAGTTTTAGGGGGCAGAAAGGTTTTTGTCCGGCTACACGTAACTGAGGCGGGATACCCTAACCTAGAGTTTTCACCTTTGTCACGTATCCGTGGTGCAGTGGACATGTGTTCTCTGAGGAATATAGGAGTTGGCCTTGAACACTTGATGAAACAGGCAATCTTTAGGGATTGAAAAGAGAGAGGATTTGAAGGCCTAAGTAAAATTTCTTTTTGATAATATAAGAGAAAAGATGACTTTTTATAGTTGTAGTTTACCTCTTGGAAATTTTATTTTTCTTTAGCTGTTTTTTTGAAAACAAAAACAAAAACAAAAACAAAAATTATTATAGAGGTTGGGAATGTACACGAAATGAGAGAAAATAGTATAATAAATCTACATATGCCTGTCACCCAGATTCAACTATTATTAGCATATGGTAGTTTTATTTTATTTATAATTTTTCTCCCAGGCCTTACTCCTACCAGTTCGATTATTTTGAAGTAAATGCTAGATACGATATCACTTTACTCCTAAATATTTCAATACGTACACGAAATGAGAGAAAATAGTATAATAAATCTACATATGCCTGTCACCCAGATTCAACTATTATTAGCATATGGTAGTTTTATTTTATTTATAATTTTTCTCCCAGGCCTTACTCCTACCAGTTCGATTATTTTGAAGTAAATGCTAGATACGATATCACTTTACTCCTAAATATTTCAATACGTATCTCTAAGAGACAAGGACACTCTATTTTAAAACTTTTTACAGTCAAGAAAATATTTCTTTAATATTGTCCAATATATTCTCAATATTCAGCTTTCTCTTATTATTCATAACATTTAAAAAATGGTTTATTTTAATCAGGATTATGCATATTGGATTTGGTATTGCAATTTTCCCTTTCTTTCTTTCTTCTTATAAAATGACACTTATTTGTTGTAGAAACTGGATCTTGTGTGCATAGAATATCCTACACTCTGAGGTTTAGTGATTATATCGCAGTGGGAACATTTGACATTTTCATATATCCTCTGTGTATTTCCTGTAAATTGGAAGTTAAATCTAGATGATTGATCATGTCAAGTTCAATTTTTTAAGAACATTTCGTAGATGATGCTGTACATTCAACATTATATCACATTAAAGACATATGATGATGCTTGACCCGCTCTTTTCTCTTCACTGTGTTTTTTATTTTACCTTATTGTATTTTATTTATTTATTTTTGGTAATATTAAGATTGACCAATCTTGGTGACTGACCAATCCCTGGTGGCTCAGACAGTAAAGAATCTGCCTTCTATATGGGAGACCCAAGTTCAATCCCCAGGTTGAAAAGAACCCTTGGAGAAGGGAAAGGCAACCCACTCCAGTATTTTTGCCTGAAGGATCCCATGAACAGCGGAGCTTGGCGGGCTACAGTCCATAGAGAGGCAGAGAGTGTGACAGGACTGAGTGACTAACACTTTCAGTTTCTTTCAAAGGATTCAGATATTGTAGCCTGATTTGTGTATCATTCCCCACATGGTTTTAACAATCTTTGATGGCCATTGGCTAGAACTATTATTTCTCTAGCTACAAAATGTAGATATTCTACTCCAGTCATTTTTTCTATAATTACTGAGTGGAATTCTTCTGTAAAGAATCCTTCCTTGTCAATTATTTGATTACCCTGAAATATAGTTAATATAGGAATGGCAGGATTAATGCTTGATTTTCCCCTCTTTATCAAATTTCAGAATTAGAGGTTGGTGTCCCTAACAACTTTCGAATAGGACCGGTCAGTTTTTGAAAAATATATATCATTGTGACCTCATATATTATATATTTGATAAGTTTTAATATATTATAGTTCCTATACTTTTTGTGCACAAAATATTTTGCATTTGGCCAGTGGGAGTCCCTTTAACTTGGCTCCTATTATCTTTTGGTATGACTCCAATGAATGCAGATAGCTTCTTTACTTTCTGGCATGACAAAATATTCCAGGTTTGTATTGGAATTTACTGCACCAGATCTGGAATCAGCCGTCTCTCCCAGGCTGTCAGGTTTTTTTTTTTATGGAAATGGTATTTAGAAACTGCAGTCTGGGCACTAGGGGTGCTTCTTGCCACTGAGTTGATAATTACTTCAAGACCTTTTGCATGAGCAGAGCTAGGTAGTAATTTTTTTAAAAATAAAATACATTACAAGTATATAAGATTTTTTATTCAGATGTATGTCTGCAGATCTCATTGACCTGTATTTTCTGTAATCATGCTTCAGACTTCTATAACATCCAATTTGGGGAAAATTGAGTGCCTGATATTTAGTTTGGATTTAGTGAAATATATTTATGTGATTTTTCAGTTACTTTTGTGTAGTTAAGTTATTGCTAGTCATCAGTGTATGAATTACTTCTGTGGTTCTTGGAAGCAGAAACATGTGGATACTGGAGTAAAAACTAGGCTTGCTGATCTCTGGAAAATTCTTCCATCCATGAGACATGTTTAATTGTGAGTGAAAAATTCGGTACTTATCAACACCTAGTCAAAATATAAGTCATCTGCAGTCAGAATTAATATTTGATAATGCAGTATATCCAAAATAAAAACTAGTTACATTTAAAAAATGTATTGTAATCATGAAAAATAGAATTTATTAAAATTCCCATATATATAGGGTGCAAACTTACAGCAGAGTTACAAACAATAAAAAGTTGCATATTTTATGCATCTTAGTTATCAATAATAATAATGTTTTGATTTGTCACTTTAGAAAATATTAAATTATTTTTCTATTCTTGTTACAGAAATTGATATTAGAAAGTTGTTCTTATATGAAGAGATGTTGAAATCATTACAGCCAAAACTGTAGCAGAGGTAAATATTGCAAAGATACCTCAGGCAGTTAATTAATGAGAATGTAGTTATTTTTGGCTTCTATGATAGTTGATTATTTGTCAGCTGTTTAAAATGTATTTGTTGTGATTTTTCTTTTTAATCTAAGCAAATATGTACTTCCACATCTAATTTTGTGTTAAATTTTTTATTTTTATTTTTTAAGTGCATGCATGCTTAGTCACTCAGTAGTGTCTGATTCTTTGTGACCCCATGGATTGTGGCCTTCCAGGTCACTCTGTCCATGGGGATACTCCAGGCAAGAATACTGGAGTGGGTAGCCATTACCTTCTCCGGGGGATCTTCCTGACCCTGGGATCAAGCCCAGGTCTCCTGGATTACAGGCAGTTTCTTGACCGTCTGAGCCAGCCCCTCAGATTCTAGAAATCTCATATCCCTACAGAATCTGAAGTTACTGGGTGCCGCTGAAGTTACAGGGTTATTTATTTAACCCTTCTCAATTTTAGCTCTCTTCTGCCCTTGTCTGTGCCCTGAGACCTCTACAGATTGCCTTGGCTGGGCTTACAGGATGTTTGGCTTCTGGATGTGTTTAGTCAAAGAGATATGCCAGCTGGAATTCAAAAGGAAATAATAAAATTGGGAGTGCTGCTATTGCTAAGTTGCTTCAGTCATGTCTGACTCTGTGAGACCGTATAGACGGCAGCCCCCCCAGGCTCCCCCATCCCTGGGATTCTCCAGGCAAGAACACTGGAGTGGGTTGCCATTTCCTTCTCCAATGCATGAAAGTGAAAAGTGAAAGTGAAGTCACTCAGTCATGTCCAACTCTTAGCGACCTCATGGACTGCAGCCCACCAGGCTCCTCTGTCCATGGGATTTTCCAGCAAGAGTACTGGAGTGGGGTGCCATTGCCTTCTCCAACTACAAAGCTACAGTAATCAAAACAGCATGGTACCAGAACGAAACAGATATATGGATCAATGGAATAGAACAGAGAGCCCAGAAATAAAATCCACACACCTACAGTCAATCTTCAGCAAAGGAGGCAAGAACATGTAATGGAGAAAAGACAGTCTCATGAGTGTTGGGAAAGCTGGACATCCACATGTAAATCAATGAAGTTAAGGACACATTCTCATACAAAAATACACTCAAAATGTAAGACATGACACCATAAAATTCCATGGACAAAACATTCTGTGACATAACTTGTACCATTCAGTCTCCCAAGGCAATAGAGATAAAAGCAAAAATAAACAAATGGGACCCAATCAAACTTATAAGCTTTTGTACTGCAAAGAAACCATCAATAAAACAAAAAGATAGCCTATGGACTTGGAGAAGATATCTGCAAATGACGTGACTGAAAAGGGTTTAATTTTCAAAATATATTATACAAACAGCTCAAACAACTCAAACAACCAAATCAAAAGATAGACGGAAGACATAAATAGACATTTCTCCAAAGAAGACATACAAATGGCCAACAGGCATATGAAAAGATGTTGGACAGTCATTCTTTTTGCTTCCTTCTGGTCTTGTCTCTCACCATAGTTGTGGCTGTTGAATGTGCTTCTAGAAGGCATCAGGACTTGGTGGAAGTCCTGATGTGGTTTCTGCTCTTTTGAGACTACAGTAACACTATTTTCTCCCTTTCCCCTTTCAGGTCTCAGATGTAATGACATTCTCCAAGATACCTCACCATTCTTATCAATTTCCTTCATTCTGTTCAAGACTTATAGTTCCCTTGTTCAATTCTTTTGGCTAGATGTTTTTGCATGTGCCATTTGTTTTCTGCTGGGAATGATACAGGTATTGAGGTTAAGGCTGAGTACAGAAGGCTGAGACGGGGAAGTATCCAAAGCTTATTGGTTCCAGTTGATGCACACAGTACCTTTGCCTTCAGTTCCCTTTACATCTGAAACTGTGCCATGTCTGGACCCAGTTTAGGACATGTGACTCTGGTGAGGCAGGAATCCCCTGTGCTTAGGCTTTAGGCTTCACTGGGATACCCCATACCTGCTTCTCTAAGGACCCTGGGTGTCAACATGGAGTAGCATATGAGTCTTTGATTTCCCAAGATATCAGTATCTGTACCCTGTCCTCTATCCAGTTTTAGAATTATTCCCCTTCTTGCTGCCTTTTTTTTTTTTTTCACATCTCTCCCCTCCTTTCTCCTCTATTACTTTTATCATAATGTATGCAGTTACAGGAGAAGACAATGGCAACCCATTCCAGTACTCTTGCCTGGAAAATCCCATGTATGGAGGAGCCTGGTAGGCTGCAGTCCATGGGGTCACACAGAGTCAGACACGACTGAAGTGACTTAGCAGTAGCAGCAGCTGCAACTAGTTTAGGCATTTGGGTTCTATAAGGAGAGCTCATGGTTCCAAGTAGTTTATGTTTTATATCTTGCAAAAATCCCCAAGGCAAATAGGGGAGAATTGAAATGCAATAGATGAAAGGAAAATATAACTCCTTATCACCCAAGTTCAAGTTATGCTTTTATGCCCACAGACCATCCAGAATTGTTGTAGGGTGTTCCATAGTGTGATGCAAAGTATTTTCCAGAGTCTATATGGGGCAGATCTCAGTCTGCTTCTGTTCAATCCACGTAAATCCACGATCTTGTCTATTTTTGCTCTGTTCTCTGTGTTACAAGAAACCTTGTTTCTCAGTCCTCTAGCATCTCTGTGGATTTGGACAATGGGAAACACCCATGTAAAGAAAATGTAAAGAAGGAGAGAAGCCACAATATGTCTCTTTTCCTCTCTGCTTTTGGTAGCATCTTGGCAGCATGTGTGCCTCTTTGGGTCTATATCCTGTTGGAAAACACCTCTCTTCATGGTCCCAGTATGGTTTCATCTTATACCTAGTGACCACAGCTCTCTATCTGGGGGCACAGTCCCCTCTCTGGGTTCCCTCAGCCATAGGATAGCAGGGATTTCTTATTGTTGGCAATCTCTGGAATACCTCAGCATCTCCTACTCAGCACCTTAGTTTTTTTTTTTTTTTTTAATCACCTGAATAATCAGTTCCCTAGGTTCAGTTCTATCTGTTTGAAATCCACAAATTGTTTCTGTTTTCAGACTAAATTTCAAATGGTATATCATGTTTCTGCTCAATGGGAGAATTTGGTTTTCTTTTTTTTGGCCAGAAATTGTTTGTATGTTAAAAAAAAAAAAAAGGGAATCCAATCTATCTAGTTGAGGTAAAGGAGATTTATTGCAAATATACAGAGCTAATGAAATTTGAGATTTGTTACAAGTACACAGAAAAAGATGCTTGTTTTACTGTCTGCTCTGAGCAAGCTTAACCCTCAGATGATAATATGCATAAGCAGATTGAACTAAGCCACAGCTATTTTATTGTAACCCAAGGTCAACTTATACAAGGCTGCTGGAGAAAACTCTTGCCTCTTTCCAGTCTTAGGTTAGTTTCAAGCAGTGTCTGGGCAAGAGGGAAAAAGGTAGTTCTGTAACTACCTGATTTGTTACACACTTAGACTGGACTAGAGACAGTGGAAGGTGTACCAATAGGTCAGTGGTACCCAGAAGACCCTCCATAGTACAGACTTATGTTCACTCTCAAATTTCAACATCTTTTGTCTGCTGACTTAATTTTATTCTCTGATGGCTCAGATGGTTAAGAATCTGCCTGAAATGCATATGACCCAGGTTCAATTCATGGGTCAGGAAGATCCCCTGGAGAAGGGAATGACTACCCACTCTAGTCTGGAGAATTCCATGGATAGAGGGGCCTGGTGGGCTACAGTCCATGGGGTTGCAAAGAGCTGGACATGACTGAGTGACTAACACTTCTACTTTATTTTATTCTCTGTAGTTAACCCTTCCCATACTTCTTTCCAGGCCTTTCCTGTTTTATTTTCTTT
This sequence comes from Oreotragus oreotragus, assembly GCA_006410675.1. Classification (NCBI taxonomy): domain Eukaryota; kingdom Metazoa; phylum Chordata; class Mammalia; order Artiodactyla; family Bovidae; genus Oreotragus; species Oreotragus oreotragus. Next base: position 224,432 of record SJYX01024270.1, on the reverse strand, counting down.
TTAATTTATTTTCATGATTTTTCTTTTTGTAATATATTTGACATGGGGAAGGAACCCCGTGTCCAGGACCAAAAGGATGAGTAATGCACATAGCTTCCAGTCCATTTGGTCAACCTCCTGCTGTAATTGTGAGGTCTCATTTCATTTCATGTAACATTGTTCAGTGTCCCCTTTATTAGTCTGATGTTCCATAAAGTGAAAAACTTGAAAATATTCCTCAATATCATGACTATATATATATTTTATTTTTATCTAAACCTTCTTCATCTGACTGTACTGCTTTCTCAGATTATGTTATAAGATGGGCAAAACTAGGGTGTCCCTCAGCAATGGGAGTCTGTGGTTTTCAAGTGGTACCCCACGATGACTGTCTCAGCTCCCACCTGCCTAGGGTGAGGTTTCTTAATTTAGTAGATCTGATGGGGTTGCAGTGTACAGACTGGTTTCAAAGTTGTGAGAAAGGGGCTCTCTATTTGATTGCTCTCTCCTCATCTTTTAATTTACTAATATGCCTAGTTCATAAGGGATTTGATTGTGATCTTAGTATTTACCTATTCCTTCCCCTCTATGTCGTGGAGATTGACTTGTCCTCTCTATAAAAAGCAAAAATAAAGATACCAGTGCCAGTCATTTCAACACTAGGAGTAAGATTACTTATTTATTTATTTATTTTTTTATTTGGCTGCAGCCGGTCTTAGTTGCGGCATGTGGGATCTTTAGTTGTGGCAGACAAACTCTTAGTTGTGACAAGTGGGTTCTAGTTCCCTGATCAGGGATTGAACCCAGGTACCCTGCCTTGTGAGCCTGGAATCTTAGCTACTGGACCACCAGGGAAATCCCTCAATAAGACGAAATTGCTACTTTTAATAAAAATGAGAGTTATTACAATACATTTCAGAAAATGTGGAATTTCAACTTGGTTAGCAGTCACAATCTTGCTGAGCACCCTTATTTTTTCTTGGCCCTTCTGCACAGGTTTTGTTGATCTAGGTATATCCTCCAAGATGCTGCCCAGAAAGGGACCCTAGAAGTGGCTGTCTCTAGTGGAGCTGATCTGTAGATTTAGACTGCCTGAGCCCAGAATGACCACAGTTTGTTTGCATCTGTTTTGGGGTTCTACAGAATTAGAAAGCCACAATCAAAATTATCACTTTGGCTCCTTATTCACGGACCAGTCCAGGCATGTTAAAAAATCGCACAAACAATCACCGAAGACCAAGATAAGAGCCTTGAGGCCTACTGATGACTGAACCATAGGTAGCAGGAAAGGTCTGGACATTTCTGCAGTGATTGAACTCTGATAGAGGTGACACATGGACCAGGGTCCCAGGTAATGAACAAGGATCTAGGGAAGGTACCCTCCATGATTTCAGCTTTTGCTGAGATGCTCCCCTCATATGTCTTTAGACAGAATGTGAGGTCACTTTCCAGGTTCTAACAGCCTAATAGGTATCAGGGCAAAATGACCACGAGAAGTGCTAGGCTTAATATTTATAATGGTAACGTCAAGCTTGTTCATGTGGCTAACAGTTTAGTGGACTTTGGTGATAGATTATGTGATAATTAGGCAATGTATATATAGTTTGTATGATATGATTTTCTAAAAGGTATTTTTAAAGGCAGGAAGAATAGAAATGCTTTCTACATCAAGCTATACAGTGTAAGGGGCCTTCCTCACCTACCACTCCCACCCTCAATATTGGGGCTGGACTAGATGTAGCAGAATTTGGCCTGAAGATGAGGTATAGATCATTTTATATCAGTCACAGAAGAAATGGAATTTTATGTGTAGACATAAAGGGACAATTTCTAAATAACAAGATATCCCTTAAGTGTATTGCTGCACAGTGTTTTGACTGAAAGAAAACCTTCCTTGAAAATCAACTGATCCATTGTCCTTACTAAAAATCAGCAATTAAGAGCAGTTTTCAGACAGGGCCTGAAATTTTTTTTTACTGAGACACCGGGAATGTAGTGTGTAAGAAAATGGAAATCTAAAGTCTATGAGAATCTTCGTGGAACATAGAAAAAGGAGTAAAGGATGAGAAAGCAAAAATCTGAATTGTGTCAAGCCAGAGATATTTCACTTACCACATGACCAAAGGTGTTCACCAGGTTCTTATCAAGCTGCACTTCAATATTAGTAACAGACACCAGATAACGTAATATAGTTTGTGGTAGATAATGATGTGTACTTTTGTGTCTCCTTTTAACATTGTTTCCTGTGTGAGTTCAAATGTTTGTGATTTATTAATTTTACTGTCTTTATAAAATTCTGAGTTAAGAAACCCTTCCAAGTGTTGTTGAAAAGAGATCAGTACCAGGTGATCTTATGAGATTTTAGGGAGAACTCTGATTTTCAGAGTGCTAAGACCAGATTTTTTTTTTACTGAGACACCGGGAATGTAGTGTGTAAGAAAATGGAAATCTAAAGTCTATGAGAATCTTCGTGGAACATAGAAAAAGGAGTAAAGGATGAGAAAGCAAAAATCTGAATTGTGTCAAGCCAGAGATATTTCACTTACCACATGACCAAAGGTGTTCACCAGGTTCTTATCAAGCTGCACTTCAATATTAGTAACAGACACCAGATAACGTAATATTGTTTGTGGTAGATAATGATGTGTACTTTTGTGTCTCCTTTTAACATTGTTTCCTGTGTGAGTTCAAATGTTTGTGATTTATTAATTTTACTGTCTTTATAAAATTCTGAGTTAAGAAACCCTTCCAAGTGTTGTTGAAAAGAGATCAGTACCAGGTGATCTTATGAGATTTTAGGGAGAACTCTGATTTTCAGAGTGCTAAGACCAGACTGCATATTTAAAAGCAGAGAAAGGCCTGCTTACTTTGCCAACAAAGGTCCGTCTAGTCAAGGCCATGGTTTTTCCAGTGATCATGTGTGGATGTGAGAGTTGGACTGTGAAGAAGGCTGAGCACTGAAGAATTGATGCTTTTGACCTGTGGTGTTGGAGAAGACTCTTGAGAGTCCCTTGGATTGAAAGGAGATCCAACCAATCCTTTCTAAAGGGGATCAGTCCTGGGATTTCTTTGGAAGGAATGATGCTAAAGCTGAAACTCCAGTGCTTTGGCCACCTCATGTGAAGAGTTGACTCATTGGAAAAGACTCTGATGCTGAGAGGGATTGGGGGCAGGAGGAGAAGGGGACGACTGAGGATGAGATGGCTGGATGGCATCACCAACTCGATGGACGTGAGTTTGAGTGAACTCCGGGAGTTGGTGATGGACAGGGAGGCCTGGCGTGCTGCAATTCATGGGGTCGCAAAGAGTCAGACATGACTGAGTGACTGAACTGAACTGAACTGAACTGAAGACCAGATTGGGTGCACACCACAGGGAATGCTGCTGTATTGTGACTGATTTCAGACTGGGTATTTCACAAGTCAGATATAGGAATCAAAAGAGAAACAAGTTTCCATTGGAACAAATAGCTAGAAACAGCTGTAAATTATAGCCAAGGAGTCAATATTGGATGCTGTTTAAAGTTAAAGATGGTCACACATAAACTTATCTGTGTGTAGTAGCCCAAATAACCTAGCTCAACCACTTAGTAACTTTGTGACCTTAGACTGAGTGTTTATTCATTCTGTGACTCGGTTTCCCTGTTCTATAAACGGGATGGGTATAATAATTCTTCATGAGTTGGGAGGATTTGATGAGATAGTGTAAAAAAAACAATCGGAAAATGAGTTCAATAAATATTTGCTAATGTTAATTATTAATGTTGATAATCACATCAATAATCTCACTGAAATAAGGGCTGATATGAAATTAAAACTACAGAATATGAGTTTGAAAGCACGGCTTTTAGTCATGACTCTAACAATTATTGGAGGAGGAAATGGCAACCCACTCCAGTATTATTGCCTGAAAAATCCCATGGACAGAGAGGAGCCTGGAAGGCTACAGTCAATGGGGTCACAAAAGAGTTGGACATGACTTAACAACTAAACAACCACTGACATTATACCCCAAGTAAGTTATAGAATTTTAGGGCTGGAATGTGGAAGTGATTTTGAAATCATCTTATTCAGTTCCCTCAATTTATGTGAAGTAATCGAGGCCAGAGAATTTTTGCTCAAGGCCAGTCAGTTAGTGGGTAGTAGCCTGAATTATCTGGAGAAGGCAATGGAACCCCACTCCAGTACTCTTGCCTGGAAAATCCCATGGACAGAGGAGCCTGGCATGCTGCAGACCATGGGGTCGCTAAGAGTCGGACACGACTGAGCGACTTCACTTTCACTTTTCACTTTCATGCATTGGAGAAGGAAATGGCAACCTGCTGGGAGCCGCCACGGGAGATCCCACCCATGACAAGTTCATGTGGAAGAGAACTGTTAAGCAAGGCTTCAGAACTCAAGGGGCTCCCCTAGGCTTTCTCGAGCATCTACCCCAGAACCAGAATCTGTCTGTTTTACTGTTTCATGACTTTCACCAACTCCTCTGACATTAACAGGGGGCTAACCCTGACCACCTTTCTCTGGAGAAAATCAGCTTAGGGCTATAGCTAATAAGTCTCCTGGACATGAGAGGAATATTTCAAATCAAACCCTCTCTGTTAGCATTCTAGCTTACTCGGCAGGTTTATCCAGACTCTTGCAGCTATGCATGTGATTATTTACCACCTCCCAACTGTGAGAGGCATGGGAAGCCTAAAACATAGAGCCTTTAAAAGAGTTAAAAGTTATTAGAGTAGTGCTAGTGCTGGTATAGGATTTCATTATTGGGCCAATGCTTGTTGCTGAGTTCCCATATCTCTTATCCACTGTGCACCTGGAAATGCACTAGTTAACATAGTGAAAATGTAAGAAAAACAAGTGTAGCCTTGAATTTAACCATATCAGACTTTTGAGCTAATTGGTTCTTTCTTGTAACTCACTGCACCTTTGCTCTGTGAAAAACATAACTCTGTTTGGCATTTTCTGAGGCTGACATAGATTAGAAAAAAAAAAAAAAATATATATATATATATAAAACACTTTGAGAAAAAATGAGTTTTCTGATTGAGCAGCCTTTATCAAAAGAGGGTCATAAAATGTTCACAGGCCTCCAAGGCCAGAAGATACTATACACAGCATCATTTGTTGGGAAAGGTATGGAGAAAAAACCATGGTTTCAATAAGGACAAAACTGCTGGAATGTTTGGGCTGACTCTGTATGACCTTGCATCTTTCATTTCCCTCTATGTATAAGGCAAGGTATAAAAAATTTGAAAAATAAAGTTTTTGGGCCTCGCTTCCAGAAGAACCTTGGTTACCCTGTGTTTTTTCTTCTTCTCCCTCTCTTTTGCAGGCTGATCCCTTGGAGCATAGGGGCTCCCTGCATTCACTTATCTGCCCGGGTTTCTAAAACCTGAACGGGAAGATGTTCTGTGTCTTCACTCCCTCAGGAGACTGGGAAGGCACCTTTGGCCTCCGTGAACAGGGCAAACTTCTTGTCTTGAAGTTTTATTGGCTTTCTGTGTAAAACAAGGAACATCAGCCTCTTTTCTTCTCTTCTCTATTTTCTTATCTACAACATTCTTATCTCTCTCTCTAAATCAATTGCAATCGCCGACGCCGTTTCTCCTTCGAGTTTCCCTGGATCCTGCGGGGGCTGGACCCCAGCAGCAACCCACTCCAGAATCCCAGGGATGCGGGACCCTGGTGGGCTGCCATCTTTGGGGTCACACAGAGTCAGACACGACTGAAGCGACTTAGCAGCAGCAGCCTAAATTATAGTCTTTGGCCTCCCTTCAATAAACTTGGCCCTTTATTTCTCCATGTGAAGATCAAAGTATTGAAATGTATTAATTTCAACCCACAATCAATGAAAATATAGATTCTTTTTAAAACTTTAAATCTTCAATTTTAATTAATTTTATTAAAAAATTTTAAATTTAATTTTTATTTTGTTCCATTGATCTATATTTCTGTCTTTGTGCCAGTACCATACTGTCTTGATGACTGTGGCTTTGTAGTAGAG
>SJYX01024270.1:113918-214771 GCA_006410675.1 Oreotragus oreotragus | reverse complement strand
TGGGAGGGGGGTTCATGTTTGGGAGTTCGTGTACACCCGTGGCGGATTCATGTCAGTGTATGCCAAAACCCGTAGAGTACTGTAAAGTAAAATAAAATTTAAAATTTTTTTAATTTTTATTTTATATTATAGTTGATTTACAGTGTTTGTTATAGCTTTGGGAATACAGCAAAGTGATTCAGTTATGTGTGTGTGTGTGTATATATATATATATATATATATCCATTCTTTTTTAGATTCTTTTCCCATATAGGTTATATCAGAATATTGAGTAGAGTTCCTTGTGTTATTCAGTAGATCCTTGTTGATTATCAATTATATATAGTAGTGTGTATGTATCCTACAGAAATGTGTAAAGCAAAAGATGTTCATAAGAGCACTATTTCCATTAGCCCCAAACTGGAAACTACGTGAATGCCCGTTGGCCATTGAAAGGGCAAATGAACTGGTACCTGTACACAGTGGCATGTGGTACAGCAAGGAGGATAAGCCACCTGTGGCTATACACAATAGTGATGCATCTCGCCAGTGTAATGTTGAATAAAAAATCATATACAAAGCATTTCACATTGAAACGCTGGGCTGGAAGAAACACAAGTTGGAATCAAGATTGCCAAGAGAAATATCAATAACCTTGGATATGCAGATGACACTACCCTTATGGCAGAAAGTGAAGAGGAACTAGAAAGCCTCTTGATGAAAGTGAAATAGGAGAGTGAAAAAGTTGGCTTAAAGCTCAACATTCAGAAAATGAAGATCATGGCATCTGGTCCATCACTTCATGGGAAATAGATGGGAAAACAGTGGAAACAGTGTCAGACTTTATTTTTGGGGGCTCCAAAATCACTGCAGATGGTGATTGCAGCCATGAAATTAAAAGATGCTTACTCCTTGGAAGGAAAGTTATGACCAACCTAGATAGCATATTGAAAAGCAGAGATATTACTTTGCCAACAAAGGTCCATCTAGTCAAGGCTATGGTTTATGGATGTGAGAGTTGGACTGTGAAGAAAGCTGAGGGCTGAAAAATCAATACTTTTGAACTGTGGTGTTGGAGAAGACTCTTGAGAGTCCCTTGGACTGCAAGGAGATCCAACCAGTCCATTCTGAAGGAGATCAGCCCTTGGTGTTCTTTGGAAGGAATGATGCTAAAGCTGAAATTCTGATACTTTGGCCTCCTCATGCAAAGAGTTGACTCATTGGAAAAGACTTTGATGCTGGGAGGGATTGGGGGCAGGAGGAGAAGGGGACGACAGAAGATGAGATGGCTGGATGGCATCACTCACTCAATGGACGTGAGTTTGAGTGAACTCTTGGAGTTGGTGATGGACAGGGAGTTCTGGCATGCTGCAATTCATGGGGTCACAAAGAGTTGGACACGACTGAGCAACTGAACTGAACTTAATTCCATTTATAAAAAAATCGCAACATAAGCAAAACTAGACTATGCTGTTGAATTGGGGATGGTGGTTACTTTTAGGATGGGTAGTAAAAAGTGAATTAAAGGGTTTCTGAGGTCCTGGTAATGGTTTATTTCTTGTTCTGGGTTCTGCATAGATGTGCTCAGATTATGACAGTTTATAGTTTCTACCTATGACATCCATACTTCTCTGTATGTATGTCATACCTGAAGTGAAGTGAAGTTGCTTAGTTGTGTCCAGCTCTTGCGACCCCATGGACTGTAGCCCATCAGGCTCCTCGGTGCATTGGATTTTCCAGGCATTAATACTGGAGTGGGTTGCCATTGACAACACGTGGCACTCAAAAAAAAATTTTTTTTTTTTACTGTTTATCTGTAATACCTTAGTAAAAGATAAACAGTAAAAAAAAAAAAAAAAAAAAATTTGAGTGTCACGTGTTGTCAGCCACTAATCCAGGTACTGGGGATAATATAGTGAACATACCTGACAGTAGTCCTGCCCTCATGAAGGCTGTTTTTAGTGTGGAATGGAGGAGATGGATGAAGGCAGAGAAGGAAAGCTGATGTTATTATAGAACTGTAGCTGGTCAGTGATCACTGCATTAAGTGGCTCCTAGTAGCTGTCTTTGTTGTCTTCCAATTTCTGATATCATCTTTCATTCTGTCACTAAGTCCTTTTTTAAAATATTATTACCTTTTAAAGTCTGTAATTCTTTTCTTGGTTGTCTGCTGATTTCCAAGTGGTTTTAGATTCATTTTTCATCAGTACATTAATGGACATACGCCAGTTACTACAGAGTGTTCATTTCTGATAAAGGAATAGAAACACAGCAAGCTAGAAAAACTTGCTACGGCAGGTCCCAGGAGTGTATGGGACCTATTACAGCCGTGTAAGTAACCTCAGCAGCAATCTGTTTACAAAGGAAAGACCATTTGCTTTCTAAGATCTATTGCCCATTTAGTGACCTCACCAACAGATGTAACATTATTCAATATTATTGTCACATGTTTCCAAAGTTGTACTTTAATTGCCTTTCAGGCAAAAAGAATGCTTTAATTATTATGCCTAATTGTGCAGAGAGAACAATTGCAAAAGCCGAGATATGCATTGATGTTCTAGTGTGCTTTTATGGAGTAAATGAAGTCCAAGAATCAAAAGAAAAATGCTGAGAAAACAGATGAGGAACTCTTTGGGAATGTGCAAAGGCTTTTATTGGGACCACATAGAAGGGCCCTAATAGAGGGAAAGAAAGATACTAATTAGAGGGGAGAATACAGTTGTTTTGTGTCAAAATGTCCCTGTGGACTGAGGGGTTGCAATGCTAGCCTGATTTTTTTTTTTTTTTTTAGTTGAAGCATAGTTGCTTCATAATGCTGTCTTAGTTTCTACTGTACAGCAAAGTAAATCAACTGTATGTATTCATACATCCCCTCTTTTTTTTTTTTTTTTTGGATTTCCTTCCCATTTAGGTCACCACAGAGCATTGAGTAGACTTTCCTGTGCTGTACAATAGGGTCTCATTAGTTATCTATTTTATACACAGTGGTGTATATATATATATGCCAATAGCTTGAGTTTTTAATGAGGTTAATGGTGTTACTTAATTTATTAAGTTTTATGAGCACAATACTACATAATAATAGTTCCTTTTGTGGGACTTATGGTGAACATGTTTTCCGCTGTTATCGCAAACCCTTGTTTTCTGGTAGTTTTCCCTGCCTCTCATCTCAGTCTGTAGTGGGTGTGTTGTCACTGCTAGCCATTTTTTCCAGAGCATGATTCTGTCCAGAGGTTACTTCTGATTAGAGGAAGGGAAGAGCTCCCATTTCAATTAGAACACCTTTCTTTCATTATGGTCACAGTTGGTTGATCAAGAGGTGAGCCACTTTTTCAAGTGTGGCGAATTCTTTCTCCAGGAATTTCAGGTTTGATCTTAGAAAAATTGGTTCCTCTTTGGATGGTATGTAGATGTGCTTGCTGCTGCATGCATGTGCTAAGTCGCTTCAGTCATGTCCAACTCTTTGCAACCCCATAGACTGTAGTCTGCCAGGCTCCTCTGTCCATGGGATTCTCCAGGCAAGGATCCTGGAATGGGTTGCCATGCCCTCCTCCAGAGGATCTTCCCAACCCAGGGATCGAACCCACATCTCTTACATCTCCTGCATTGGAAGGTGATTCCTGTTAGTAGTCATCTTTTTCTGTGATGGGCCTTTCTTCAAAAGGGAAATAAATAACGCAGATGTACAGTGGGAAGCAAAGTTGGGAGGTGAGTGTGCTTGTGGTCATTCTAGTCCCTGGGTCCTGTCCACTCATGGGGCCAAGGGGACATTTCTGTCATTGGATTTCATGAGAACATTAATTACCTTGGAATGGCAGAGTGGGTTTTTGTACTTGCAAACAACAGCCCTGCCTACTACAGTCTCCTTATTTTCTTTATAATGATTCTTTTCTGCAGACATAGCCTGTGGGTTATTACTATTCAATTCAGTAAGTCAACTCAACTCCCTTTTGGATTAAAATAAGTTTTAAATAAATACACTGATAAACAAAGGAATAAATAAATACCTGTTTTAGAAATCCTAAGAAGGGCTTCAATTTCATTTCACATTTGAAATTATATTTTACTGAATGATGACTAATTTTAGAAACCATTCCATTTTAAAGCTGAAAGGGATCTCTACTCTAGATTTTTTTTGGGGGGTTGGTTGGGAAAACTGGAGCCCAGGGAAGTCAGCAGAGCGAGCTACCTAGATTTTGTGGTTCATCAGTCCTAGTAGGACTTTTCTATTTGGGATAGTAAACAGTTTGTACATAGATCACTGAACATTCTGAGCCTAAAGGTAGAGAGCTAAATTCCAGAGTGAATGGGAGCACTAGGAAGAGTGCCTGGACAGTAGAGCTGTGAATTCGATGCTGGGTCCCTAAACACCAAACTTCATTCCATGCCCTCGTGTGGCCTGACCCATCATACTTCTGTGTTTTAGCAAAGACCTCAGAAATCTGCCTTTTGCAGTTGCTATCTCCTTTTTCTATCTTCGAAACTCTGAACTCTTACTTCACTCCAGTCTCCTTGGAGGAACCCATAGGTCAGGACCATATGGAAGACCATTTGGAGAAAGTATCTTTGTTACCAGCTGTCAGAGATCAGAGAAAGGCATAGTTTGTTGAGACTAAAGACAGGATGTGGACCAGGATGTACTTTGGGAGAATATGTTCTTTTTCAAAAGAGATATAAATCAAGGAACTCTGAGTAATGAACTCAGCTAGTCAGAGGTAAAGGAGAACTAACTAGATACTTGTACATTTTCTGGATGGCAGAGGATACCTGTCTGAATTTCAGTCCATTGCTTAGATGGGCAAGTAAGTTGTCCTCTCCATACCTCAATCAGTTCATCTTTTTAAAGGGGAAATTGGCTAATATACACAGTTGTATGGCTTAAATGAGAAACACACACACACAAAATTTAGTGCAGGAAGTCTCCATTGTAAGTTAGCTACTAAAACTGGGAGAGAATAATTTTTAAACAGGTGAGATGATGAGTCTCACAGAGATATGAAAAGAATGTGTGTTTAAGATTTTGTTCAACTCATTTTTAAATAAGAATAACTGTTTCAAAGTGGAGAATCCATAGAACAGATTCATTGCTAGACCAGGAATATTGAAGTTAACTGCTCTAAACAGGGCATACATCGTTTTCCACTGGAGGTGCCCAGTAATCTTTTTCGCTTATTCCAAATTTCCTGGCGTTGCTGTAATTATTATTAATTCATCTTAGCTGAGTTCCCCCATTCATGCCCACTTATCAGGAATGACTCTACTTCTGACATATCATAAATCTCATGTGCCTAAAACCCACATTTACAGTGTAAATAGTCCTGCCCATTCCAGGTAGATTGTGCAATAGAGTTCCACTATTACAACCCCTATTATCAAGGCTTCAAGTCTTGGCCATAACTTACCAGCTTGGCTTAAAGTCAAAGGGTGAAAAATATGTCGGGGCTTAAATAAGAAATAAAAGCGGAAGTGGTCATGCTGGCACTTTACCCCTTTAGAAAATGTCTAGGGCTATGAAAACTAAATCCACTGTTGGCAGTGCACGCTCAAGCTAGAAAGTCTATTTAGTGTGGGAAATAGTACTCAACCTTTCATTTTCAGCAATTTAATCAAATCGCTCCTGCTCTCTCAAATATTTATTTAGCCTCCTATAATTTATGGTAACCATGGCACTTAGTATTACCTAGGTGTTAAATCTAATACAAAAAAGGTAAAAAGAATAGTAAAGAAGTATCAAGTGATGCCCAGGGGAACTTATTAAGTGTATTTCATTTAAATAATCCAATTCCACGAATTGAGGCAGAATTCTTAGAAAAAAGTACAACTTGAAAGAACTTGGTTTAAATTGGAGCAGGCATTTCACCTGCAAGCTGCTCAGATCATTAATTTTAATAATTTCTGTTGCATACTCCGTGGGTAGACTACTTTATAGTTATTTCGGTGGTTGTTACCTACTGCTGTTCTGTGATATAATCAGATGAATATTAGGATCACTATTTGAAAGAGTCACAAAGGAGCCAGTGACTTGTGCAAGGCCATGGGCAAGACCAGAGACGCACTGTTTTAGTTCAGCTAATTCTTATCTCTTCTACAAAAATCCTGGGGTTTCTTCTGTTTAGAAACAGATCATTCTGGAGGTAAGCAATGTCACCTGGAGGCCTGCCACTCCTCCAGTCTCTCCATCTCAGAAATCACTGAGTTCTTCTCCAACAGCCCCCAGTTCCATGTCTCTTCCTGGGCTCAGCTTGTGAATTTCTTTCATGGTTGCCATTTCATCACACCTGCAAACCCATTTAGAAGAGGATTCATCCAGAAGCACACCAGGTCTGCCTGGTGTGGACTCATGTTGAAGGCTACGCAAAGAAGGAGTCAGGAGACTGGACTCTAGGTCTGACTTTGCCTCTGTGTAATTGCATGCCTGTGGGCTAATTTAAAATTTTTATCCTGAGCACTTTTACATCATGTGAGCTAATTTAGTAGGAGAAAAACGACTGTAAGGAACTTTCTAATACAGATATGCTAACATTACAGTGTAGAGAGCATAAGCTTTGGTGGTTCAGAACTTGGCTATGTCCTTTAGTAACTACTATTTCATGAATTTAAAGAATTACTTAATGTCTCTGAGCCTCAGTTTCTACACCTGTAAAATGATGATACTCTATCATGGGGTTTGCTATAAGGATGTTGTTGTTGTTTAATTGCTAAGTCATGTCTGACTCTTTTGTAACCCCACAGACTGTAGCCCACCAGGCTCCTTTGTCCATGGGATTTTCCAGGCAAGATTACTGGAATGGGTTTTTGTTTCCTTCTCTAAGGGAGCTTCTTGACCTAAGGATTGAACCCATGTCTCCTGCATTGCAGGTGGATTCTTTACCACTGAGCCACTTGGAAAGCCTATAAAGATAGTCTGCAATATGTTTAATGTGTTGGAACCAAATATATGTGCACTAAATGATAACTATTATTTTTACATATTATATCAGGACAAAGCCTGCCCCAAATTAAGTGTTTTTATTTTTCCTTCTAATTTTACATCCAAATATTGGACACGAGAAAGAAAGATGAGATGGTCTTTCTGCATTCACCTTCCACACTGATTTGTGAGTGAGTCCCAGAATGGTCCCTGAACTTGCTCGGGGCTCTGTTCTGCTTGTGCTGTGACTTGTCAAACCAGATAGATCCTGCATTGCTGAGTCTATGCAGAAATCAGTTACTAAAACTTGAGGAATTAAATCCTGATGATCTGTGGTTTGGACGCTACTGTTTCCCTTCATTAACACAGAAAAGCAAGAATATTTACAAATAGTGCTGCTGACAACAGCATTGGTGTGTAAATACAAAAAAAATAATAATAATAAATAAAAACTGTTATTCCATTTTCCTCTGAAAAAAAAAAAAAATAAAATAAACCCATTGGTTCACTTAGACTCAAAGCGACACATGAGATAAGTGTTCCTATTCTCTTCCTTTGATGATCAAGGCTTGTGTGCGTGTACGTGTAAGAACAATCTGCGTCTTGTTCCAGTGTGTTCCTCTCCTGCAGCTTTGCTGTTCCAGCCATACTCCATCTGCTTCTATTTATCCCAACTCCATTAATGCCACAATAACATCAGGAGCTCTGCCTGGATAAAGCCTACAAACATGCCTCAGGATAATTCAAATAATTGATGCTTAATTAATAAGTCAAAGATTTACTGACTATTAACACATAGAAATGGAAAATCTTTCCACTGGTCCCAAAGATGACTTTTTCTGAACAGCCCATAAAGAAGGTAATTATTTCCCCCAAGCTTTGGGATAATGTATGGAAAAATTGTCAAATCAATTTTTCCAATTAAAAATATTAAAATAGTTTCAATCTTATTACAAAAGCAAAATATATTCACTATGGAAAATTAGAAAACAAGTCTAATTCTACTAACCTGATAAGACCTTTGGTGATGTTTAACGCATACCAGTCGGACACGACTGAAGTGACTTAGCAGCAGCAGCAACAGGGTGAATTCTGTTTGGCCACCTGAGATTGTGGCAGAATAGTCATCTTTTAAGGCTTTTTTCCCTCCTTAATCTGAATTTGGCCTCAGAAGTTTTCTCAGCACAGTGCTTTGTGTGATCCATAATCCTTGATCAGAGTTGGTCAGTTGGTTGATACCTGTTGTCCATCTCTTGTTCCTTTCCAAAGCCTTTGCTCTAGCCCAACTATTCATATATACATGTATTTTGATAAAACTAGAAGAAGGCTGAGCACTGAAGAATGGATGGTTTTGAACTGTGGTGTTGGAGAAGACTCTTGAGAGTCCCTTGGACTGCAAGGAGATCCAACCAGTCCATTCTGAAGGAGATCAGCTCTGGGATTTCTTTGGAAGGAACGATGCTAAAGCTGAAACTCCAGTACTTTGGCCACCTCATGCAAAGAGTTGACTCATTGGAAAAGACTCTGATGCTGGGAGGAATTGGGGGAGAAAGGGACGACCGAGGATGAGATGGCTGGATGGCATCACTGACTCGATGGACTTGAGTCTGAGTGAACTCCAGGAGTTGGTGATGGACAGGGAGGCCTGGTGTGCTGCGATTCATGGGGTCACAAAGAGTCAGACACGACTGAGCGACTGAACTGAACTTATTTTATGGAGCTTCCATGATGGCTCAGACAGTAAAGAATCTGTCTGCAATGCTGGAGACCTGGCTTCAGTCATTGGATCAGGAATATCCCCTGGAGAAGGGAATGGCTACCCACTCCAGTATTCTTGATTGGAGAATTCCATGGACAGAGGAGCCACAGCTACAGTCCACGGGGTCGCAGAGTCAGACATGACTGAGCAACTATCACTTACTGGCTTCAGAGCAATCAACTGCTTTATCGCTGTGATACCAACCATCCTGTTTTCTGTAAAAGGTGCAACTCTTGCACACCAAGTCAAAGAATTTTCTCCACAGCTACAGGGAACAGTGAGATAAGGGTAGGAAGTTACAAAGTCTTAAACAGACAGTCACAGAAACCAGCTCTGCAAATGAGCTTTACTTTGAATAGTTCAAATGCAAAATAGTCAAAAGGAGACTATTGTGGTAAAAATACTTAATACCCAATATTTCGTGTTAAGCCCGTGTGCTTTCCAAATAAGGTGTCCCCTGTCCTTCTAAATTACCGAATGTAAAAGCTGTAATGTTATATGTTCCCGAGGGGCAGAGAGTAATTCAGACATGAAGTAATTTTAATAGAAATCATTCCTCTTTTCTTGGCAAGAGAAGAATTTCAGTAGGAATTTTTCAAAATTACAAAATATCCTTCCCTGGGGGATTCATGCCGCCACTTAGCAGATTTCTCATTTCATTTAACACAAATATTTTGATCCTCAAGGGGAAGTCTGCTCAGTTATAGTTTCTGCATTACTGTCTCCCAAAGATAAACGAGGTGCTTTTCTCCAAAATGGACACAGGAGAGTTAAGGTGGGAGGAAAATGATAGAAATCCCAGGAAGAAATTTCTAACAAAACAAATCATTTACCTTAAAAATGGAAACATCCTCCGATTCCTATGTCGTTTTCTTCTCAGAATGTGTTCAAAGAGGAAAGATACTATTTTTCTTGAGAAAGAATCTTGTGAAACAACTAAGAGTTTCTTCTCTCTTATCAGTTCAGGTGGATTGCAGTGGTCTCCTGGGTGGGAAGATGGGTGGAGAAGGGATTTTGAAGCTTCCTCTGGATTTAACTTGAAAGAGCTCTCTGACTGAGGATTAGGGTCTGGTGGAGAGTTGTCAATGAAGATGCTTTCCATTTGGCCCTGGGTGCATGCTAACTCTAGCAGTGTCAGCCCACCTGTGAGGAAGGTGTGACCTCTTCTTGGTGTCTCTTCCCAAATGTCTTCTGCCCTCAAGATCTTCTGAAACTTAGTACTTACACCTGCCCTTCCTAACCAGCATGAAAAATTCTAGTTTGGATAGAATGGATAATTCCATTGAGATTCTACTCTTTGCCAGATAAGAAGCAACGGGATTTCTCAGATTGGATGATAACTTGCATCATCAGTGGGTTGCACCGTATATGTCAGTCATCTCGAAGAAAAATTTGAGTTTGAATTCGGTGGTTATAATGTCAGGCAGCATGAGGTGGCTAGGAAAAATATTTGGAAGAGTGTAGCTGTTTCTGTCTTCATCCAAGTGGGCATCTTCCTATTCTCTTTCCCTAAGAGATTGACATTGCTCTTAAGATCAACTTAAGTATCACATTTTGGTGATGAAACCATTACTTTCTTCGAGGGTAAGTGGTTGTAAGGCTTTCAGTGAGTGTGTTAGTCACTCAGTCGTGTCTGACTCCTTGTGAACCCATGGACTGTTGCCCACCAGGCTCCTCTGGAGTTGGCAAAAATAGTGGAGTGGGTTGCCATTGAAGAAGGCACTTAATGAGCTTTCAAGCAAACATAGATGTTTACAAATAAACTTAAGTTCCCAGCGCCTCTGTGGCCCTTCAATACCAGGCTTATGTCAGGTCTCAGGAAGTTCATTTAGCTGTACTTCAGTGAAAAACTTAAACCCTAAAATCCTGAGAACATGGCCATGTACATCTTTTCATTATTTTACCCAGGATGATCACAGTGGTTTGATACACAGTTGGTGATCAATGAATGTTTTTGCTCCAGCAGTCCTAAAAGGTTCGCAACACGAAGGGCAGCTGTTTAAATGATTTGTCAAAGCTCTGCTTCATGACAACATGTTTATCATGGATTCATGCTTGTTACAAAAATTCAGGGTCAGGATTAGTTCTAAGATACAAGTGGTCAGATGTCACAGTGATATTTATTTCCTAATAGAATATTAGAAGTTTCGTTGCCTGAGGGATTGGCATCAGTGTCCAGGGTAATTGCCAGATGTTTTGACATTAGGTTTCAAGCCCTTTTGGAGGAAAGGATAAGCAGCTCTCTAAAACCACAAGCTAATGTTAAAAAAATACAATTATTTTTTGAAATGGAGTTTTTATGACCACTTAAGCTCTAAGAATTGTTTAAAGCTATATAAAAAACACACCATAATATCACTATTTTAAATTAGCCTTCAAGTCAGCCTCTTTGTAAGGAAACAGTTTTTATTAGGCCAATAACCTTTCCCTTCTTCTTTATCTTTTGTTTTGACTATGTTAGGTCTTGCAGAAGTCACTCCAAAGTCAAGTACATCATTTGATCCCTGTACTAATGAGACCAGAATGAGTGTTAAATTTCCTGGGGCCAATTTCAGGGTAACCAAGGGCTCACCTAACTGATCGTTCTTTGTAAATATGTTCCATGTGACATGTGTCCTTGAGACATGGGCCATGATAATATAGCTAGATTAGTATAAACCCATCTCAACTACTAAAGAACTAATATTTGCATTATTAGTTATTGATATTAATGTTTATACTAAGAGCTAGCATAATCTGAGTGCCTACTATGAGACTAACTCTGTGCTAAGCATTTATATGTAATCTTTTCAAATTCCATTCTACAGAGGAAAAAAATAGGCTCAGAGGTGTTAGGTGACTTCTCTAGGATCAGATTGTTATTAAATGAAAGACAGTAGATTTGAAATCAGGTTTGTCTAACTTCAAACCCACCCTCTTTCCTTTATGCCAGGTTGCTTCCAATAATATCATTTGTATAGTAATTTGTAACTGATAAAAGACTTCTTCATTTATTTTTAGTCTCATTGAGTCTGAGGATTACTCATTAGGGATGTGATCTTTGTTACTGCCTAATGAAACAGGAAACTTGTTCAGGTTCATGCAACTGGGAAAGAGTAAGCTGGACATGGACCCCAGGTGCTCTGACTTTTTATCTTGTGCTATTACCGTAACATCAGAGATACCCAAGGTTTCAGGGACAGTGCGTGTCTAGTGGCCACCACTGACCTTTTCCTTGGAGGTGTAGTTTGCCCTGAGAATCGGAAGACTTAGCCCAACTTAGAGTTTATCAGATGCGCTGCTTGAGGCTTTTCTTCCACAATCCCTACCTTCCTAGAGTTTATACAAATGCAACACCTAAGCATGTTTATAAAGCAATCTTATGGAAATGAGTAAGCAATTCATATATGTGAACCCAGTGATAAATAGATGAGTAAACATATACAGAGTTATAAAAATTATTAAGCATAAAAAGGACTCAGTGATAATTTGTTCTCAATGCCTAAGCTGACAATGTGGATCCCCTCTAAACTATAGTCATTTCTAAGATAGATAAAACTCATTTATACTTGGCATGAGGGAAAGATTTGGAAGACTGTAGTATAATTAGAAGAAAGCTGAAAGATTTTGAGTGGGCCTAAGAAAAATGATTGGTTCTTTGATCAGTGACTTTTATTAAAGTGAGCTGTTCTAGGGCAGGGGACAGGTTTTGTGTTTAATGTATTCTTACCACTCCACCTTCATTGCCTGCTGCTGCTGCTGCTAAGTCACTTCAGTTGTGTCCGACTCTGTGTGACTCCATAGATGGCAGCCCACCAGGCTCCCCCGTCCCTGGGATTCTCCAGACAAGAGCACTGGAGTGGGTTGCCATTGCCTTCTCTGACCCATTGCCTAGCAGTGTATAAAAACAGAATTCATAACCAAGTAGTCATGAGTGAGCTTGACATCATTTGTGTACTTCCTGATATTAAAAACAGAATGAAAGATATATGTATATTTCTCCAGAGAGTCCCTAGATTTCACTTGATACCTGGAATATATAACTCTGCAAAACGTACTAGCCTATAATGACCCTTCATCCTGAAAGTGAAAGAAAGTGAAAGTTGCTCAGTCGTGTCCAACTCTTTGCAACTCCATGGACTAAAGCATGCCTGGCTTCCCTGTCCTTCACCATCTCCTGGAGTTTGTTCAGACTCATGTCCGTTAAGTCGATGATGCTATCTAACCACCTCATCCCTTCTCCCTCTTGCCTTCAATCTTTCCCATCATCAGGAAGAAAGAGGGTGATGCCAGTAAGGATGGCTGGTGTTCACATCGGCTTGGTGGGGTTCACATCACCCTGTGTGTCCACAGGAGTAGATGGCTTAAGAGTGAACTTACCTGGGGACAGAGAGCCTAAACATGTCTAGGGGCCATAAGCTAAAGGAGGAAGCCAGGTTGTGTCAGCATCTCCCACAGGCAGGGACCCTCAAGGGTCCTCTGAAGAAGTAACATTATACCCACAAGAAAGAGCCAGAATTTGGAAAATGGATGTATGGAGACACCTAAATGCTGCTCAGAGGAACAAGCAGCAGAAATAAGACAGAACTCCTTACCATGGACATGTGGATGGTCCAGTTATATGAATAAGGGTTTACGGCCTCAACGGAACCAAATAAAGACTAACCAATGAAAAATAATGGGGCTCCTATTCTAAGGATCCTTAAATTCCCTCTAACTGGGAATTGTCAGGATTGGTCTCCCAAGTCTAGAACGAGGCTGAGTCCAAAGTGGGTGGGGATGGTAGGGCTGCTGGGCAGCGGGGTGGACAGGTCCTTATCTCACCTGCAGATGTTCTGTGCTCACGTTGTGTGCTCACTGGTCTTGCAAAGAAACCCGGGAAGAGAAAAAAGGGTCTCACCTCACATTCTATCAATAGCACCAGAGGGAGCCTTCATTTCCAAAGGTAATTGCCGCAAACGTGTTACACAATATCATTCATTACTCGCTAGGACTGAGTGTTGAAAGTCCATTTCACAAGATAATGAAGTCGTTTCCCAGGACTAAAATAACCGGTTATCTGACTCTTAGGTTCATCCCACATTAGATGTATTACACACACAACTGTCAAAATAAATAACTTACTTGGGATGTGTCAGAGCTCACAACGAGCTGATGAGAAATGTGTAGGGTTGTGGAAAGCAAATCAGAGAGGCTGAGTGAGTGAGGAGAAAATAATGGTCCGTGTCAGCAAAGGGATGGCCCAGCGTGAGAGATGAAAGCCTAGTGAGATTTTAAACTGCCCACATGCCCATTCCTGCAGGTTTCCATGAACAAATAGGGCCACACGTGGTCACACCAAAAATATCAGCATGAAATGAATTCCCGGCTGCAGCGGTGTCTCATGAAGCTGGGTCTGTAATTTACAAAGGTGACAGCCAAAGCTATAAAAATAAAATGGGAGTTTTCAATCAGGTAGCATGAGACAAGTGGGGGGAATCATGTACTCGCTGGCAAGATACATTTTTATCAGGCAACAGGTGTCATCAAAAAAAAAAAAAAAAAGACTGGACAGCCAACTCCAAACAGAAAAAGCTGCAGAGGATTTGAAGTCTTCCACACTGAATGGGAAATTAACTTTTAAGGAAGAGTAGGGAATATTCAGAGTAGCCTTCAAGTAGAAATGATGAGCCTAGGGAGGCATGGGAAAACCAGATGAGGACGATGGTGATGATGATGATGCTGATGATAAAAGAAGAGGAAGAGGAGGAAAAGAAGCAAATCCTGCCCAGGCCAGCTAATTAAAAAGTGAAACGTCACATATACACAGTATTCACATAAAAGTAAGTGCCATTAAAGAAGGTGATAAGGATGGGGAAATGAACACGAGTAAGTATTCCGGGTTTGGCAGTGTTCTTTCAATGGCAGCAGTCCTCTGTCTCCGTGTCACCGTTGTTGGATAATACCGTGTATTGAAACGCCCCGAGTGGCACTAGTAGTTGGCAGCTGTTGCTGGTGCGCATCTCAGAGCTCCAGTTTGATGGAGCATCTTCTAAGCCAGTGGCCATGCGGAGTGCCCCTCTTCTGTCCACCTTTGGGCTGACAGGATCTGAGAATTCATTGAGTGTGGGCAGTTGGTATAGACATGTGAGGCCCAGGTCCCCTTCCTAAATTCTGCCACTTTCTCTCAGCTAGGCCAATCTAAGTCTTGGCAATTTTGTGATTCAGCTATCAGAATCTTCGCTTCATCAAAGAGAGAGAAGATAATTTCTGGAATAGAAAGCTAAAGGAGGGCTAATGAGTCCATGTCAGGGTTTGTTTTTCATCTTCAATAGTAGGGCTTTTATGAGCAGTGCTATTACACTGAGTAAATAGAATTGTGGGAGTGAAGAAAGAATCCTGGGCGTTGTGAGCAGCGGACTATGAAGTCCATTCCTGCTACTTAGAGCAGATTGGTTAATCTTGCTAAGCCTGTGTCCTGTTGAGGAACACTTTATGAAGATTAAATTAACGATCACCTTTACTGAGTATGCTTCCCAGGTAGCTCAGTGGTAAAGAACCCACCTGCCAGTGCAGGAGATGTGGGTTTGAGCCCTAGGTCAGGAGGATCCCCTGGAAAAGGAAATGGCAACACATTCCAGTATTCTTGCTTAGGAAATCCCATGGACAGAGAAGCGTGGCGGGTTGTAGTCCATGGAGTCACAAAGAGTTGGACATGATTGGGCAACTGAGCACACACAGATTACTGAATACTTTCTAAATTAAAGCTTACCTTGATTGAGTACCTTCTACTTGTTAGATCTTGTGTTAAAGCATCTATAGTATCTCAGTTAAACCTTTGTTGTTGCTTAGTTACTAAGTTGCGTCCAACTCTTTAGACCACATGCTTTTAACATCCACATAAAATGCCCAGTTCACCACTGAAAAATGGTGACTCCTGAATAAATGGCACTTCTGTTATTACAGCTACCTTAAATCCATTCTGGGACAAAGAGGATGTAAATAAATGACTTTATTTAGAGTCTATAAATAAATAGTATCTACTATTGTTTGGTGTCTCTGATCAAAGGAAGTGTCAAATGTCCTTCTAGCTCTCATAGACATCTTGCCAAGAGAATTGTGAAGACTTTGACTTTACAGTGAACAAAATCAAATGGTAAGAGTGACAGGGAAAGTTCTCTTGTCTAAAATGGCATAGAGAAATCTGTAATTCTGGCTGCTACTCAAACTTCAGGTTCCTCAAGGAGGCTGATATTTTCTGCTCTGATACTAGAACGTGTGTAAGGCCAGGCAGTGTTGGAAAAATGAAGTGCTTGATTAGATTTGCCAAGGACTCTCTTTAACAAACTCAACAGTATTATGATAGTTCAAATAATATCACGTTTGATCCCCAGTGAAAAGCTTCTGTTTGTTGGCAAAATAGAGACATACAAGATTTCAGAGAGAACACTGAGTTGCCTGCTGCACTCCAAGTTTTCTGGGACTCGATTTGCTTAGATATTTATTCCCTTCTGTAATTGTCCTTTCTGGCATGAGAAATCAGAAACACATTTAAAGGAGACAGTTTATCAGAGAAAGCTCCTATTAAAATTGTATGCTTAATTTGTTAATTAGGTGGATAAGAATGACTGAGGTCTGGCCAAAAAAGATTTTTTTTTTTCTTCTTTTCAAAGAACAGTAGGAAAATAGGCCAGGTGATTAGCAATCTATTTTTAGGACTTGACAGGTCAGTTTTATTCCTAGGAAGAAAAAGGGCTTAATCTATTTGTAGAACTTGATCCTAGCCCAGAGCCATTTGTCACTGCAAGTTAAAAACCTCCGTGTTAACTTCCTGCTTTAAACAGCCTGGACTAATCCCTCTGGAAATCCAATCTTTCTACCTCATCACCAGATGGCACCAAACATCTTTGGGGGAGGGGAGAGAGGTGAATGGTAATGTTTACTTTCTGGCGTTTCATCTAAAAAATAAATTCACTTAACATGCTAAATGCTGAGGGAATAAAATGTACAGAGGAATTGAATCAATTTCCATGTTAAGCAGTCCTGCTGCATTCCTTGTCCCAGCCCTAGATCAATTTCAGTTTCTAGAAGATTGAATCTGATAATCCTAGGAAAAGAGAGTCTTTCTAGAGTCACTTTTCATTGTGGTAAAATGTACATCACATACAACTGATTATTTTAACCATTTTCAGCATACAGTTCGATGGTGTGTGCATTCCCTTGTAGTGTTTACATCTGCAGTGTTGTACAACCATGATCACTATTTCCAGGGCAATTTAATCATCTCAGACAAAAACTGTGTACCTATATAGAGTCATCACTAAATGAAGTCAGGTTGAGAAAGACAAATATCACATGATATTGCTTATATACAGAATGTAAAAAAAATTATAGAAATGAACTTATTTGCAAAACAGAAACAGACTCACAGGCATAGAAAACAAACTCATGGTTGCCAAAGGGGAAAGGTGAAAGGGGAGGGATAAGCTAGGAGTTGAGATTGACATATACACACGTTAGTATATTTCCAATAAGGGCCTACTGAATAGCACAGGGGACTCTGCTCAATATTCTGTAAATAACCTAAATGGGAAAAGAATTTGAAAAAGAATAGACAGGGACTTCCCTGGTGGTCCAGTGGCTAAGACTCTGAGCTCCCAGTGCAGGGGGCCCAGGTTCGATCCCTGGTCAGGGAGCTAGATCCCACATGCTACAACTTAGACCCAGAGCAGCCAAATAAATAAATAAAATAAAAAAAAAAGAAAAAGAATAGACATATATACATGTGTGATAGAATCACTTTGCACAACAATAGAATCACAACTATAGTCCAATATGAAATGAAAGTTTAAAAAAAAACTGAAAAGTTAAAAAACCTTATTTTTTTAAAACAATAATAAACTTTTTCCAAGCCTCGTTCTTATTTCCACTTATGGCCACACTGATGTTAACATTCTGTATCCAGCATGTACATTTTGAGAACATTCTTAAATATTTAAAGTTTGGTTATAAGGTAGCTGACCATCAAACTCAGCAAAACAAGAGTCTGTAATGTTCCTCCCTTCCCATGGCACATCCAATAAAATAATTGATCATGTGTTCGTTCAACAAACATTCCTGTGCTTCTTCTGTGTTTTGTACCTTAAGTATTGTCACTTTAGTGATAAACATGGGTAAGATAAGATTTTTACCCTCCAGCAGCTGACGCATGGTGGAAAAGACTTTTAGCTAAGTTATTAATTTGAATATAATAGGAAGACAACACTGTGACTTACTAATTTACTGAATGCCAGTTAACTGTGCTTGATACTGCACAACATATGTGACTTGAGTTCTTACTAGAATGGCCAGGGAGATGTAGGAGATGGCACTTCATGTGGGCAATATTTAAGAGAGAGAAACAGAAGTAATCTTTAGAAAGTTTGAAGAAGGATGGATTGGAGTCGGGAGATCAGTTAGAAAGCAATGACCACAGTTCTTGCAAAAGATGAACAAATAGGGCCACATGTGGTCACACCAAAAATATCAGCATGAAATGAATTCCCGGCTGCAGCGGTGTCGCATGAAGCTGGTGTCTCTTTGAAGTTCTTTGCAGAAACTTACAAAGATAATACAGAGAGGTCCCACATACCCTCAACTCAGTTTCCTCCAATGATTACAACTTATGTCACTATAGTGCAATAGTAAACGAAGGAACTCGAAGTTGATGTTGGTACAGTGTGTGGGTACAGTTCTTCCCCCCGCCGCCCTCAGTTTAGCAGAAACAATGGCCATATAACATTGTGTAAATTTCGGTTGTTCCAGGTTATGTTTTGATGCATGTATATAATGTGAATATGATATATATATTATATATATATATATTCTTACATCACATGTAAGAATGTGATGTGAAATGATTATCGCAATAAGGTTAGTTAACACATCAGTCACCTCACTTAGTTACCTTGTGTTTGCGTGTTTGTGAGATGAGAACATTCAAGATCTCCTCTTTTAGCAGCTTCCAACTACAATACGGTATTTTTAACTAGAGCCACCATGCATTAGATCTCCAGAACTTACTCTTGTAACTGGACGTTTCCACCCTTTGACTAACATCTTCCCATTTCTCCCAACCTCGATCCCTTGGCAACCACCAGTATACTCTGTTTCAACAATGTCTTTTGGATTCTACATGTGAGTGATATCACCTGGCATTTGTCATTCTGTGACATATTTTGCTTAACATAGTGCCTTCAGGGTTCGTCCGTGTTGCTAAAGATGGTAGGATTTCCTTCTTTATTGTGACCTGGTAGTATTCTATATTTTGTGTGTGTGCGTGTGTGTGTGTACACTACCTTTTCGTCTTTAATTCATTGACAAACTTTATTAATTCATTGACAGACCTTAGGTGTTTCTATATTGTGGCTATTGTCAGTGATGCTGCAGTGTAGATACCTCTTTGAGACAGTGATTTCATTTCCAGAAGTGGGTTTACTGGATCTTATGGTATTTCTATTTTTATTTTATTTTTGATTTTTGAGGAATCTGTATATTATTTTCTATAGTGATTGTACCAATTTATTTTCCCACCAATGTACAAGTGTTCCCTTTTCTCCACATTCTTGCCAGCTTTTGTTATTTCTTGTATTTTTGATATGTGCTACTGTGCTATGCTTAGTTGCTCAGTTATGTGCCCTATGGACTGTAGCCCACCAGGCTCCTCTGTCCATGGGGATTCTCCAGGCAAGAATACTGGAATGAGTTGTCATGCCCTCCTCCAGGGGATCTTCCCAACTGAGGGACTGAACCCAGATGTCCCACATTGCAGGTGAATTATTTACTGTCTAAGCCACCAGGGAAGCCCAAGAATACTGCAGTGGGTTGCTTATCCTTTCTCCAGGAGATCTTCCCAACCCAGGAATTGAACTGGGGTCTCCTGCATCACAGGTGGATTCCTTACCAGCTGAGCTCCCACGGAAGCCCGTTTTTGATGTGTATCATATCAAATAGTTCTGTGTCATTTTATCATATGTATGAATTTGTGTAACTGCCGCTGCTATCAAGATTCTGACACATTTGAATAAAGTGTACAAATCTTACTTCTCTCGAAGTCCTTTACGCTCCTCTGTTCATAATAGAACTTCCTTACATATTTATAACATGTATGTAGATACATTAAGAATCAAATCACACATGTTAAAATTTTGACTTCAACTGTCCAGTGTAATTTAGAAAACCCAAGAAGGGAAGAATGTATTGTGTTCACTCATATTTATGTTCTTTCTGTTATTTCTTCCTTCCTGAAGTCCCAAAGTTCCTCTTCTAATCATTTCCCTTCTGTTTCAAGACCTCCCTATTTAAAAAGTCTACCTGTTCCAAATTCTCTTAGTTCTTCTTCATCTGAAAATGTCTTTGTGTGCATGCATGCCAGTCATGTCCAACTCTGCGCCCCCATGGGTTGTAGCCCGCCAGGCTCCTCTGTCCATGGAATTCTCCAGGCAAGAATACTGGAGTGGGTTGCCATTCCCGTCTCCAGGGAATCTTCCAGACCCAGGGAGTGAACCCAGGTCTCCTGCATTGCAGATAGATACTTTACTGCCTGAGCCACCAGGGAAGCCCTGAAAATGTCTTTATTTCCCCTTTATTCTGGAAAGGTAATTTTACTGAATATAGAATTTAAAGTTGACAGTTCTTTTCTTTCAGCACAGGAAAAACGTGTTGCTTACTTCTGGCCTCCGTGGTTTCTGATGGGAAATCCACAATATTTGAATTGTCTTAATCTTATAGGTGACTTGTCTTTTCCCTGTTGCTAATCTCAATATTTTTTTCTTTGTTTTTCTGAGGTTGATTTTAATGCATCTTGGTATGGATTTCTTGGGGTTTATTCTGTTTGAACGGAGAAGACAATGGCAACCCACTCCAATACTTTCGGCTGGAAAGTCCCATGGGCGGAGGAGCCTGGTAGGCTGCAGTCCATGGGGTTGCTAAGAGTTGGACATGACTGAGTGACTTCATTTTCACTTTTCACTTTCATGCATTGGAGAAGGAAATGGCAACCCACTCCAGTATTCTTGCCTGGAGAATCCCAGGGACAGGGGAGCCTGGTGGGCTGCTGTCTATGGGGTCACACAGAGTCGGACATGACTGAAGCGACTTAGCAGCAGCAGCATTCTGTTTGAGGATCACTGTGCTTCTTGGGCCTATGTGTATGTGTCTTTTGGCAAATTTGGGAATAGCTTTATAGCTCTATCCTATTTATAGCCTATTTATATTCTATTTATCCTATTTTATAGCTCTATCCTATATTAGATCTTTGGCTGTAGTTCCATGGGTCCTTCAGAACTGTTTGTTCAGTTTGTGTTCTTTCTATTCACCCTATTGGGTCATTTCTGTTGTTCTGTCTTCCAGGTCACTGGTTTTTGTCTTCTGTTTTCTCTATTCTACCATTGAGCTCATCCACTGAGTTTTCTGTTTTGGCTTTTGTATAGTTCTAAAGTGTTCATTTGGTTCTTCAGTATTTTATTTTATTTTTTTTCTTGCTGAATCTATTTTTAAATTAGTTTCAAGTCTGACTGTAATCGTTTATAGATGATTACTTTAAAATTCTTCTTGGATAAGCTTTCCAACTTTACATCGACACAATAATTGTGTTGGTGTTGGTGTCTGTTGGCTATCTTTTCTTGTATAAGTTTAGCTTTTCCTGGTTCCTGCTANTTTTTATTTTTTTCTTGCTGAATCTATTTTTAAATTAGTTTCAAGTCTGACTGTAATCGTTTATAGATGATTACTTTAAAATTCTTGTTGGATAAGCTTTCCAATTTTACATCGACACAATAATTGTGTTGGTGTTGGTGTCTGTTGGCTATCTTTTCTTGTATAAGTTTAGCTTTTCCTGGTTCTTGCTATGTTTATTGAGTTTCAGTTGTACCCTGGACATCTTAGGTATTTTGATATGAATTCTAGATGTGGCTTAAATCTTCTCACAGGCCTCCTCTGACACCAGACCAGCAGGTGAAGTGTGGAGGTGTCTTGCATATTAGTGCCAGGTAGAAACGGACATCTTGGTTTCCCACTGGGTCTCCACTGACACCACTATGTCATTCCTTGGATCCCAAGGTTCCTGGCTGGTCCACCTTCTCTCTCCACCTTTCAGTATTTAATTATGCTTACTTTCTATCTAATGTGCACAATTTCTAGCTGGCCATATTGGGAGGAATAAGGAGAAGTGTATTATGCAATCTTGGACTTGAACAGATAATGTTAGAGTCATTTTATTTCATTCGATTATATAGTTCATGAAGCACAAGGTCCAAGTACAAGCAATAGCAATGATGATGTTTTTGGACAAAAATTTAGGATGTTTGTAGACCTCACCAGTTCATTAATTTCTTTCTGAATTGTACACTTTGAGAGAAAGCCAGCACTCTTTTGTCAGTAACTTTTTCTATCATATCAAGTACTGGTAGGCTTTCTGTCTTTGTAAAAAAATTTTTTTAAAGTATAAGAAAGGAATTTAATATTTTTTCTTAAAAATATCAGCTGGCTTCTTCTTAGAAAAATATTCAAGAGCCTCTTCAAATACACCTGAAGACTTAGGAATTATATCCTTATTCTAAGCTTTGTGCTCTTGACAAGGCAGAGTCATGCTCTAAAGGGACACACTGTCATTGAATTTTAAATAAAGGTGCCTTGGAATAGGATGGGAAGCATAGCCTGCAGTGTTTTTTAGTCTTTCTCATGACTAAAATAAAACTGCTGAGTTATAGGCTTTAACTATCATGTCATAAGGAAAGCACTTAAGGTTTATTACACCTGCTAATTACAGACCAAGCTCAACAGGACAATTTAACTGCTACTGGAAAATTCAGAGAAACCACAGCCTTTACCTTAAGATGCAAATGTCAACTCTGCGGCCCCAAAGTTAGCAAATAAATTTAAGAGCCTTTAGTTTTAAATTATGGCAATTCTAAAAAAAAAAAAAATTACTGTAATTCTTAGCTTTAGTGTAGGAGTCAGCAAAGGTTTTCTGTAAAGGGGCCAGATAATAAGTATTTTAGTCTTTGTGGGCAGGCAGTCTGTTGTAACTACTCACTTCCTACATTGCAGCATGAGAGAAGCCACAGACAATGCATTAACAATGTGTGACTGTGTTCTGATAAAACTTTATTTACAAAGGCCAGACAGCAGGCCATATTACAGCCAGTGGACCACAGGTTGTTTGATAATAAGTATTTTAGTCTTTGTGGGCAGGCAGTCTGTTGTAACTACTCACTTCCTACATTGCAGCATGAGAGAAGCCACAGACAATGCATTAACAATGTGTGACTGTGTTCTGATAAAACTTTATTTACAAAGGCCAGACAGCAGGCCATATTACAGCCAGTGGACCACAGGTTGTTGACTTCTGATATACATACCATGTGGTAGGTACTTTACTGAAATATCAATTTGTATTTTTCTCCCTATAGATTCTCATTTCTTCATTACTCATGCATAGATAGATTCTTTCATATATCCTTGACTTAGGGATTTTGAAGGAGCAGAAGTCAGAGGCAGCCTCAAATCAACTCTTCTTCCCACCTATACTGAAATCCAAGACAGATATGTAGAAGCCTGAATATGACCAGTGACATATTTTGCCTGGCCCAAATGTGTGTTTGAAGGCATTTGAATAAGTAGTTAGCATTTTACAATCAGTACTTCCCAGGTTGTGCAGTGGTAAAGCATCTGCCTGCCAGTGCAGGAGATGCAAGAGATGCAGGTTCAATCCCTGGGTTGGAAAGATGCCACTGGAGAAGGTAATGACAACCAACTCCAGTATTCTTGCCTGAAAAATCCCTGACAGAGGAGCCTGGCGGGCTACAGTCAGTGGAGTTGCAAAAGAGTTGGACACATACAGACACACAGACATTTAACGGTCAGGATGTTGCACATAAATTTTGAGATTTCTGACTTTTCTAGAAAACCTGGTATCCTTCTTGACAACAGCTGGTTAAAGCAGAATGGCAAGTAGCCCTTTTTAGACAGTTTTCCCCAGTCCCTAGCACTCTCTGTGGTCTTCAGAAATGAAGTCCAATGTTAGTTACCACTTATCTTTTTTTTTAACTGTAAAAGGACATATTAATTTTACATATTAATATAAAAAAGGAAACCCTTGGAGCATTATTTCTTTTTAAAAATATTAGTCAAGATTTATTAATCACAGTGATGATCTAAAGCACTTTATGTGTTGGAAATATTAATGCCCCACCTGATGGAGCAGTCCTGTTGTTATCTGTACCTCACAGATGAGAAACCTGGGGCAGAGGGCTTAAGTTACATGCCTCACAGCCTATAACTGGTAGGAAGTGGAGCCATGGTTTATGTCTACATTAATCTCAGAGTCAGCATCTTTAATCATTGACCACACTCAACGTGAATAGTGTAGGTGCAGCATTATTTCTTTATTCTAGTCTTTATACTGGTGCCTATACTTATAAATCTTTGGACTCCTTATTTATCTGGCATCCTTGGCCTGAGACCATTGTAAAAATGATGATAGATGTCCCAGATGACAATGGAAGAAGAAAACCACTTTAGAAGGAAAAGGAGAAAGGTGAGATTTCTTTAAACTGGAGTTGGTGTTGAGATGACAGTGGGACCTCAGAGAAATAGGGCCCATATTGTGTTCTCTGGGTCTGGGGGGTTTTAAAACAAATCCTTTTAAAAGTGTAAATCCTTTGACACTCTTCACTTTCACTCAAAATGAGGCTGACATTTGTGACTGCCTCAGGGAGTAGAATGTGATGGAGGTGAACCTGGGTGATTTCTAAGGCAAGAAACCAGGCCACCTCTGCTAGTTTCTCTTGGAGTATCTCCTATGGGAGCTTTCACAAACCATGTTTGAAGTCTGACTACTGTAAGGAGGGGAAAGATTGTATAGAGAGACCACAGTGAGAAGTAGAGATGCCTAAGAAACTCCAGCTGTTCTGGCTCCAAGTTTTTTGAACAGTCACATTCCAGATCCCTGTCACCATCTGATGCAACTTCATGAAAGACTCTAAGAGCCATCTGGCTGAGCCCAGTTACTCTCTAGAGAAAGATAATTGAGTATTATTGCTTTAAGTCACTCTTCTGGGGCAGTTTTTAATGCAGTAACAGTAACCAGAACAGTGAAAATGCCAGAAAGGAGTGGAAAATTTGTAGCGGGACAGCTCCATGATTTAAGGTGTCCCTCTTGCCTTGCTAGAGCATCCTGTAAACGGTAAGCAGGTGGCCTTCAAGAGGCTGCTGTGGGCTGCACTGGAGGACACAGATGGTGCCCAGTGAAGGCTGGGACAGGACACTGGTGGTTCCATTTTCCTAGCATGACACTGTAATGGGGCAACTTTTGGAAGCAGAGTCAGAAGGAAAAGGGGAGGAGGAGAGGCCTCTTTTTCATTTTTATGTGTATTTATTTATTTGGCAGTGCTGGGTCTTGTTTGTGACATGTGGGATCTTTAGATGTGGCATGTGAACTCTTGGTTGTGGCATATGGGATCTACTTCCCTGACGGGATAGAACCCGGGCTCCCTGCATTGGGAGAGTGGGGTCTTAGCCACTGGACCATCAGGGCAGTACCAAGACTTTATCTTTTGAGCTTGAGTTTCTTGCCAGTGCAGGAGATGGTACCTTGAAGTCAATATTTATTAAATTTGAGATTATTTAAAAAGCAGTATTTTTAAAATATTCCAATTTGAGGAGTGTGATTCATCTTAGAATAAAAAGGAAACCCTTGATTTGCCGAGCATCTGAAGCATCTCTTTTTCTCCCCTCAGTCAGTTATAAGTTTGCTGATGCACTGGATGCCTTTAGCCAAAAATATGAAATTGGTAAACACATGACATCTATTAGCTCTATCATCTACAGTGAAGGAAATGTAAGTGAATAGAAATCATTTTATGAGAAAGGGTCTTGGAGAAAGAAGAGTGATGATTGTGAAATAAATGATCCTTGATTCTGTCCTCCTTCCCTTCTGCTTATCTCTCTTAATGACATTTAACCTGAACTTGGATATGGGGCAAATACTTCAGTAATCTACTTTACAGACAATGTTGGTTTCTTTTGCAAAACCAATTAGACAGTTTGTATACATTAATAACAAACTATCAGAAAGAGAATTAAGAAAACAACCTTGTTTACAGTTGCCTCAAAAAGGATAAGACATCAATGAACAAAATTTCAGATGACACAATTAAATGAAAAGTATACTATGCTTTCCATTATATATTATAATAATCATTATAATTCTTCCATAGGTTGGAAAAATTAATATTGTTAAACTGTGCATCCTACCTAAAGCAATCTATAGATTCAGTGCAATGCCTATCAAAATTCTCACGGCATTTTTTGTAGAATGAGAACAAATAATCCTAAAATTTGTGTGGAACCACAAAGGATCCTGAATAGTCAAAGTCATTTTGAGAAAGAAGAACATAGTTGGAAGAATCTCAAATTCCTGATTTCAAACTATACTATAAAGCTGCAGTAATCAAAACATGTTGGTACTGGCACAAAAATGGACAAATAGATCAGTGGAACAGAATACAGCCCAGAAATAAGCCAGTGAACTTATGGTCACTTAATCTATGACAAAGGAGACAAGAACATACAATGGAGAAAAGACTTTTTAAAATAAATAGTGTTGAGGAAAGGGCATAGCTATGGGAAAATAATTAGACAAACAATTTATTACACTATATACAAAAATAAACTCAAAATGTATTAAAGACTTAAATGGAAGGCCTGACACTGTAAAAGTCCTAGAAGAGAACATAGGCAGTAAACTCTTTTCATTAGTCTCAGCAATATTTATTTGGATCTATCTCCTCAGGCAAGAGCAAAAAATAAACAAATAGAACTACATCAAACTAAAAAGCTTCTGCACAGTGATGATGTGGGGAGGGAGGTGGGAGGGGGGTTCATGTTTTGGAGTTCATGTACACCTGTGGTAGATTCATATCAATGTATGCCAAAACCAATACAGTACTGTAAAGTAAAATAAAGTAAAAATAAAAATTAANGTTCCATTCTTCTTTCTCAAAATTGCTTTGGCTATTCGAGGTTTTTTGTATTTCCATACAAATCTTGAAATTATTTGTTCTAGTTCTGTGAAAAATACCGCTGGTAGCTTGATAGGGATTGCATTGAATCTGTAGATTGCTTTGGGTAATATATTCATTTTCACTATATTGATTCTTCCAATCCATGAACATGGTATATTTCTCCATCTATTAGTGTCCTCTTTGATTTCTTTCATCAGTGTTTTATAGTTTTCTATATATAAGTCTTTAGTTTCTTTAGGTAGATATATTCCTAAGTATTTTATTCTTTTCGTTGCAATGGTGAATGGAATTGTTTCCTTAATTTCGTTTTCTACTTTCTCATTATTAGTGTATAGGAATGCAAGGGATTGGCAGCACCATACTATTCTGATCGCTATAACTTTGTAATATCATTTGAAATCAGGAAATGTGATGCTTCCAGCTTTGTTCTTTTTTCTCAAGATTGATTTGGCTATTTGGATTCTTTTCTAGATCCATAGAGATTTTAAATTTTTTTCTACTTCTGTGAAAAATATCATTGGAACTTTGACAGGGATTGCATTCAATTTATATATGGCTTTGGATAATATGGATGCAACAATATTAACTTTTGTGATCTGGGATCAAGGGATATTTTTCCACTTATTTGTGTCTTTTTCAGTTTTTTTTCATGAAAGTCTTGTAGTTTTCAGTGTAAAGATTTTTCATCTTCTTAGTCAAATTTACTCCTAAGAATTTTGTTGGTTTTGATGTTATTGTGAATAGGATTGCTTTATTTCTTTTTCAGTTACTTCATTGTTAATGTGTAGAAATGGAACTGGTTACTCTGTGTTGATTTTGTATCTGGCAATTTTACTGAGTTCACTGATTAATTCTAATGGTTTTAGTTGGGATCTTTAGGATTTTCTATACATGAGATTATGCCTTCCACAAACAGAGACAACTTTGCTTTTTCCTCCCTGAGTGAGATGCTTTTTATTTCTTCTTTTTGCCTAATTACTCTTGCTAGAATCACCAGGGCTATACTACGTAGGAATGATGAGAGAATGCACCTTTATCTTGCTCCTGATTTTAGAAGAATAACTTTCAACCCTTCACCACCGAATATTTTAGCTACAGGCTGGTCATATTTGGCCTGTATTATGTTGAGGTACAGGCTTCCCAGGTGTTGCTAGTGGTAAAGAACCCACCTGCCAATGCACGAGACATAAGAGACGTGGGTTCAATCCCTGGGTCAGGAAGACCCCCATGGAGGGGAGCATGGCAACCCTCACGAAAATATTTTTGCCAGGAGAATCCCAAGGACAGAGGAGCCTGGTGGGCTACAGTACATAGTGTTGCAGAGTTGGACATGACTGAAGTGACTTAGCACACACTCATTCATATGTTGAGGTACATTCCTTCTAAACTCAATTGGTTGAGAGTTTTTAATCATGAAAGGAAGTTAAATTTTGTTTAATGCTTTTTCTACATATATTGAGAGGATCATATGGTTTTCATCTTTCATTCTATTAATATGGTATATCACAGATTTGAATATGTTGAACCATTCTTGTATCCCAAAGATAAATCCCACTTGATCATGTTTCTTTTAATGTGCTATTGAATTTTGTTTACTAGTATTTTGTTGAAAATTTTTGTGCCTACCTTCATCAGGTATATTTGCTTATAGTTTTATTGTTTTTTAATGATTTTGTCTGGTTTTGATATCAGAGTAATTCTGGCCTTGTAAAATGAGTGTTCTCTCTTCTTCAATTTTTTGGAAGAATTTGAGAAATACTGACATTAATTTTTCTTTGAATGTTTGGTAAAATTCACTAGAGGAACTGTCTGCTCCTGGGCTTTTCTTTGTTGGGAAGTTTTTGATTACTTATTCAGTCTCCTACTTATCTTTGGTTTGTAGACCATATCTTCATGATTAAGTCTTGGTAGAGAGCTGGTTTCCAGGAACTTATCCATGTTTTCAAGGCTATGCAGTTTATGGAGTGTAATTGTTCACAATAGTCTCTTATGGTGCTTGGTATTTTTTGTGATCTCAATTATAATATGTCCTCTTTCTTTTCTGACTTTATTGATTTGAGTTTTCCTTCCTTTTGTTCTTAGGTCTAGCTAAAGTTTTCTCCATTTTTTATCTTCTAAAAAACCCATCTCCTCCTCTCACTGATCATTTCTTGTTTTTCTTGGCTGTATTTTATCTGTTCCAGCTCTAGTCTTCCTTCTGCTAATTTCAGGCTTAGCTTTTTCTTCTTTTGCTGGTTTCCTCAAGTGTAAAATTAAGTGGTTTTTTAGTTTTTTCTTTTTTTTTTCCTTAATGTTGATGTTTATCACTAACTTTCCTCTTAGGACTGCTTTTGCTGCATTGTTTAAGGTTGGGCATGTTATGTTACCATTGTGGTTCCAAGAAATTTTTTATTTCTCTCTTTTTTATTATTATTATTATTGGTTGTTCAGCCGTGTGTTCTTTAGTTTCCATGTATCTGTAAATTTTCCAGCTTCCCTCCTATTATTGATTTCTAATTTTACACCATGTGGTCAGAAATGATACTTGATATGATGTCATTTTTCTGAATTTTCCAAGCTTGGTTTGTGACCTGACATATGATCTACTTTGGACAATGTTCTGTGTGTGCTTTAGAAGAAATGTATTCTGATGCTGCTGCTAGATTGAATGTTCTTTATTCATTAGGTTCATTTGGTCTAACATATACAGTTGCCGCGTGAACAATGAGGGAGATTGGGGGGTGGGGGAAACTGTCCCTTGCAATCAAGTATATTAAAAATTATGTAAGTTTACAGTCAGCCCTCTATGTACATGGTTCCACAACCATAGATTCAGTCAACCATGGATTGTGGAGCATTGTAATATGCATTCATTTATTTAAAAATCCACATATAAAGTCGCCCATGTAGTTCAAAACTCTGTTGCTCAAGGGTCAATTGTATTTCAAGTCCAATATTTCTGTATTGATTTTCAGTATATCCTTACTGATTTTCAGTGCTTCGTTATTGATTTCTTATTGATGATCTATCCATTATTGAAAGTGGGGTGTTGAATCTCTCTATTATTGTTGTATTGTTCTCTATTTTTCCCTTCAGGTCTTCTAGTGTTTGCTTAATATATATAGGTACTCTGATTCTACATGTGTATACTTTTACAATTGTTATATCCTCTTGACAAATTGACTCCTTTATCAGTATATAATGACCTGCTTTTATATTGTTATGACTTTTGACTTACAATCTATTTTTTTTTCTGATATAAATATAGCTATCCTTGCTCTCATTTGGTTTCTACTTGAACGAAGTATCTTTTCTGTCCACTCACTTTTAGCATACATGTGTCGTAAGGTCAAAGTGAGTCTCAAAGTGGGCAGCATATAGTTGGGTCTTGTTTGTCTTTTTTTTTTTTAATCTGTCCAGTCACTCTGTGCTTTTTGATTGGAGAATTTAATCCATCCACATTCAGAATAATGATTAATAGGTTTTTGTTCTTCCTGTTTACTGTCTTCCTTTGTGAGTTGATTATTCACTGGCTTTCTTTTGAATGTAAGAATATTTACAAACCCTTAATAGGTTCCCAGCTGCCTAAGGTCACTTGAGGACACAGCTGTGCATCAAGAGCTCAAGCACCTGAATTGGAGAAGCGCCTGTAGTTGGTCTGCATTCACTATGTGCCTAGGCCACATACACAGGAGTTGGAAAAGTCTCTGTGGCTATTTTTGTAGCATATCTGTGAGCTCTCCTGGGCATGTCTGGGGTGGGTTTTAGAGATCAGCTTGCATCCTTTTCAGCTAGGCCACCCTTCCATTGCTCATGCCTAACTTCTTTCCTAACATTAGTAATCAAGTCATAATAAGAGATAGAGGCAAAGATTTAAAATAGAAGCAGACACATTTGGATGAAGAATAGTTAAATAGTGTTTGGATAGAAGAGAATTAAAATTGAGAGAACTTTGACATGGTGGAATTGGAACTATATGAAGGCTACTCGCGCATAACTGATGGAATTAACAAAGAAAGCTAAAGGCCTTGAAGGTTAAAAATTCAACTAGCACAGCTAGTTATTAGCACATGCTGGACAAAAACTTCCTCTTTTTCTTTCATATATATACATATATTTAGTTTTTTTCCCAATTGATTACTTTATTTATTTGGAGGATAATTACAATATTGTGATGGTTTTTGCCGTACATCAACATGAATCGGCCACAAATATACATGTGTCCCCACCATCTCCCACTGCTCTCCCATCTCCCTCCCCACCCTATCCTTCTGGGTTGTCTCAGAGCCCCAGCTTTGGGTGCTCTGCTTCATGTGTCAAACTTGCACCAGTCATTCATTTTACATATGATAATGTACATATTTGAATGCTATTCTCTCAAATCATCCCATCCTCGCCTTTTCCCACTGAGTCCAAAAGTCTGTTCTTTATATCTGTGTTCCCTTTGCTGCCCTGAATGTAGGATTGTCATTACTGTCTCTAAATTCCATACATATGCATAAATATAT
Organism: Oreotragus oreotragus; assembly: GCA_006410675.1. Taxonomy (NCBI): domain Eukaryota; kingdom Metazoa; phylum Chordata; class Mammalia; order Artiodactyla; family Bovidae; genus Oreotragus; species Oreotragus oreotragus. The sequence goes on along the minus strand of SJYX01024270.1, from coordinate 183,613 downwards.
AGTATTTGTCATTCACTTTCTGACTTACTTCCATCTGTATAATTGGTCCAGGTTCATCCACCTTATTAGAACTGACTCAACTGTGTTAATTTTTATAGCCGAGAAATATTCCATTGTGTATATTTACCACAACTTCCTTATCCATGCCTCTGCTGATGGACATCTAGGTTGCTTCCATGTGCTAGCTATTGTAAATAATGCTGCAATGGACATCGGGGTACATGTCTCTTTTAATTCTGGTTTCCTTTGGGTGTATGCCAAGCAGTGGGATTGCTGGGTCATATGGCCATTCTATTCCCATTTTTTAAGGGAATCTCCACACTATGCTCCATAGTGGCTGTACCAGTTTGCATTCCCTCCAACAGTGTATTCCACACTCTCTCCAGCATTTATTGTTTGTAGACTTTTTGATGATGGCCATTCTGACCAGTATGAGACGATACTCATTGTAGTTTTGATTTGCATTTCTCTAATAATGAGTGATGTTGAGTATCTTTTTGTGTGTTTATTAACCATCTGAATGTCTTCTTTGGACAAATATCTGTTTAGGTCTTTTGCCCAATTTTTGATTGGGCTGTTCATTTTCCTGGTATTGAGCTTCATGAGCTGCTTGTACATTTTGGAGATTATTTCTCTGTCAGTTGTTTCATTTGCTATTTTTTTCTCCCATTCTGAGGGCTGTCTTTTCACCTTGCTTATAGTTACCTTTATTGTGTAAAAGCTTTTATGTTTAATTAGGTCCAATTTGTTTATTTTTCTTTTTATTTCCATTACTCTGGCAGGTGGGTCATAGAGGATCTTGCTGTGATTCATGTTGGAGAGTGTTCTGCCTATGGTTTTCTCTAAGAGTTTTATAGTTTGTGGTATTATCCATTTTGAATCTATTTCTGTGATAGAAAGAGATAGAAAGAGTTGATAGAAAGAGTTCTTGATTCATTCTTTTACATGTAGTTGACCAGTTTTCCCAGCACTATTGTTGAAGAGATGTCTTTTCTCCATTGAATATTTTGTCAAAGATAAGGTGTCCTTTGTCAAAGATAAGGTATCCATAGGGGTATAGATTTATCTCTGGACTTTCTATTTTGTTCCATTGATCTGTATTTCTGTCTTTGTGCCAGTACCATTTTGTCTTGATGACTGTAGGTTTGTAGTATAGTCTGAAGTCAGGAAGGGTTGGTTTTTCCAGTTCCGTTCTTCTTTCTCAAGATTGCCTTGACTATTCGGGGTCTTTTTTGTTTCCATACAAATTGTGAAATTATTTGTTCTTGTTCTGTGAAAAATATCATTGGTAGTTTGATAGGAATTGCACTGAATCTATAGATTGCTTTGGGTAGTATATTCATTTTCACTATATTGATTCTTATAGTCCAAGAACATGGTATATTTCTTCATCTAATTGTGTTATCTTTGATTACTTTCATCAGTGTTTTATAATTTTCTGTATATAAGTCTTTTGTTTCTTTAGGTAAATTTATTCCTAAGTATTTTATTCTTTTCATTGCAATGGTGAATGGGATTATTTTCTTAATTTCTCTTTCTGATTTTTCGTTGTTAGTTTATAGGAATGCAAGGGGTTTCTTTCTATTAATTTTATATCCTGCAACTTTACTATATTCATTGATTAGCTCTAGTAATTTTCTGATGGCCTGTTTAAGATTTTCTATGTAGAGGCTCATGTCATCTGCAAATAGTGAGAGCTTCACTTCTTTAATTTTCTTAATTTCTCTTTCTGATTTTTCGTTGTTAGTTTATAGGAATGCAAGGGGTTTCTTTCTATTAATTTTATATCCTGCAACTTTACTATATTCATTGATTAGCTCTAGTAATTTTCTGATGGCCTGTTTAAGATTTTCTATGTAGAGGCTCATGTCATCTGCAAATAGTGAGAGCTTCACTTCTTTTCCAATATGTATTCCTTTGAAAAAATATTATAATAAAAGCAATAGATGTTAATTGTTTTGTTTCATTATTCCTATTCCCTTTGGCATGTAATTGAATATGTATTCTTTTCTGGAGTGTATAATTTTCAAGACTATATAACATTTCATTTTCCTTTTATAAACAAACCCAAACTAACTCATCCTAAAAGGTGATCACCTGTATTTATCTTCTGAGTGAGCTACAAAACTCCTAAATAACTATTGGAAGGATAGTATGTTTTGAGGGGATGTTTATAAATGACTAGTGAAAGAGAAGGAGTTAATCGCTCAGTTGTGTCCAATTCTTTGTGACCACAGGAACAATCCCTCTGTCCATGGAATTCTTCAGGCAAGAATACTGGGGTAGCTTGCCATTCCCTTCTCCAGGGACTCTTTCCAACCCAGGGATCAAACCCAAGTCTTTTGCATTGCAGGCAGGTTCTTTACTGTCTGAGCCACCAGGGAAGAAATAAGTAACTAGAGGAGCCACAAACAATTGTTACACATTTTTGCAGCCATGGAGTTCATAATCCTTAAAAAATGTTTTCTTCATTCATTTATACATGAATATCAACTAAAATAAGGCTTCCCAGGTGGCACTAGTGGTAAAGAACGCAACCCCCAATGAAGGAGACATGAGATGTGAGTTCAATCCCTGGGTCAAGGAGATATCATGGAGGAGGGCATGGAGACCCACTCCAGTATTCTTGCCTGGAGAATCCCATGAACAGAGGAGCTTGGAAGGCTACAGTCAATAGGGTCTCAAAGAGTTGCACATGACTGAAGCAACTGAGCATGCATGCATGCACCTACCAAATAAAGATAATACTGAATCCCTTTAAGCAAAAGTTATAAATTCTTCTAAAATTCAAAAGTTTTGAATTCTTTCAAAGTTTTATAGCTCTTCATTAAGTTCTTTAACAAAAGGAACACAAGAGAATTTAGCTGGGAAATAAGAAAGCTGTGATTCTCTAAATGAAAACACTACTATTTGTAGTTTTAAAAATGATTTAATTGCTTCCTTCTGATATGCACAGTTCAGTTCAGTTCAGTTCAGTCACTCAGTCATGTCCGACTCTTTGCGACCCCATAAATCACAGCACGCCAGACCTCCCTGTCCATCACCAACCCCAGAGTTCACTCAAACTCATGTCCATTGAGTCAGTGATGCCATTCAGCCATCTCATCCTCGGTCGTCTCCTTCTCCTCCTGCCCCCAATCCCTCCCAGCATCAGAGTCTTTTCCAATTAGTCAACTCTTTGCACGAGGTGGCCAAAGTGCTGGAGTTTCAGCTTTAGCATCATTCCTTCCAAAGAAATCCCAGGGCTGATCTCCTTCAGAATGCACTGGATGGATCTCCTTGCAGTCCAAAGGACTCTCAAGAGTCTTCTCCAACACCACAGCTCAAAAGCATCAATTCTTCAGTGCTCAGCCTTCTTCACAGTCCAACTCTCACAGCCATACATGACCACAGAAAAAACCATAGCCTTGACTAGACAGACCTTTGTTGGCAAAGTAATGTCTCTGTTTTTGAATATGCTAACTAGGTTGGTCATAACTTTTATTCCAAGGAGTAAGCGTCTTAATTTCATGGCTGCAGTAACCATCTGCAGTGATTTTGGAGCCCCCCCAAAAATAAAGTCTGACACTGTTTCCACTGTTTCCCCATCTATTTCCCATGAAGTGATGGGACAGGGATCAAGACCATCCCCATGTAAATGAAATGCAAAAAAGCAAAATGGCTGTCTGGGGAGGCCTTACAAATAGCTGTGAAAAGAAGAGAGACAAAAGCAAAGGAGAAAAGGAAAGATATAAGCATCTGAATGCAGAGTTCCAAAGAATAGCAAGAAGAGATAAGAAAGCATTCTTCAGCGATCAATGCAAAGAAATAGAGGAAAAGAACAGAATGGGAAAGACTAGAGATCTCTTCAAGAAAATTAGAGATGGGCAAAGATGGGCTCGACAAAGGATAGAAATGGTATGGACCTAACAGAAGCAGAAGATATTAAGAAGAGGTGAAAAGAATACACAGAAGAACTGTACAAAAAAGATCTTCATGACCCAGAGAATCACGATTGTGTGATCACTCATCTAGAGCCAGACATTCTGGAATGTGAAGTCAAGTGGGCCTTAGAAAGCATCACTACGAACAAAGTTAGTGGAGGTGATGGAATTCCAGTTGAGCTGTTTCAAATCCTGAAAGATGATGCTGTGAGAGTGCTGCCCTCAATATGCCAGCAAATTTGGAAAACTCAGCAGTGACCACAGGACTGGAAAAAATCAGTTTTCATTCCAATCCCAAAGAAAGGCAATGCCAAAGAATGCTCAAACTACCGCACAATTGCACTCATCTCACATGCTAGTAAAGTGATGCTCAAAATTCTCCAAGCCAGGCTTCAGCAATACGTGAACCATGAACTTCCTGATGTTCAAACCGGTTTTAGGAAAGGCAGAGGAACCAGAGATCAAATTTCCAACATCTGCTGGATCATGGAAAAAGCAAGAGAGTTTCAGAAAAACATCTATTTCTGCTTTCTTGACTATGCCAAAGCCTTTGACTATGTAGATCACAATAAACTGGAAAATTCTGAAAGAGATGGGAATACCAAACCACCTGACCTGCCTCTTGAGAAATCTGTATGCAGGTCAGGAAGCAACAGTTAGAACTGCACATGGAACAATAGACTGGTTTCAAATAGGAAAAGGAGTACATCAAGGCTGTATATTGTCACCCTGCTTATTTAACTTATATGCAGAGTACATCATGAGAAACACTGGACTGGAAGAAACACAAGCTGGAATCAAGATTGCCGGGAGAAATATCAATAACCTCAGATATGCATATACCACCACGTTTATGGCAGATAGTGAAGAGGAACTAAAAAGCCTCTTGATGAAAGTGAAAGAGGAGAGTGAAAAAGTTCGCTTAAAGCTCAGCTGATATGCACAGAAAGCAATAAAAACTTCTCCACCAAAATGAAAGTGAAAGGGGCTCAAAACTTGTTTTTCTCCTTCAGATATCCCAGATGACCATCAGAGTTCTCCTACTATTGACTTTCTTCTGTGTTAATTTCATTCATTCATTTCAGTCGCTCTGTCATGTCTGACTCTTTGTGACCTCATGGACTGCAGTGAGCCTGGCTTTTCTGTCAGTCACCAACTCCTGGAGCTTACTCAAACTTATGTCCATGCTGATGGTGATGCCATCCAAATATCTCATCCTGCATCCTCCCCTTCTCTTCCCACCTTCAATCTTTCCCTGCATCAGAGTCTTTTGAAATGAGTCAGTTGTTCACATCAGGTGGCCAAAGAATTGGAGTTTTAGCTTCACCATCAGTCCTTCCAATAAATATTCAGGACTGATTTCTTTTAGGATGGACTGGTTGGATCTCCTTACCATCCAAAGGACTCTCAAGAGTCTTCTCCAACATCAAAATTCAAGAGCATCAATTCTTCGGCGCTCAACTTTATTTATAGTCCAACTCTCACATTCATACATGACTCCTGGAAAACCCGTAGCTTTGACTAGACGGACCTTTTTTGGCAGAGTAATGTCTTTGCTGTTTAATATGCTATCTAGTTTGTTCATAGCTTTTCTTCCAAGGAGCAAGCATCTTTTAATGCCATGGCTGCAGTCACTATCTGCAGTGATTTTGGAGCCCCCCAAAATAAAGTCTCTGTTTCCATTGTTTCCCCATCTATTTGCCGTGAAGTGATGGGACCAGATGCCATGATCTTAGTTTTCTCAATGCTGAGTTTTAAGACAACTTTTTCACTGTCTTCTTTCACTTTTATCAAGAGGCTTTTTAGTTCATCTTCACTTTCTGCCATAAGGGTGGTGTCATCTGCATATCTGAGGTTATTGATATTTCTCCAGCAATGTTGATTCCAGCTTGTGCTTCATCCACCTTGGATTTTGCATGATGTAATCTGCATATAAGTTAAATAAGCAGGATGACAATATACAGCCTTGACGCACTCCTTTCCCAACTTGGAATCACTCTGTTATTCCATGTCCAGTTCTAACGGTTGTTTCTTGACCTGAATACAGACTTCTCAAGAGGCAGTTCAGGTGGTCTGGTATTCCAGTCTCTTGAAGAATTTTCCAGTTTGTTGTGATCCACACATCAAAGGCTTTGGCATAGTCAATACAGAAGAAGTAGATGTTTTTCTGGAACTCTCTTGCTTATTCAATGATCCAGAGGATGTTGGCAATTTGATCTCTGGTTCCTCTGCCTTTCCTAAAACCAGCTTGAACATCTGGAAGTTCACGGTTTACACATTGCTGAAGCCTGGCTTGGAGAATTTTGAGCATTTCTTTTCTAGCGTGTGAGATGAGGGCAATTGTGTAACTGAACATTCTTTGGCATTGCCTTTTTTGTGATTGGAATGAAAACTGACCTTTTCCAGTCCTGTGGTCACTGCTGAGTTTTCCAAATTTGCTCGCATATTAAGTGCAGTATTTTCACAGCATCATCTTTTTTGATTTGCAATACCTCAACTGGAATTCCATCACCTCCACTAGTTTTGCTCTTAGTGATGCTTCCTAAGGCCCACTTGATTTCACATTCCAGGATGTCTGGCTCTAGGTGAGTGCTACGCATATTAAGTGCAGTATTTTCACAGCATCATCTTTTTTGATTTGCAATACCTCAACTGGAATTCCATCACCTCCACTAGTTTTGCTCTTAGTGATGCTTCCTAAGGCCCACTTGATTTCACATTCCAGGATGTCTGGCTCTAGGTGAGTGCTCACACCATCATGGTTATCTGAGTCATGAAGATCTTTTTTATATAGATCTTCTTTATGTTCTTGCCACCTCTTCTTAATATCTTCTGCTTCTGTTAGGTCCATACCATTTCTCTCCTTTATTGTTTCCATCTTTGCCTGAAATTTTCCTTTGGCATCTCTAAATTTTCTTGAAGAGATCTCTAGTCTTTCCCATTCTATATTTTTCCTCTATTTCTTTGCATTGATCACAAGGAAGGCTGTCTTATCGCTCTCTCCTTGCTGTTCTTTAGAAATCTGCATTCAAATGGGTATATCTTTCCTTTGCCTTTTACTTCTCTTCTTTTCTCAGCTATTTGTAAGGCCTTCTCAGACAACCTTCTTTTTCTTGGGGATGGTCTTGATCACTGCCTCTTATACAATGTCATAAATGTCCGTTCATAGTTCTTCATGCACTCTATCAGATCTAATCCCTTGAATCTATTTATCACTTCCACTGTATAATCATAAGGGATTTGATAAGTCATAGCTGAATGGTCTAGTGGTTTTCTCTACTTTCTTCAATTTAAGTCTGAATTTGGCAATAAGGAGTTTATGATTTGAGCCACAGTCAGCTCCTGGTCCTATATTAATTTACAGGTCCAAAAATTCCTAGTGATGTACTTTGGGATTTATCCAGTTTAAATATTTTTTAGTAGTGCAATCTCATTACTCCTAGTATANCTGAATGGTCTAGTGGTTTTCTCTACTTTCTTCAATTTAAGTCTGAATTTGGCAATAAGGAGTTTATGATTTGAGCCACAGTCAGCTCCTGGTCCTATATTAATTTACAGGTCCAAAAATTCCTAGTGATGTACTTTGGGATTTATCCAGTTTAAATATTTTTTAGTAGTGCAATCTCATTACTCCTAGTATATATTAATTTACTTGTTCAAATATTAAGTATAATATAATTAAAATAAATATTATTTTATATAATTTAATTAAATAATGTTAAATATTAAAATTAAATATTTTTAGTAATGCAATCTCATTACTCCTGGTCTATACTAATTTACAGGTCCAAAAATGTCCAGTGATGTACTTTGGGATTTATCCAGTTTAAATATTTTTAGTAATGCAATCTCATGCAATAATACCACATATGGGATAAATAAACTATAGGACCCATAGTAATTCATAGAAGTGGCAGAACATGTGTATATTGAGTTAGTTTTAGTTTTATGCTCTGATTTTCAGGAGAGGAAATACATTAACATTATTCCAACTCAATACCAGACTGATCATTCCTTATGCAGGTTCTGTTCTTTATGTCTGTCAAGAGCAGAGAAACCGGAATATTCTCTCAGGGAGCTCTCGCAGGTATGGAGAGGTTATTTTTATAGTCATTTCTCGTCACTTTTCTTATAGGTCCTGAACACATGCAGAGCTATAGTAATCATGTAATATAATAATGAAGGCGATCAGTATTTTGAAAATATCAGATGAATCACATAAAAAAGAGTCTAGATTTTCAACACCCAAATTATTTTGCTTATATTCCAACTATATAAAATAAATTACATTCATTAAATCATCATTTTTGTCCCTTATAAATAACCTATGCTTTCATTTGCAAGAAAATCCTTCAAAATGTTATTACTCACAAAGTGAAGATCTAATTGTATCATTCTGACTGGAGGGAAAATTATATTTGGGTACACTAGGAATCAGCTTGAAGCATACTCAGGTCAAACTCCACTGCTTAGTACTGTGTGACCTCTTGCTGCTTTAGGTTCTTCATCTTTGCAAAGAAAAGACTATTAGCAATAAGTATTTAATATTAAATGAGGTAACATATGAGAACTCACTTTAAAATGACTAGAGTATATATTTAAATATTTTGCATATGTACATTTATATTTATTTTCCATCATTTAACCATTGCAAGTCTCAATTTCATCAGCTTGAGTGGAGAATATTTTAGAAAGAAGGAGAAAATGAACAATAAGAAAATAAACTCCACATCTTATGGAGGATAGGGTCTGTGTCAAGCCCTTGAAAAATGAGTTGTAAACTGTACCCACGGAGAACTGTTCTGAATGTCACAGTAGGCCCAAACACATTCAAAAGTTCTTTATTTAAAAGAAAAAAAAAAAAGAAAAGCCCTTGAATGGAGCCTGTTTGGATCTCTGACTTTCAACTTCTCTATTATTTTTCCTCAACCTCTTAAAAGAGTTTGACTCTGCAACTTTGGAGGACAGTAATAGCAGAATGACCCAATCCGATATAACTTCTACTTCCCTGCTCTTTCAGCTGCAGGTTTAGTGCTACTGGCCATGTGCATCTTCTTGAGGAGTTCTTCTTCCTTTGTTTCCGTAATACCACACTGCCTTTCCTCCTAAACCGAGAACAGTTCCACCTGGACTTAACTGGGTTTATATACCTAGGTTTGGAGCTACTACAACCTTCCTGCTTGGGGATCTGGGGAGGGTTAGGCAAGCTGCCCTGCGGCTTTCGGTGTTCTAAGCTGGCAGGGAGTACGGGCTGGAGGAACCTGCTGTACGCAGTGCAACCACCCTCCTGTGTGTCTGGGGGCTCCCTGCCTTGTCTAGCTGGTTCACGGCTGCTTCAAAATCAAACCCTTAGCACTCATTCTCTCCTTTCTGAGCTTTAGGCTTTAACGGGAACCCTTCTGCTTTCCCTCTTTCAGAGATTTCTCAGTTTCCAATATGCCTTTTTTATTTTAAAGCATTATTGTGATTCATTTCAAGATATACTTTTCTTATATATTGTGTGGTTTTTGCAGCAGGAAAGGAGATGCTGGGCTATGCTAGTATCAGTGTATGGTAGACTGTTGAGTGGAGTTCTCAGTGCTATACAATAGGTTCCCATTAGTTATCTTTTTTTATACATGGTAGTGTATATGTGTCAAACTCAGTCTCCCCATTCTTCCCGCCCACTCCTTCCTTACTTGGTATCCATGTTTGTTTTCTACATCTATGTCTATTTATGCTTGGCCTATAAGTTCATCTGTACCATTTTTCTAGATTACATATATAAGCAAATTATATATTTGTTTTCATCTTTCTAACTTCTCTCTGTATGACAGCCTTTAGGTCTATCCGTGTCTCTGAAAATAGCAGGATCTCATTCCTCTTTATGGATGAGTAATATTCCACTGTATATATCTACCACATCTTTATTTACATTCCTTTGTTGCTGGACATTTAGCTTGTTTTCATATCCTACCTATTACAAATCATGCTGCATGTCTCATAATTAGTTATATGTTCAATAGGTATCTGTCAGATGATTTTGTGTGTGTATATATTTTAAAAGTAAAATAAATGAAGTATTAGTTTTCTTTTTATACTAGAATAAGGACAACACTGGGCTTTGCAAGTGGTACTAGCTGTAAAGAACCCGCCTGCAATGCAGGAGACATAAGAAATGTGGGTTCTATTTCTGGATTGGGAATATCCCCTGGAGAAGGGTGTGGCAGTGCACACCAGTATTCTTGCCTGGAGAATCCTGTGGACAGAGGAGCCCAGTGGGCTACAGTCCATAGGGTTTCAAAGAGTCAGACATGACTGAAGGAATTTAGCATGCATGCAGGCCCAAGGATAGCACTAGTAGTAATAGCACCAGTAGAAAGTGAAAGTCAGGGTTAGATCTGAAACATATACCAGAAACAAATTTGAAAACTTGGTAATTATTACAATGTGGTATATTATGGAAAGGCCTAGCACAATGTTAGATATTGTTACTAAACAAATTACTGCAAATTAAAGAGAATTTTGTCTACATTTACTAAATTACTTGTGTTCCCTTGGTTTTTAAAAATTCACAAAAGTCCAACATCAGAAGCTCATCTCAGTCCTTAGTTTTACAACTTCATACAACATTGTAGTCAATGATTTAAAATTGCACCTTAATAACTGTTGGTAGCAATGTAAATTGGTGTAGCAGCCTTGAAAACAGTATGGAGGTTCCTCAGAAAGTTTAAATTTAACTGCCATATGATCCAGCAATTCTATTTTTGAATATATATCCAAAGATATGTATATATATGTATTTATATATAGCCTCATGTTCATTGCACCCTTATTTACAATAGCCAAACATGAAGATAAACTAAGTGCCCATCAAATAATGGATGGATTGAAGAAATGTGTATACATACAAGGAAATATTTTTCAGCCATAAAATAAGGGAATTTTGCCATCTGTTAGGTCTTCTGAATTGGCAGGTGGGTTCATTACCATGTATTATGCAAAGTGAAATAAGTCAGACAGAGAAAGTCAAACGTGTTCTCACTTTTATGTGTAATCTAAATAAGCCAAACACCAAGAAACAGAGAAGAATGGTAGCTGCCAGGGGCTGGGAAGTGGGGGAAAAAGGGAGATGTTGGTCAAGGTTTAGAAACTTCCAGCTATAAAATGAAGTTCTGGGAATCTAATGGTGTTGATAATTATCTACAACCATTGTTAGTTGTTAAGAGAGTAGATATTATATGTTCTCCCACAAAAAAGGTAAATTATGTGGAGGAATGAAGGTGTTAAATATCCTTACAGTGGTAATTATCTCATAATGTATACATATATCAAATCATCACATTGTACACCTTAAATTTATACAAGCTATATGTCAACAATATCTCAGTAAGCAGTACAGAATCCACCTACAGAGCAGGAGCTACAGGAGACCTGGGTTTGATCCCTGGGTCGGGAAGCTTCCCTGGAAGAGGGCAGGGCAACCCACTCCAGTACTTTTGCCTGAAGAATTCCCATGTACAGAGAAGCCTGACAGACTACAGACCATAGTGTCACAAACAGTTGGACATAACTGAAGTAACTTAGCAGCACAATATCCCAATAAACCTGGAAAAATCAGGAAATAAAATAAAATTGCACTGTATGGCCTCAGTCCTTCTGCATGCAAACACAGATCATGGTATTCCCATATGGGGTCTTTACATTTTATTTTTCATATGTCATTAAATTTTGCTTTTAAATCCAAGGATTTTATACTGACTTTCACTTCTGTGATATAAAGATGTTTTCCTTTAAGCTTCTGATAAATATGGTGACTCAGATAAGTTCAGAAGTAAATATTTTTGATCAATATGATATCTCAGATTCTATGCTGAGCATTAGTAAGCCAAAAATAAATGAGATACTGTCTTCTATCAAGAAGCTCACAGTTTAGAAACCAGATCCAGCCACTCAGCACTCAAAAACCAATACATGAGGGAGAGACAAAAATGCTGATAGAAGGGAAAGTTGCTTTTAATTAGAATGTTGGCAATCTGGGGAGATGATTGACTCAGTGCCTTCCAAAAACAGCTTCTGAAGATCCTACTCAGCCATGAAAACATTTAATGGGAAAAAAGGAACTAATCTCAGTTAATCACTGAGATAGGGGGATCAAAGACATAGCCATCCCCTGCTGTGTGCAAGCCTTGGTTTAGGCTTGTTGACTTCTTGTGATTTTTCTTTCGATTCTATCTTGTTCACAGCTTGTTCTCAAGATTACTGATGGGGAAGTTTGGGAAGAGATCTGGCTATCTATTAGTTACTTATTCTTCATTTCTGCTTCCTTGATCTATGGATAAACCAACAAGTTCGGCAAAGTATTGTGTGATCAAAAGATTTGAAAGGTGTGATTGGCCAGGGATGAGTAGGGCCTGAGGGTGCCTGGTTTCAAGTTAGGGACAAGACAAGGGGCCTCCTGTGGAGGGTTCTTTCCTGCCAAAAGCTGCTTACAGAAATAGGAAGACATATATATATAATCACAGCACTTTGATACATGCCTAACAATAAAATACAAAAGTGGTACAGAGAAACCAGTGACTAACTCTTTGGTCAGAGAGGAAACGGTACCTGGGAAGAGTTCTGAACAAGCCAGTGTTTCAGGCAAGAGCAAGTTTGAACATGTAAAGGCAAGAAACACAGCAGGTTCAAGGGGTGCACATCATCCAGTCTAACTGGAGAGTAAGTGTTGAGACGTGAAGAAAGACACAGCGTAAGCCTGGACGGTTATGCAGAGGCCAGGTAAGGAAACACCCCTATGTCATAACTAGGAAACTGGACTTTATGCCACAGGCAATAGGAAGACACTTCCATGTGACAAGAGGCCTGAGGGAGTCAGACTGGTTCCCAGACTGATCCATTTTTGTAGGAGTGTGGAGGACAGATTTGAAGGAACAAAACCCAAATAAGAGAGGCAAATTTCTATAGTCCAGGTGTGAAAAGAAAAGGATTTGAACTAAAGTGGTGAGATAAATTCAAAGAAACAAATAGTTGGCCTTTTTAAAATTAAACAAAATTATTTAGACTATTCTCTTTTCCCTGTGTGAAAGTGGTTATGAGCCCTATTTCCTTTAGAGTCAACTGCCAACTAAAGTCACTGTAGAAAACTTGACATTCAGCATGATTTGTCCGCTTTGATAAATGTTCCGGGGAGTCAAGACAGTCATCTGTCAAAATTGATAAGTGAGGCCACAGCGGGGAACGCAGTCTCCTCTGTCACAGCACAGCCGCCAGCACTAGCAGCCTGTTTACCTCTAGACGGGTCTGTCTCGCTCCAAGACTTTTCTATTTCCACCCAAATACCCCCCAAACGCAATGAGGCCATGCCTACCTATGTGAGATATTCATTCCAGAGTCGTCTGCAAGTGCGGGAGGAGAAAAAGAGGCCACTTTCATTAGGCTGTTTTCACAACTGAAGAGGTTCAATAGCTTTCAAAGGGAAAGCATGAACTTGACCAATTCTCTGTAGGTATATAGCAAAATACTTAGTAATTCTGTGAAATAGAAAAGCCCAGGGGATTACGATGAAGCGTCTAAGATTCTGAAACACTCATTACCTCATGCATGGAATGTATCTAAGGAATAAGAAGCTGTTTTTATTTGTTTGTTTTTTTTTTTTATTAAAAGGACTTAGTTCTGAACAATAGAGTGGCTGGTATTTTTAAATTAAATACACAGGAAGGCACTTAAACTTCATTTTCTGCCTGTATGAAGAAAAGAATTGAAAGGCTCAGAGGACCATCCCAGCACTGATGAGAAGTCCATTCTCTACAATAAACTTTTTCTTTCTTTCCTCTTTACTAATGGGATTGTGATTATCTATGTACATGAACACATTGCTTCAAAATCTAGGAAGGAAAGAGCCGGAATCGGAATAGAGCAAGAACAAGACTTTGGTCTACCCATGGTGTGGTCATTAATAAACCTTGCACTCACAGTCAAAGTGCAAAAATTCTTAAAGTGAACTTTTTCTTTAAATGAGAGGATAGCAACAGTTAGGAAAACTCTATGTCAATGTCCACTGTTTCCCACTTACCAGATCATCCTGACTCACATTGTTTACTTCAGAAAAACATATGTGAAGATTAAACTGACTTTTTCCCAAGAAAGCAAATAATGATTTTTTGAAACTGTAATGCCCTTGTTCTTCCAGTACTCAGTAATGAATTGCAAGGTTTTCTCTTTCACAGGTGAGTTTTCAACAATTGTCAAAACCCCGGTACTGTTTTGAAGGTTCTATCTTTCCTCTGCTGCAGATGTTTGCCCAGTTTAAGCAGCTGAAATAAAAATTTTCCTTGATACTTTTAAGTCCTTCCTATGATATAGCCTTTATATCTCTTGCCGAGATTACTCTAAGACCTAACAGACTCCATTATTAGAAAACATTTTACAGTATTCAAATTGGCTTTTACTACGTTGAATTTCATAGTTTTCCCTCTCCATTGCCCATTATAGAAGTAATTTGCAGAATTTCTGCATTTTAGTCAGGAACATTCAGAAGGAGTGACTGCCTGGGGCACTGGATCTCCTGGCATCACCAAGCCGGAAAAGACAGAGCCTTTTAGGCCTGCTATAGATTCCAGAGGGATGTGTGTGTGTGTGTGTGTGAGAGAGTGTGTGTGTGTGTGAGAGAGAGAGAGAGTGTGGGTGTGTGTGTGAGAGAGAGAGAGAGAGAGTGTGTGTGTGTGTGTGTGTGAGAGAGTGTGTATGTGTGTGTCTGGAGTTCCATCTGTACATAAATTACTGTCTCTATATATTAATATTACGTGTTTCTTATTCTCTTTATAGATTCATGGACACACTTGCACAGGCTCCTTCCCTGACCCACATGCTTGTCCTAGATTAGATTCTGAGTTAAATTTGGATACACCTAGGGTATTTGACAGAGAAGGCAATGGCACCCCACTCCAGTACTCTTGCCTGGAAAATCCCATGGATGGAGGAGCCTGAAAGGTTGCATGCAGTCCATGGGGTCGCTAAGGGTCAGACACGACTGAGTGACTTCACTTTGACTTTTCACTTTCATACATTGGAGAAGGAAATGGCAACCCACTCCAGTGTTCTTGTCTGGAAAATCCCAGGGATGGCAGAGCCTGGCGGGCTGCCATCTATGGAGTCGCACAGAGTCGGACACGACTGAAACGACTTAGCAGCAGTAGCAGCAGGGTATTTGGAGGCTAATAGAATGGCACTTTCTTCTGAAAAAAGTCATGTGCCTTCTTTTGTTTTTAAAAATGGTATCTTTAATACGTGCACGTGAAGTCGCTTCAGTTGTGTCTGACTCTGCGACCCAATAGACTGTAGCCTGCAGGGCTCCTCTGTCCATGGAATTCTCCAGGCAACAGTACTGGAGTGGGTTGCCATGCCCTCCTCCAGAGGATCTTCCCAACCCAGGGATCAAACCTATATCTTTTATGTCTCATGCATTGGTAGATGGGTTCTTTACCACTAGTGCAAACTGGGAAGCTGGTATCACTAATATCTAGTATCAGATACACTTAAAAGTTGTTTTATTAGGAGTGCTGTTGGATTTTTTGCGTTTATTTGTGAATTTTTTATATCATGTAAAATATTATGATAAAATATATAATCTCTGCCCTCAGCAAATTAATATCTATTATTCATTTTAATTGCACATTAATATCGATTATTCATCTTAAATCTACTTTCTTTAGAAAATGCCTGTGTTTAGGAAAAAAACAGTAATAAAACTGTTTTTCTGGCTATACTCTTTCCTCTAGTTTTTTGGTTTCTTCCAGTCACACCTCAGAATCCTTCCAGAAGCTTCTGGGAATTCTCACAGTATGTCATATATGCTCTCTCAAAGTGCCGAGTGACTGGCCCGTCGGATCTGGTGTTTTCCTTTCTTTTTCTTCAGCTGTGAGGATCGTATCCACTGTTGGACCTACAGCTCTGAGGCTGCTTTCTTTCCCCCTCTCCATTTCTGACTGGCGCAAGCAGATGGCAAGGTCACTGTGTATAGCTGGATTGCTGTCTTTCGTGCTAACAGTACAGTGGCCTGTTTGCATTTATATTTTGTTATTTTTTGCCTTTTAACTACATGGTTTTGTCTGCTTACACATAATTCTTTATAAATTTGGGCATAATTATATTATCTTATACTGTACTTTATCTTCTCTTTTCTGTTTCTTTTCCTAACCTTTCTTTTAAGTAAATTGTCTATTTTTTAATTCCAATTTTTTTACTCTGCTGGGTTACAATATGGTGATAAAGACTATTTCTATTCTTTAAGTGCTTACCTTATAAAACTTAGTGTATTAAACAATATATTTACTTTCATCCTTAACAGGAATATAAGGACTCAAGAACACTTGAGCAAACCACACCCTTCCTGA
The DNA here is from genome assembly GCA_006410675.1 of Oreotragus oreotragus. Taxonomy (NCBI): domain Eukaryota; kingdom Metazoa; phylum Chordata; class Mammalia; order Artiodactyla; family Bovidae; genus Oreotragus; species Oreotragus oreotragus. Next base: position 167,316 of record SJYX01024270.1, on the reverse strand, counting down.
CTTACATGTTACCTTTATAAGCATTTTAATTTTTCCTGGCCTTTCTTTAATCCCTTAAGCCATTATATAGTATAAGTTGTTATATACACCTTTTATTTGTTTAGATTTCTTTATTCTTCATTTCTTTTTACATCTCAAACCTGCTGAGTTTTCCTTCTAAACATGAAGTGTTTACAGCACAGAGTTGGACACAACTGAGTGACTTAGCAGCAGCAGCAGCAGTGAGAGTCTGCTACTTGCAAAATTGTTTTATTTTACCCTTGTATAAAACATTTTCCCTGGGTATAGAACTCTAGGTCAGCAGATGTTTTGTTTGGCACAAGAGTACTATTCCACCATATTTTTACTGATACACAATACAGATAATACAAATACAGTTCACAATAAAGATACTGTGGGGACCAGTTTGTTATTGCTCAGGTGAGACTTTTCTCTGTTTCACTCAAGGCCAAAATTCATGATAGACAATTTTTTGTGCGATGCCCTGGGAGAGAGGTATTGTGTTTCTTGTTCACTATTAAACTCGGCCAATAACTCTTAGGCCTCCCAACTTCCTGTTAGACTCTTTATCTTGGATAGGCCCTGGACATTGTCTCTTAGTCTTTGTGCTCTGTAAAACTGTGGACATTGAGTCCTAGGTTCACTTAAATCAGTACATACTCTGAAGGATAAAATCAGCTTCCTGATTATTCTTTTCCAAATTCTCAGCTTGCCCTCTGAATATTTACTGTTATTTTGTCATCCTAGTAATACATTCAAAATAAGTAAAATAAGTATGTCAGCATCATTAGTTGTTTTCATTGGGAAGGCTCTTCAAAGTACCTAGCACAACATAACTACCCAACATAAAAGTCCTATTTTTTGAGTCCTATTCTTTGAATCTTCATATTCTTTTTCACAGGATTCTTAAGCCCTCTTATAAAGAGATCCCAGCAGTCCATCTATACCAGTCTTCTAGACGTGGCCAGATGCAATCAAATCCTAATGTGAAAGCGTTATAGGCCTATAAGCTGGAAATGTTCCAGTCTTCCATGACAACACATAAGGCTGAGTGTGATTTATATTTAAATAGAGCTGCAGAAACCTCTGTGTACTCAGGGATAAAGAGTACTTCTGGGTGATAAAGAGGCTGTGATAGAGGTTTGGTTTAAAACGGATGCATTTATTTAGCAAACAAGCACAATCACTTAATGCTTGCAAGTTCCTACTATCAACACTGAGATACAAAGCTGAATACATTTCCTCCACCCTCAAGGATTTCCCTGGTGTCTCAGTTACTAAAAAATCCGCCTGTAATGCAGGAGACCTGGGTTCTATCCCTGGATTGGGAAGATCCCCTGGCGGAGGGCATGCAACCCACTCCAGTATTCTTCCCTGGTGGGCAAATCCCCAAGGACAGAGGAGCCTGTGAGGTGCAATCCATGGGATCACAAAGAGTCCGACATGACTGAGTGACTAAGCACAGCACAGCCACCCTTTAAGAGTTCATAGTTTACTAGATCTTAAATATAGGTAGAATTTTAATCCAGCTACTAAATGAAGTGGAATATATTTTGCTAAGGAGTCTCACAGATCTGGGAAATTATTCCTACTGCCGTTTGGCCAGGTTATCAGATCTTTGAGCAGAAGAATAGGAGATATTAGGGGAAATGTTGTTTGGGATCATATTACAGAAGGTCTGGAGAGTCATTCTGAGGACTTTGGACTTAATTCAGTAATTAGGGGGATCCATTAATACTTTGGAGAAGGCAATGGCACCCCACTCCAGCACTCTTGCCTGGAAAATCCCATGGACAGAGGAGCCTGGTAGGCTGCAGTCCATTGGGTCACTAAGAGTCAGACATGACCGAGCGACTTCACTTTCACTTTTCACTTTCATGCACTGGAGAAGGAAATGGCAACCCACTCCAGTGTTCTTGCCTGGAGAATCCCAGGGATGGCGGAGCCTGGTGGGCTGCCATCTATGGGGTTGCACAGAGTCGGACATAACTGAAGCAACTTAGCAGCAGCAGCAGCAGCATTAATACTTTTGAGCATGAAATAATGTATTAAGGACATATTAATAAGATTAATCAAGCGGTAATCTTCCAGATGGATTCAAGGGGATAGAAGAGGCAAAGAAGAAAAAAATACAAGACTGAACTAGAGTGACAACAAAAGGAATAGAAAGAAAAGGAGAATCATTTTATAGGCAATGGTCAATTATCTGTAAAACAGCAAAGTTGGAGAATACAATATTACTCTGAAGACCTAAACCAGGCTGACTGGCACAATGATAATGCCATTAAGCAAGCTGGGAAAATCAGAATTGTGGAGTCAGTAAGTCTGACATATTTGTGTCCTACAACGAACACAACTTCAGGATCTAGCACTTCATAACTGAAAAGCTTAATTAAATTTGGGGCATAAAGAAACAACCGAGGCTTAGTGTCTGTGTCTTCTTTTGATGGAGATAGCCATTTGAGCTTCTTACCCACACAAAGTGTTTTTTTGATATTTGTTTTTAGTTTCTTCTTACTCCACTGAATTGATCAAAATTCTTTTTTTTCTTTGCTTTTTAATTAGTGTTTTCTAGTAAATAAGACAGTTGTACAGAAGGAAAGAATAGAGAGCTGTGGTGGGCTTCTGTGATGTACAGAGCACCTATTTGTTTTCAATGATTAACATTAGTTTTTTGCTTTTTTTTTTTACTTTATTTTACTTTACAGTACTGTATTGGTTTTGACATACATTAGTTTTTTAAAATAGTGTTTATTTTTCAAATGCTAAGTAAGTGCATACTCATAGAAAATATAGTTGGAAATATAAAGATATATTAAAAATAAAAGAATCATGATTATAATAATAGTAACTAGAGTTAACTATTCACATTTCTTCCAGGAATTTTTCTTTGAATACAAGACTAAAGATAGAAAAACAAAAGAGGGATGGTTTTGTGTTATGTAAATTTGTGTCCTGCTTTTTATTTAGTGTTTGTAATGATCATTTCCCTTGTTATGAAAGTTCTCCAGAGTCTTACTATTCTATCATTCACATATCCCCTTATGTATTTAAGAAGTCTCATATTGTATACATAGAGGACATTTATGATACTTTACTATTGTAAATTATGTGATAGTGAACAGATGCTGATATACTTCAGATTAATGTTGATGACTCATGTTTTTGTATGTAGTTATCAAATCAGGCTGCAGAATACATAATGCAATGATGGAAATTAATTTTTAAGTGGTCAAAATATCCAGACTGATCTCATTAACAACAGAGAACATGTTTACTTTTCAGAAGCCCAAAGGAAAAGAAGTTCGTGAAGCATTTGGCCAAATAATGTAAAATATTGTATAAAATAAATATGTAAAATAAATACATAATTTAAATTGATCTGATCATTATTTATTTAAATGTTTATCCAATAAGATAAAATACTACTGCTCTAAATTCTACAAACTGACATCATGGTTACATAAATATACAAGTATACACTATGTATGAGTCATTGGGGAAATTATACCATCTACAATGATACATATGTGTGAGACTATATGCATTCTTATGCAACTTTACAAGCTCAGAAAAGTCCATACTATTACTTATTTTGCATCTAAAAAATAGGTCATAGGATAATATGTGATAAACATGACAGTTCATTGTTAACATGAATCATATAGGTATAGAACGACCAAACTTAGAAAATATGTATACATGAAATTATACCTGCAAATAATGTTATGTACATTTTGAGAAAGCTGCTCTACTGTTTAAAATGTAAACATCCCTCTCAGATGAACTTTCTCCTTTCCAAGAATGGAAGTGTTAGTCGTTCAGTCATGTCTGAGTCTTTGCAACCCCACAGACTGAAGCCTGTGTTTGAGGAATTCTCTAGGCCAGAATACTGGAGTGGGTTGCCATTCTCTTCTCCAGGGGATCTTCCCGACACAGGGATTGAACATAGGACTCTCACATTGCAGGCGTATTCTTTACTGTCTGAGCCACCAGGGAAGCTCTTTCTAAGATTGGTTGTTTCAAAATGCATACCTTACTTCTTGATTTAAGAAAAATATTTTTTATAGAACTCACCAAGTTATCTTGAGCTTTTAGAGAAAAAGTAAAAATGTTGAGTAAAAATGCAAAGCTTTAACTTCTACGTTTTAAACCTTTTGTTATATTTTGTAACAGATCTCTTTTTAGGGTTTAATTTCTTCAGTTAAATCAAAAATATCTATGGCGGTAATGTGAACACATTTGATGATATGAAAGTTCTACTTTACCAAACTGCTGCTGCTGCTAAGTTGCTTCAGTCATGTCTGACTTTGTAAGACCCCATAGACAGCAGCCTACCAGGCTCCCCAGTCCCTGGGATTCTCTAGGCAAGAATATTGGAGTGGGTTGCCATTTCCCTCTCCAATGCATGAAAGTGAAAAGCCAAAGTGAAGTCACTCAGTCGTGTCTGACTCTTCGTGACCCCATGGTCCGCAGCCTACCAGGCTCCTCCGTCCATGGGATTTTCCAGGCAAGAGTACTGGAGTGGGGTCCCAATAATTTGGGAACAATCATTATAATTTTCATGGGATCTTGACAGGTTTAAAAGTCTTGTGCATTTTCCTGTTTTGATGACCACAGGAAAATCTCCCTAGCACCCACTATAAAATAGCTTAGACAAAAAATTGTAGTCATAGCCCAGAGCCTCATTAGAAAAGCCTGCATTTCCTGCTCCAATAACCAGCTGATGGAAATAAAGTTCATCCTGTCAACAGGTTTATTTATTTCCCCTCTTCATCTGCTTTGTTAATCTTCCTTTTATGTTTCCTTAATAACATATGCTGTAAAGGTTCCTGAATGCTTTTCAAATAAAGAGAAATTTTGAGAAGGATTGACAAATTTCTGTTGTGTCAACATAGACACGGGCGTCTTCCAGTCTGGAACTCAATGTATAATATATGAAATAGATAAATGTACATTCTCCTTTTCTCATTCATTAAATCAGAAGATATTTGGGTTTACTAATTGGTTTTAATGCATGTTATTAGAGTTTTATTGCCAGGACAATAAAGATGCAATGCATTTTATGTATCATAACAGACTGGCCTTAAAAAAATCACTAGGAGATCTGGCTCCAAAAAGAAGGGATAGGAAAGGAAAAATCTAGAATCTGTGCTAACAGATAAATTCTTTGAACACTTTGGGATAATGGCCAGTGGCAAACCATAGAACCTATCAAATATGAAATAAATGCTGAAATCAGGATCAACTTTTTACCTACCATTACTATATACTTAAAAAGAAAATTTTTATTATTATACACTGTCATACTAATCTGGAGATGTGGGACATCAAACATCTTTTCATAATTTATCTTGAGGAACAAGTTGCTTGCTAGCCATCGGATGCTTAAATAAAGTACCATATTCTTGAATGATCATGGTAAGGCAGAGGATATGTTGGATTTTCTTAGTTAGAAGAAAATTTAATTCATTATTTTATCATATTTTCAATCAAGGTCTCAAATATTAAGTATAAAAATATGATAATATAAAAGAATTTTTCCTTTGATCCACTTCCAGATACACAAATTTATTCTATGTTTTACAATGTAAAATATTCATAGTTTTTCTATAAGTTTTGTGATTTATTTCCCTACCTTGAAGAAAACAGTGGGTTTGCACTATTACTAGTAAAAAAAAAATTATATTGCATATCAGCATATTGTCCCAAAAATGGAGCATGAGAAACGGAATAGTATCTGATAAATTTAGATTAATATCGCCATTCAAGTTCAAAAAGTAGTTTTTGCTATCATGCCCCAGATTATTTCCTTTAAGCTCAAGTTCACAATGGAGCTTCCCAAGTGGCACTAATGGCAAAGAACTCCCCTGCCAATCCAGGAGACATAAGAGTTGTGGGTTCAATCCCTGGGATGGGAGCATCCCTTGGAGGAGGGCATGGCAACCCACTCAAATATTTTGCCTGGGGAATCCCACAGACAGAGGAGCTTAGAGGGCTACAGTCCACACCGTTGCCAAGAGTTGGATACGACTCAAGTGACAGCACAGATGTACTCAAGCTCACAATAAATCTACCGTCTCTACTAAACTCTGAGCCCTCTGGAATGGCATTTGAGCCCTACTCACCAAAGCCACATATATGCCTTCTTGGGCTTTCTTAGACCATAGCCCTCTAGCTCTTCATTCTGCCACTTTGTTCTTAGCCAAATATACTTGTCAAGGGATAGGCAATGTCTCAATTCCTGTACTAAATATTCAACAAGTCTTCCAATATTTTGGCTCCCAAATGACATTGTTTTCTGTCTGATAAAGCACTGATACCTCTTAGTCATCCAATGTTGATATTTATAACCTATTTCAGTCCCTGTTTGCTCAGTTCATTTTTAGGGGCTCCTTAGGATCATCTTGTGAGTGTGTAGATTATACTTTTATTCCATTAATATGCTCACCTAACTACCCAGAAAGAGCTATGCTACCTGCTAAGTCACTTTAGTCGTGTCTGACTCTGTGCGACCCCTTAGATGGCAGCCCACCAGGCTCCCCGTCCCTGGGATTCTCCAGGCAAGAATACTGGAGTGGGTTGCCATTTCCTCCTCCAACGCGTGAAAGTGAAGTCGCTTAGTCGTGTCCGACCCTCAACAGCCTTCCAGGCTCTTCCATCCATGGGATATTCCAGGCAAGAGCACTGGAGTGGGGTGCCATTGGCTATAGTTGTCTTATATTTCGGTAAAAGATATTTTGTCTTTCTCAAGTAAATGCCTGCCTCTTCAAAATGATTCCTTTTTTACCCTGAAACAGCATTTCAGATCTCCTTTCGTTAAAGCACAACCAGATTGAAAGCATGATGATAAATGTTACCAAGAAGCACAGTCACTGAACAAGGGACTGCCACGACACAAAGGGTCATCCTGGCCTCCTCAACTATTTACTTTACAGAATGCACATGGTTAATATCAAAGAAATGCTGTTAACACTTTCTTTTGAAGAAGCTACTTTCAACAATTCAAAGGAAAGATAGCTTACAACTGCCAGGAGTAGAGATTCACTAAAGATAGCAGGACCAGGTGAAACACATACTATGAGAATGGCATAGGCATTTTGAGGCTTTCAGAAAATGAACAACACTTGTGTATGAAGTTTTAGTGTGCTACTTCTTTTTAAATCTGCTATGGACACAAAGTGTTGAAAGAATAATTCTTAAAAAAAAAGTCAGCTCGAGCCCTTCTCTGCTAGCACGCTGATCCAGTTTGCTGCTGTCGTTGCTCGCTCACTAAGCCATGTCTGACTCTTGGCAGCCTCATGGACCGCAGCACACCAGGCTTCTCTGTCATCCATTATTTCCCAGCGTTTGCTCAAATTTGTGTCCATTGAGTCAGTGATACTGTCTAACCATCTCATCTTCTGCTTCCCTCTTCTCTTTTTGTCTCCTATCTTTCCAGTATCGGGGTCTTTTCAATGAAGTAGCTCTTCACATAAGATAGCCAAAGTATTGGAGCTTTAGTTTCAGCATCAATCCTTTTCCAACCCTAAATGAACATTCAGGGTTGATTTCCTTTAGGGCTGACTGGTTTGATCTCCTTACAGTCCAAGGGACTCTCACAAGTCTTCTCCAACAACACAATTCGAAAGCATCAGTTTTTCAGCACTCAGCCTTCTTTATGGTCCAACTCACATTCATACATGACCACTGGAAAACCATAGGTTTGACTATACGGATCTTTGTCAGCAAAGTGATGTCTCTGTTTTTTAATATACTGTCTAGATTTGTCATAGCTTTCCTTCCAAGAAGCAAGCGTCTCTTCCATTTCATGGCTGCAGTCACGCTTCACAGTGATCTTGGAGCCTCAGAAAATAAAACCTGTCACTGTTTTCAGTTTTCCCCTTCTATTTGCCATAAGTGATGGGACCAGCTGCCATGATCCTTTTTTTCATGTTGAATTTCAAGGCAGCTTTTTCACTCTCTTCTTTCACCCTCATCAAGAAACTCTTTAGTTGCTCTTCAATTTCTGCCATTTGAATGGTATCATCAGCATATCTGAGGTTGTTGATATTTCTCTCAACAAGCTTGATTCCAACTAGTGCTTCATCCAGCCCAGCAATGATTCAGTTTACCTTACAACCAACATCGCTGGTCAATCTTGTTCCTGCTTCCACATATTTCACCTTCATAACCCACTTCCATTGGCTTCTCTCATTTCTTGCAATGATTTTCCCATCCCAACACACTCTTCTCCATGCACACCCCAACTTACCATCCCAGATGAGAATTGCTCAAGGAATAATATAAGAACCCACATGATAACAGTTATTAAGAGTGATTGAATAAACATTAGGAGACTTGGCTTCTGTCTTAGCTCTGCCACTAAATTATCGGGTGAATGTGGGGAAATTGTTTCTATTAATAAAAGTTGGAGGATAAGTTGTGTCTAGAATTTCCTTCCAAATAATCCTGTGAAATAAATTATGATTATATTAATTTTCTCAAAACTTAATCTGTTTTGAAAATAAAATAGGAGAAATTTATGCATCTGCCTCAGCTGAATGCTAAACAATCAAATCCTTTCTTTCAATAATCTTAGTTTCATAATCCTTTATTTTTTATAGAAGAGGAAACACTCTAAATTTTGCATATTGGCCTCCCTCTCCCTTTTCTGCCCAGTATTTTTGTCACGAGACCTTTTAGAATTTGGTCCTAACAAGTCTCTGGCATCCTCTGTTCATATTCCTTCAGCACCTTTGCAATAGCTGCACTGAGCTTCTCACCCTCTGCATGAAGGTAGCTTCTCTCTGGAATTTTTCCTCTTTTGGCTCATCTCTTGCACGTGCCTCATCTCATCTGTCTTTTACCACGTATGTCTTTGCACTTTTGTGAGTTCTTTATGTTTTTAAGCCTCAGTCTAGACAATGAGCTTTTAAATCATAGTTGAACTATAAGAGTGTATTGATTGAAAAAATAAGCTTCAGAGTAAAAGAAAAAAAAAAAAAACCTGTGGTCAATTTCTGACTCAGACAAATAGTTGCTAAGTAACCTTAGGTAAGTTGCTAAATACTGATCCTGAATTGTTTTATATGTAAAATGAAATTTGTAACATCTTCCAAAATCAACTGGGACTCCAATCCAAAAAGACAAATGACCCAAAACAGATACTTAATGGGAAAAAGAGATGTATTAACTTTTTGAGTTGAAAATTCCAGAAGATCCTGTTTCAAGCATAACTTGGTCCAGGGGCTCAAATGATGCGAGTAAATTTCAATCTTTCTCGATCTTTTGGCGTTTACCTCCTCTTTGCTGAATTTATTCCTAGGGTCTACATATTGTGGGAAAACAAAGATCTGAGCTGCTCCTATAGTCTTGTAGGCTCAAGTACAACAGGAAAGACAAGTGTTCTTTTCTCAAGAGTTTCAACAGAGGTCTCAGGCCTGATATTGATGGGTTTAATTAAACTCTATCAAATATCCATTCTTAAAATGATCATTACAGTTAATGAATAAAATACACTCATTGACTGATGTCTGGGTCACATGACTGCTCTCAAAGCTGAAATCAGCATTGAACAAACAAGCAGATAAAGAAAGACAAAGGTCCAATTCTGCACAAGAAATATGGGTTAATGTTTCCAAAAAGAAAGTAATTGAACACTGGTTGGATCATAAATAACTACGATGCACTATATTAGCCTGTCATATTTTTATAAAACTAAATGTGACATTATTCCCAAAACATTTATCACAATGTTTGGTGTATAAGTTTCCAGTGCTAAATGTGGGCCTTGGTACATAGCAGGTGTTAAGAAAGTATCAGGTGAATAAAGTGAATACACACTAAATGTGCTAGAGAAATTCTTTGAATTTGTACTTTATAGTTAATTTTGCTTTATTTTTCCAGCTCACTCTGATTATTTTGTTGGCAGAGATTATAAGAGAATAAGTCACATTTATTGTTTGAACAGTTTTCTGAATATATTCTACTTAATTAAATACAATTATACTGAGGTACAAAGATGCCAAAGCAATTATAGTCTATATCCAACTTCACTATAGTAGTTAGCTCATCCAAAAGATGCCTGTGGGACTTCTCATAAGTTCCCAGATTTTGCTAGCATTAGGAATGCAATGAAGATGTCATGGCACTGTCCTCAAGAGTTTGATTCACATCTAAGTCTTGTGGGATATGAAAAACACTATATAAAATACCTGCTTATAGAGTAGTAAAGGGAACAGACAATAAAAAGTAAGCAATCTAATAAAATATAAATTTGCTAATAAAAATGAATAAGTAATCATAGTTGTCAAGAAGTTTCTAAGCATGGGTGAAATTTCTGTAGAGAATTTTAAAGACCCTGCTTTAGAAAGAGTGATGGAGAGGGACATTACCCAGGATATTATTTAAGCTGAAAACAGAAAAATGAGAACCAGTTATATATGGAAACAGAGGAAGGAGCTGTTGAGAACTGAAGCTGACTCCTTCAGTTAGGACTTGAATCTCAGTCCTGCCTCTGACTTAACTGCATGTCTCTGGGCAAGTTAGTTGACTTATCTCTATGCTTCATTTCCTCATCAGTAAAATAGCAATAATAGTAACAGTGTTTAAGGACTGACACAGTTGGCATTCAAACCCTTACTTCTCCTTCATGTGTTGATAACATTCCCCACTTGCGTGCTCATCTCTTAAGCCCTGCAACTCATGGGCCATGCTACTGCTGTAGCCATTTTCCAAACTGCAAATCAGACTATGTTAGTTCCTTGTCAGGTAGTCTTCTTTACTTTTTTGCAGATATAATTACTTAATATAGTGTAGTCATTTTTCCATGATCTTGCCACTTTTCCAGTTTTATTTTTCACCATGAACTCTCACCCACTCCAATCTTCAACCCTTAGCTTCACACACATTAAGTACTTAAAGCTCATCTAACATGTCATGCATTCCCTGTCTCTGTGCCTTTACATGGTCAAAGTTCTCTGCTTGGGAATTCAGGCTTGGTGAACATCCAGTCTATTCTATTATGTCTTCCAAGTTTTTCAATTTGATTTTGTCAGCGACCCTCAACCTAGAGTGGATCATCATTCTTGTGGGGTTTCTACTCTACAGGGTGGCTACAGAGGAATTTAGATTAATATGCTGAATGGAGGGAAGATGTAGCAGCTTCCATCTCATGGTTTATTTTCTTCCCACAAAGTGTGAAATAGAATGATTGGCTATGAGTTGAGAGAGAGAAGACACCATAGCAGAGTTGTAGAGAAAGGGGGTGCAAAATACTCATCTAGGAGAGTGCCAAGTGGAAGTAGTAAGAATCTCTTAGTATCCTGTGAAGTACGAGGGGAGGCCATCAGCTGAGAGTGGGCATATTTTATTGGAAACTTTATGAAGAAAGAAGAGCAGCTTCACAAGGGAAGCATATGGGATTGTCGACCAGTGTTGATGGTCCATTTGAGGTTTGTGGGAATGAATTTACAGTGAAAGCAGTCCATGTGGTCTGCATGACTGTGCCTTTTCCTCCAGGACCATACTGCAGCCATTTAGGTGAAAACCCAAGGGAGTGAACAGTTGGGCCTAACAGTGATTGACCTTTGCTGGGTGATACAGTGAAGGCAGAGAACAATGAGGGGGTTCTGGAATTTTAAAAGAGGATCGTTACTAACTGCAGTTTCAAGCTGGGCAAGGTGAGAGGAGAGGGCATAAGGGAATTATTGAGACTGATAAGTCAACTAGTTCAAGGTCCCCTGAGAGAGCACAAATGCTGGAGTGGGAATGGAAGAGTATCTGAGCTGATCAGAGCATGAAATGCTAAAGTGGATATTTTAGAAGTAAAGCAACTATAGAGATAACATTTTGGAGTAGTCTTTTCCATAGATGGCTATGATATGTTGAATTATTTTGATGGAGACCAGCCAAGAACTAACATACAAATCACAAAACATAGACAAAAAAATGACTATGGATATTAGCATTGCTGCCATTTATAAGCTAATAAATGATCATTTAATGTTTTGTTCAAATCTCAAGTGTCAACTCTGAAAAACCCAGGGTTACAAAGGTAAACTGTATGATCCTAATATCTAAAAACAAATGCAGCTTTCTCAAAAGGCACAAGCTCAAAATAAGGGAAAAAAACATGTCTGATGTAACCAGCATGTTTCTGTGGTTTCCTCCCCTGTCTTTGTTCTCTGATGTAGACAGAGCAGGGCTGAGTGAAAGCCCATTAAAGGGCAGGTGTGCATGAAGCTGGCCTGATTCTATAACTGACACAGCAGAATGATACAAACCACTTCTCACACTCACCTTGATGTTAAGTTTCCCGTTTTTATTCCTGGTCCAGATTTCACGACATGGACTCAATTATGGGCCTCATGAATCCATTCCCTCCCTCAGTTAAAAGTATAAACAGCAAAAGAGACACAGATGTGTAGAGCGGACTTTTGGACTCTGAGGGAGAGGGAGAGGGTGGGATGATTTGGGAGAATAGCATTGAAATATGTATAATATCATGTAAGAAACGAATCGCCAGTCTATGTTCGATGCAGGATGCAGGATGCTTGGGGCTGGTGCATGGAGATGATCCGGAAGGATGATGTGGGGTGGGAGGTGGGAGGGGGGTTCATGTTTGGGAGGTCATGTATACCCGTGGTGGATTCATGTCAATGTATGCCAAATCCAATACAGTACTGTAAAGTAAAATAAAGTAATAATAATAATAATAATAATAATAAATTAAAATAAATCAACTCTGAATATTCAAAAAGAAGTATAAACAAAATTAACATCTTTTTCTTTGTTAAGGTGTAATATTTATTCCAAATGGGTAATTTAAGACTTCCTAAGGTGATTCAGAGGCTGCAAGAAAGAGACAGTCTGGGTCAAGGAAAATGTGGCAGCTTTATTTCTCAAAGGATCCAGAAAGAGAAAGTCTCTAAGAACAGGAAACTGGGGGTTAAATGCTACCTATATTTTGCGACAACATCATCAACAAGGGAAAGTGGTTATGTCTTCACCAACCATTCACTTCATCTCAGTGGTGAGATAAAAGGTTTCAATGCAAAGACAAGACTATGTGTTTCAATTTTATCCTAATATCTCTACAAAATGTGATTTAGTTACTAGTTGCAGTAATTTGTTATGAATGTTTGGAGTTGAGGTGTCCAAACGTGAAGTGAGACAGCAATTTGAGTATTTCGGGAGGTTTTTTGTTTATTTCTTATTGAACTTTATTCCTGATTTTCACTATCCAGGAGACAGTGAATCAAAATGATTTTTCCATAATACAGTATTTAAGCTTCTCATGGATATGAAGGTTAAAGTTTTCATATTTCCCACTTCAGTTCAGTTCAGTTCAGTCACTCAGCCATGTCCGACTCTTTGTGACCCCATGAATCACAGCACGCCAGGCCTCCCTGTCCATCACCATCTCCTGGAGTTCACTCAAACTCACGTCCAAGGAGTCGGTGATGTTATCCAGCCATCTCAACCTCTGTCGTCCTCTCTTCCTCCTGCCCCCAATCCCTCACAGCATCAGAGTCTTTTCCAATGAGTCAACTCTTCGCCTGAGGTGGCCAAAGTACTAGAGTTTCAGCTTTAGCATAATTCCTTCCAGAAAACACCCAGGGCTGATCTCCTTTAGAATGGACTAGTTGGATCTCCTTGCAGTCTAAGGGACTCTCAAGAGTCTTCTCCAACACCACAGTTCAAAAGCATCAGTTCTTCAGCACTCAGCCTTCTTCACAGTCCAACTCTTACATGACCACTGGAAAAACCATAGCCCTGACTAGATGGACCTTTGTTGGCAAAGTAATGTCTCTGCTTTTCAATATGCTATCTAGCTTGGTCATAACTTTTCTTCCAAGGAGTAAACATCTTTTAATTTCATGGCTGCAATCACCATCTGCAGTGATTTTGGAGCCCCCCAAAATAAAGTCTGACACTGTTTCCACCTTTTCCTCATCTATTTCCCATGAAGTGATGGGGCCAGATGCCATCATCTTCGTTTTCTGAATGTTGAGCTTTAAGCCAACTTTTTCACTCTCCTCTTTCACTTTCATCAAGAGGCTTTTCAGTTCCTCTTTACTTTCTGCCATAAGGGTGGTGTCATCTGCATATCTGAGGTTATTGATATTTCTTCCAGCAATCTTGATTCCCACTTAAGTCATTTTAAATAAAGATTTTGTTGGAACAACTAAGTGTGGTACTTCACTAGTTAGTAATCAACATTACAAAATTTAAGATAGTTATATATGATTAAAGCTAAGCTGATAAAGTAGTGGATTTGTTGTCTTATGGGGCTTCTAGGGTAACTCAGTTCGTGGGTCAGGATGTTCCCCTGAAGAAGGGATAGGCTACCCACTCCAGTATTCCTGGGCTTCCCTGGTAGTTCAAATGGTAAAGAATCTGCCTGCATTGTGGGAGACCTGGGTTCTCTCCCTGGGTTGGGAAGATCTCCTGGAGGAGGGCATGGCAGTCCACTCCAGTATTCTTGCCTGCAGTATGCCTCATTGACAGAGGAGCCTTGCGGGCTACAGTCCATGGGGTCAGAAAGAATTGGACATGACTAAGCAACTGAGCACAATGCAGCACATGTTGTTTTATAAATTAAAAGGAAATAAAATTAAAAGAAAAATATGAACACACTAGACCCCTTCTCTGGATTGTCAGCTGATATCGGTGACCATCCTGTCTAGCCCTGGTTTTCATTCTGACTTGTGTAGTACTGATTGCCGTGCTGTGCTAAGTCGCTTCAGTCATGTCCGACTCTGTGAGCCTATGGACTGCAGCCTGCCAGGCTCCTCTGTCCGTGGGCTTCTTCAGGCAAGAATACTAGAGTGGGTAGGTGTGCCTTCCTCCAGGTGATCTTCCCAACCCAGGGATTGAACCCATATCTCATGCAGCTCCTGCATTATAGGTGGATTCTTTACCACTGAGCCTTAGAGGAAGCCCTGTAGTATGGATTCCCTCTGAATTTTCTCACTCCTGTCATGGGCCTCAAGCTCTCTATAGAAACAATTTGCTTAAATTCACATTGTTGTGCACCATAAACTAACACATTATAAAGCAATTACACTCCAATAAAAGGACATTGTAGGCAGCTTCAAGCCTCAGATCTTCCAAGAAAATTCCACCTAAAAAGCAAAAGTGTGTTTATCTTTTTTAACTTCCTTCTTCCACCTGAGACCAAATCATTAAAATATAAAACTTTCACAGCACTGTAGTGCAACCAATTTATATAAAAATCCCATTCTTTCTACGATTTGAAGGATGTTTGACAGTAAATTCTACTAACTAACTTTAATTTCTTACTCCACTCTCAACCTTCATGATCAATTTCTCACAGGATTAGATATTATGGCATGATTTTTTAAGGGATTATACATATTCCCAGAACGTAAGACCTTAAAGCACATTTAAGCCAAAATTAATGTGGTTTCACCAGGTGTATGAAGTGATTCTTCCACTCTAGTCGCAAATGCCTTATGGATGGTTAGCAGTGCCATCCAGGCGGGCTTGGCTTTGATTTGTAGATGCCCGAGAATTGTCTTCGCAGAGAAAATGTACAGAGATAGCATTTCACTTTTATGTTTTTCATCAAATAGCTTCCTCGTGACAGAGCGAAAGGCATGAAAGTTGTTAGGGAAAACATTCTCTATTACCAGAAGGTTGTTTCTTCAGAAGTCAGAGGCTTGTGTGCACTGTGAAGAGAATACTAACTGAAACCTGGGCTAGAGGATGCCTTTCAGATAAGCAGCTTTACAATGCCACCTTTGCCTCCTACAAACAAAATGGTCTACAGCTAGCAGCTTATAAATTATTTGGCCATAGAATTAAAGAAACTTAGATTCTAAAGTGTATGCTTCTGTGGACCAATATGAAATATGTAATACCTGAAACATTCTCAACCAAAGAAAGAATTGCAAGTCCACTCTTGAGGCTGGTGTTAGGTGGTTTGTGGGCAGCAGGAAATCTCACTTGAGTCTTCTTTAGAGCCTGGAATCTTACTTCCATAAGTTCAGTCCTTTGAATTAAGGCTTGTAATAGGAATTGTATGCTCAGTCTTTATTGGTGTAAACCAAACACTGGATGGGACAACATTTTAAAAAATTATTAATAATGATCCCCTTAGGAAATATTGTTTATTTTCTTTATATCTCAAGAGCTACTTGTGAGATAATGGAAGATGATACCAAGGGCCAGGTTTTGCTAGGAGGTAATTAGGATGACAAACCTGAATACCAATGGCTTCCTAGGTAAGCAGACCTTAGGAACTCCAGGAAGCTAAAGAAATAGAAGCAGGGTGTCCAGTATCTTAAAAGGGCAGGGGAGGAGATGCTATTGAAAACAAAGGTGCTGTGGGTAATTTCGAGACCTGCTTCACAATTTTGCTTAGGTTCAATATGACCTCGGTCTCTCAGATCTCAGTTTCCTTGCAATTCTTATTAAATGGTTTGCAATATTGATATTGTATGGGTGATTTTGCCCTTTTTAATAGATTGGTTCCACCTTTATTACAGGATATTTAGATATGCACCTTTTAAACAAACACCAAAACAATAGTACACCATGAGAGTGCTGAGAAAACACTCAGAAAAGGAATGCTTCCCTCTGGAGATGACTTCCTGCAACGTGGGGTGTTTCTCTTGTGCTACTGGAAGGACAAAGAAAGTCAATGGATTTCAGCTCCACGCTTGCTTTCATAAGTTCCCACTTTCATCCCATAAGTTCTTTATGGGATGTTTAGATTTCCTTGTAGGCCTCTTAGGAATCACAAACTTTTTTACTCCTTAACTGTATATACTTGATTGCTGTAATTAGAGCTCTTTTGTTGCTGTAATTCCTTCATAATATTACAGTTTTAGCCAAGTATTCTTTCCCTCTGGAGGCGTTAATTGTTGCCAGTTTTGAAAATGCCCTTCATGAGTGTATGCTTTTTGCTTCTAGTGATAAAACATGTCACTGTTTCCTATTTTTCCTCTAGGTGAAAACAGTTTTTTTGTTGCTGCTCAGCATATGCTATGCCCTTTTTAAGCCCTGTAGTGTAATTTAGAGTATCTTTGTCCACCAGCTGGAAAGTCAGTATTGGTCATGGTTTCGTGTACTTCACCAATTTGCGGTACATGTTTCAAGATGCAAGATTTAAATTCTCTTTTATTTGCTGTTAACTGTGAAATTGTTGGTCACTGGAGCTTATGATAGTCTATCCTTGTTAAGGATTTACCTATGGCAAGTAGAAACATATGGTTTGTAGTATGTCATTAAAATAAATGGTTATTTTCCAATGACAAGTCCTTTGCTGAAATACAAAGTTAAAATGGAAGATACTTCTCCAAATGTAGCAGCATGTACTGGAAATATCCTCTAGTTTGAAATTGAGTATCTCTTTATTTAGTCCTGGTAACTACTTGAGATAATGGATACTGTATTAAACTTTATTCCCTTCATTCACATAGCACACACACACACTCAGTGCATGCACACGAAATCTATCTCCAGTTAAAGAGGAAAGATTGATTATTGGTTTACAAAAAACGACAAACACTCAGGCATGTTTTGAAATAAAAGCCATTATCTTTCAACCAGCATGGACTGAGTTCCCACACTGAGACTGTCCCTGTTCTAGGCTCTAGTGAAAAAGAGTGTTAAGCAAGACAGACAAATTCATAACTCCCACAAAACCTGAGGTTTAGAAACTTGTCTAGATCTGGTCATTTGGTCACTTCCAGTTTAAATTTATTCTGTTCTTCCTCATCTGACTATTTACTAAAGGGCCTTATATGCTCCATCCAATAGGAACACGTTCTCCATGATAAGAGCACCAATTGGTGTTTTACTGTTTGGAATTATGCAATTTATTCTAAAGTCATCTGCTTCTGATAGCAGTACAAGTCTATTTCATTATATAAAAATGAAATACACTGAAATTTATTATTATTTTACTGAACATAAATCAGAAAATAGATTCAATATACATTACCTAAGGACTGACATTTCAAGCCCCTTAGCCATGTGTTTCAGTAAATGTGATTCCTTGCTCATTTACTGCTGCATTTTGAATCATTGCCTCTGCCCATATGACTGTTGATGTCTCTTGCTGCAGCCTGGATGAACCCATTTCTTCCCAAGGCTGAGAGTTGCACAAGATAATAGAAAACCTTGGCCTAGCTACACAAAACTCTGATTATCATCATATACAGAACTTAGAAGAAGAATTAATGCAGAGTCCAGTTCATCTTTTTTATTTTAATTTTATTTTGTTTTATTAAAATAAAAACACAGGACCTCTGAATAGTTTTACAAACATTTTGCTACCTACATTGACATTCTCAAGTATTTTCTTGATTCTACATTATTGATTTATACATATTTTATTTGAACATCATTTGTGAGTTTTTTAAGTTTTATAACTTAATGCAAAACAATGTGCATCTCCAGCTTTATAATTAAAATTTAAAATGTTGGCCTGCTCATACAGATATATATGTTGGGAGTGAATTTTGAGGATTTTGGTAACATAGGTTAATTCAAATGTCAGGTAATAGTTGTGAAAACATCCCAGGATGACCCAGAGAATATCAGTGAGTTCTGCATCTTGCTGTGGGCTTTCTCTCTGAGATAAATGTCGGTCTCTGTGTTTTTCTCCCAGGAGGTCGAGTTGTGTCGTGTTAGCAGTCAAGAGAAGCTGGGTCTGACAGTCTGTTACCGAACGGATGATGAAGAAGACACCGGCATTTATGTCAGCAAGGTAAGAAATGCCATGGAAGAGAGATTAGGGGAGGCAGACGGCAAGCAATGGAGTGAAATGACTCACAATGAGAAAATCCTTGGGAGGCTTGAATGTGACGAACTGGCCATGTTCCAATACTTGTCATTTTCAATTAAAGAAATAAATTATGTTGCCCAAGTAATGTAATTATTATCAGCTTATTTAATGTGGATGCTTTCACCGCAGAATTCCAGTAAGAAAGAGTGCAAAAATGGTTTCATTGTCTAAATTTGAATAAAGTCCCATAAATATGCAGGAAGTCAGGCAAAGTTTTTGATCAGCAAACATTTGTCTTTCCATCCCTGCTGCATCTTTTATCTGACTTGTTAGCAATCGCATTAACTAATTGTTTTAAATCTAATATTTACATCTAATATTTTAAATCTAAAATCTATATATTTACTACAAATCTAATATTTTACTCTGCTGAAGATTGATAAATTTGAATATCATATCCAAGAAGTGCATCCATTAGTTTGTTTTATTCAACTACATAATCACTTTCAAAAAGTGACATATTGACTCAGGGAACTATATTCAATATCCTATAATTTTACAATGGAAAAGAATATGAAAAAGAATAAAATCAACTATACTTCAATTTAAAAAGTGAGGTACTTAAATGTGAAATACCTTCGGTGTTAATTATTTTGAAAAAAAGTGAAGCAAAGTTTATTATTATAAGTGATTTTTGAAACTCCCAAAAGAATCATTTTAAGGCAATGGCAACCCACTCCAGTACTCTTGCCTGGAAAATCCCATGGATGGAGGAGCCCGGTAGGCTGCAGTCCATGGGGTAGTGAAGTTGGGCAAGACTGAGCTACTTCACTTTCACTTTTCACTTTCATGCATTGGAGAAGGACATGGCAACCCACTCCAGTGTTCTTGCCTGGAGAATCCCAGGGACGGGGAGCCTGGTGGGCTCCTGTCTCTGTGGTCGCACAGAGTTGGACATGACTGAAGCGACTTAGCAGCAGCAGCAGCAGCAGCAGCAATAGTAAGGTATTATATATGCAGATATGATTAAAAATTACATATGTACATGCAAGCACATATGTGTATATATGTGTGCATGTATATATACATATATGTGTGTGTACATATTTATGTATGCATGTTATCTAATCCCTATATATGTATACACACATATGTATGTGAAATCATGCATATTATATGCATGTGCATGAACCCAGAGGTTAGACAAACTAAATACTAATTGCTCTGCTGTGCTATTTCAAATTTTCTTGGCCATGACCTTGAAAACATTACATAACTTACTAAGCTTCAGCTTCCTTAGTTAGAAATTCAGTACAACAATGCTTTTAATATTGCTTTTATAGAGGTTTTTAGACTAGGAAAAGATAATGCACTTAGAAAATTATGAAACTCTATAAATATAAATGTTAATCTTTATCACTTTACCAAAAAAATCTACTGACTGGTTCTTACCATGGAAAAATTTCCAGAGAATATTTGACTTGCATATATACTTCTTTTAAATAAACAACTATGAAACCCCCTCTGATTATGGTGAAGAAGTATAAGGCAACACATGCAGAATTATCTTTTGTAATATGTTCGGTTCAGTTCAGTTCAGTCACTCAGACGTGTCTGACTCTTTGGTATGGAAGTGCAAACACAGAATTTTAATATTGGTTTGATTATAGTTACGAAGACAAAGTTTTAGATTGTGAATGGCTTCTAAATAGGATACAATTAATTAATTATTCATCATTTCCTTCAGGTAAGTCTCTGTTTACAATTCAAACATGTCGGCTTTGGAACTTTGCTCTTCAGGAATAGCAAGAAAAGCCACAGAAACAGAACATATGTACTTGGAAAAAACGTTTCCCTATACATCAAACATGTAATTATAGCGTCTTTTGTTCTTGACTGATCACTTAAAACTCATTTATTGGGTGGCAAATATCTAACATCTGGATAGGATGGATCAACCTTATGCTACACTTGAAATATTTTGCTTAAAGGAAAAAAGACAAAAAGCAAAGGCTTTGCTGGAATAAGCTCCAGTAAATGGTTGGAAGCCATCATGTGAAATGTGTGCTAGGTGAAATTACCTCCAGTGGACAGTAAGTCATACTCAAGTTTGGCCAATTAAAGTGTGGGTAAGCTCTTAAAAGAGCTTTAAATATCTATTTATTCTAAAATAAATGATAGTTAATATAGTTCACCCTACATGTAAAGTAGTGTCTAGTAATAATCTGCATGGGTAGGATTTTTTTTCACTTTTTGAGCTCCATAGATTATAAATCCCTTTATAACTCTGTGTGATCATAACACAGAAATCCCTTTAATAAGTATGGACTTAAGAATATAGCTATCAGGTTTTCTCAGACAGCTAAGGCAGGATTCAAAAATCACCCTAGCAGAAAGTACATTTCCTGGGTATAGAGAGTTCTGGTATTAACATCATCTGAGGATCATGTCAGCTGAAAACATCTGACAGCTGGGATACAGAAATGAGTGAACAGTTGTAAAAAATAATAAAATAAAAAAGGGGGAAAAGATAAAAGGAAGAAAGAAAGAAAGAGAGGGAGGGAGAGAAAAGTGGTGTACAGATCAAATTGGGCTTCGTTCTCCTTAATTTTATTATGATTAATTCTAAAATAGCTCATTAACATTTTTAGAATCAGTTGACAGAGAAAAATTTGGCATGCCCTCTATAACTCAATAGAAAAACATGAACCATATTTAAAAAGAAATTTAAGTTTCTGGGGACGATATTGCATATCCAGTTGACACTGTGTCCTCTCCCTTACAGGTAGATCCAAACAGCATTGCTGCCAAAGATGGCCGAATTCGAGAAGGGGATCGTATTTTGCAAGTATGTGTGTAGCTATTTTCTCTAGTTTCCTTCTATCTGTCCAACAGCTTTCATTTTATTTCACACCTGGAAAAATATTAGAGAAAATAATTTCCCTTTGTTTCTGGATAATAACATCTACAAAACTAAAAGCTACCATTCAGACCTTTAAAAAAAAAACAATTGATAGTGCCATTTATTAAGGATTATTAGTAATAATTTTAGTAAGACATAATTTCTGGACTCAGATGCCTCAACTACAGCTTCTAGCTCCATCACTTACTTGGAAGCTTTACTTAACTTCTCGTTGTAAGACTGTTTCCTCATCTTAAAGAATGATAACAGTAAAATATATTGTGGCAAAGGTTAAATGTGATTAAGCCTGTGATGTGCTTAGTGAGTAATAAGTGCATGGCCAGAAATAAGTGTATGGTGTGTAATAAGCATGAACTGCTGTTGTAACTGGCATCAGCAGCATTTACTGCTGCCTTTTCCACAATAAATTAGGTAAACAGTGATCCCAGTGTTCCATTATGATGAAAGTTTAGTAATATGAAGTCTTAATTATTTACAAATGAGTTGCTGAGGACAGATGGAGGATGGACATGTGAAAACATAGAGATGGACTAAATTTCAGGTTAACAACAGAGATGGTAAGCACCTTATGGGAGGTGTATAAACCGGAAAGAGTTCCAAACCAAATCAGGAAAAACCTTGAAAGCCACAGTTTCTATCATAAATCTTCCTGACCTGCTTTGTCATTTTTGAGTCCTTTCCCATAAAGAGTGGCTGCAGGAAGACACACAGCACTCCAGATCTTGTATCCAATTTAACCCCAAAAATAAGAACAGAGGCCTTTGAATTCCACTGTAGAAAAAAGAGAGAAAAAAAGAAAGTGTTAGTCGCTCCATTATGTTTGATTCTGCAACCCCATGGACAGTAGCCCGCCAGGCTCCTCTGTCCATAGACTTCTCCAGACAAGAATACTGGAGTGGGTTCCTGTTCAGTTCAGTTATTCTGTTGTGTCTGACTCTTTGCGACCCTGTGAACTGCACCCTGTCACGCTCCTCTGTCCATGGCGTTTTTCAGGCAAGAATACTGGTATGAGTTTCCATTTCCTCCTCCAGGGACTAGAGTAAGTAACCATTTCTTTCTCCAGGAGATCTTCCTGACCCAGGGATAGAACCCTGGTCTCCTGCATTGCAGGTAGATTTTTTACCATCTAAACGACCAGGGAAGCAGATCACACCTGTAAAACAGGAAGGAGGACTCAAATGACACATTGAAGAAGTTACAACCTGTTGATATATTCTGTAAAACTTTTAGTTGTTATATCTGTCATTCCCATTTCTCCTTGTTAGATATGAACCCCTGAAAAATATTTCTTTTGATTCAATACATTTGGATTCAACACTCTACCTGGAACCAGGGCTTTAAAATAAACAAGCTGCCATGGAGCCTTTGGGGCACTTCCTGTGTAATTAGGAAGACAGCTGCAAACACAGATGATGACAGTACAATGTGGCTTTGTTGTGAGAAAGTTGTGCCACACCAGAGGGCTGTCCTACTCAGCCTTCTGCTGTTTCCTTTCCTTTCTTTAGGAGGGCACTCACCAAATCACACCCCTTCTCTATAATCACACCCCTTCTCCCTTCTCAAGTGAGAGGCCACAGAACTCCTTTTTCATCAGGGACCCTCTACTAAAGCTCCAATTAGGAAAGAACTGGAGATTATTCATGGTCCCACTAGTGCTCAGGAAACTTCAAGAATATGTAATTTCAACTTTATTGAGCTCCTTTGTGGTTAAATAAAATGGGATATGTCTGTCACTGGATAATTCGGGGCAGGAAAAAGTGAATCAAGAAGTTAAGACTTAGTCTGGTCTGCTACTCTATTTTCAATATCTCTTTCACACATGTGAATAAATGAGGGGATGAAACACAGATATTCAGTACAGTGACAGAATAGATGGAGGAGTAAAGCTTTAACTATGTATCCTCGTTAATAAAAGGCGTATTATTTTAGTGTGTCATCTGGATAATGAAGCTTCAAAAATATTTCATTAGTATTTGACTTATGAATCATTTTAAATGTGTTGTTTACTTTGTTAATATCGTCAATTAAGTAAACTGAAAAGAATATAACCTTCCTTTGATGCTGAGGGTCACATCCTACCCAGCCATCACCACCCAATGCTATAATGGAGTAAAATGCTCAGTGACTGAAAGGCCTGGAAGATTGTGTGCCCTGATATTAAATGACCCTAGTTGGCTACTTTTTCTGTGCTTTATCATTTTCCTCTTGCTGTTACCAGCTGTCACTTTTTTCTCTCACCTTCTACCCACCACACCCCATATTCAATACTGCAGCCTCACTGACTCCCTTCCTAGTTTCTAGCTCACCACATTCCAAATACAGTTAGTAAAATACAGTTAGATACACAATGCACAAATACAATTAGTGAAATGGCATCTGTTAGTTCTGCAGGTAGGGGAAGGCAATGGCACCCCACCCCAGTACTCTTGCCTGGAAAATCCAATGGATGGAGGAGCCTGGTGGGCTGCAGTCCATGGGGTCACGAAGAGTCAGACACGACTGAGCGACTTCACTTTGGCTTTTCATTTTCATGCATTGGAGAAGGAAATGGCAACCCACTCCAGTGTTCTTGCCTGGAGAATTCCACGGATGGGGGAGCCCGGTGGGCTGCCGTCTATGGGGTCGCGCAGAGTTGGACACGACTGAAGCGACTTAGCAGCAGTAGCAGCAGTTCTGCAGGTAGAGTTCAATAGATGTAGAGTACATGTGCTTCCATAGTTGCATACCACATGTTCTGACACTTCCTTATATTTGGCTATATTGTGGGCAGTTAAAGTTATCAGATAAAAATTTTTCTGGATAATAAGGCATTCCGTAATGGAGCTGGTTCATTGAAATCGCAGCAGGATTGATAAAGTGCTGTGGTTTGCCTGATTAGTTTATATTCAGTGACAAATATGTCACATCTAATGAATAAATACCTGTCACATTAAAAAGCCTAGAATTCAATTCTATCTGCACACACAGGAAACAAAGAGTCTTAAGAGTGATAGCAAAATTATATTAAAGAAAACCGTGACAAAATTGTACTCATAGACAAATAGCTCCTATGTGGCGGGTAAGGAGATTATGGGATACACTGTAATGAACAGTTAATGACTCCTTTTCCAGGGAGATGAGAGTAGGAGAAAGAGAGGATATCTTCTCACCCTAGAGTCTTAAGAGTGATAGTAAAATTATATTAAAGAAAACCGTGACAAAATTGTACTCATAGACAAATAGCTCCTATGTGGCGGGTAAGGAGATTATGGGATACACTGTAATGAACAGTTAATGACTCCTTTTCCAGGGAGATGAGAGTAGGAGAAAGAGAGGATATCTTCTCACCCTTTAGCTTTCCTGACTGGCTTTGATTTGAATGAATCTTGTTAAAGCAATTGTGATTTTAATTTCCTGTTCACTATGACCTAAGTATAATATTTCTATGGCTCTGCCCTCATTGTGTGGCTAAAATTTTCTAACTTTAGTGCTCCGTGGACATGTTAGAGGACCTTTCTCAATGACCACACACACACACAGGGGTATTCACACAATATTGATAGAAGGTAGGGATCACACAGAAGAGAAACTATGACCCAGCTTCATGAGAACGCATTCTAGCTCTCATGTGTTTTTTTTCTCTGCAAGTGCTTGACAGTCTATTTGCTGTGCTATTGCTACAAACTGGTTGTATCAGATGTGTTCCCAGGAATTAATATGGAAAAGTCCTTTAAAAAATTTTTAGTGCTGAGCCAGAGAGAAAAATTAAAGACACATACATGATTGACTGTTTAAAGGAAAGAGTGCTCTATTCTCACATTCTCTTTGGTATGGTAAGCATATAGTATTCCATGTAAGTATATATTACTCTAATCTTGGCCAGAAAAGTCAGTCATGTTTCTAAGGATTATTCCCTGACAAAACCCTGCAAAACCTCAACAAAACAGTGGAACAATAAGACCTCTAATCAGTTCTTTCTTTCTCTACCCACAACTGGTCCTTAGCATTTCTTCTTACTCTTACTTGCTTTTTTTGATAACTGTTTTCCTTCTATTTCTATTTGTTTCACCTCTGTATCTCTATGCTTCCTTTGCTTTCTTTTTCACAGTGAAATATCAATACATTTGACATCAATCTTTCCTCTTTTGCTTACATTTTTGGGTTTTCAAATAAGAAATTCTACCACCTATAGTTGGCTGAATGCCAAAAACTTTAGTTGCCTGCCTGCCCGTGGTACACTGACATGAAAAACCTAAAAATT
Organism: Oreotragus oreotragus; assembly: GCA_006410675.1. Classification (NCBI taxonomy): domain Eukaryota; kingdom Metazoa; phylum Chordata; class Mammalia; order Artiodactyla; family Bovidae; genus Oreotragus; species Oreotragus oreotragus. Next base: position 141,411 of record SJYX01024270.1, on the reverse strand, counting down.
GTCATATTTAAACAAAAAATAAGCTATATGAAGACACTTTTAGACTTCTAAGTTTTTACACACATTCACATGCTAAGTCGCTTCAGTCATGTCCACTCTTTGCTGCCCTAGAGACTATAGCTTGTCAGGCTCCTTTGTCCATGGGGTTCTCCAGGCAAGAATGCTGGAGTGGGTTGCCATTTCCTCCTCCAGCGGATCTTCCTGACCCAGGGATTGAACCCTCATCTCTTATGTCTCCTGCATTGGTAGGGCCATTTCCTCCTCCAGGGGATCTTCCTGACCCAGGGATTGAACCCTCATCTCTTATGTCTCCTGCATTGGTAGGGAGGTTCTTTACTACTAGTGCCACCTGAGAAGCCACACACACACACACACACACACACACACACACACACACATGTACAGGAGATTAGGCCTGAAGTGGAATTTTGGCTGATTTCTCTTTGTAATTGCCACAATTCTCTTCTAAGCCAAGATAATATCCATTTTGAAACTAATGTTTACATATGCCCTTGCACAGAAAATGAGACAGATATATTATCTAGTAGGCTTTTTTTTAAATTTATAACAAAGTTACATATTGCCTTCTTCCTCTCTTTTTTCCCCTCTGTTGTCTTGAAATGGAAGTCTTTCATTAAATAATGATGACTCCATTCCTCATCCATGTCCTCCCTTTGTTTCTGGCTCCTTCACTCTTTCTGTCTGCATGGTGTTTCCAGGCATAGGAAGCTTTTTTCCCACAAGCAATCCTTCAGCTATGAGCCATCATTCAGGAAACAAAGTAAATGAAGGTGGAAAGCTCTGTTTCCATTCCTCAAGTCTTTTTATTCCATGAGAGGAATCTTGATGAAACCTATGGCTGCATTTTTTGTCTCAATATCAATCTGAGTATCAAATTAATGTTCCAAGTACAATGGAATCTACTAACCAGGTGGCTCAGGTGATCTTTATTTTAAAAAAGAAATAAAAATTGCATGTTAATCCCAGTTTTCTGTGGCAAATTTATTTCACTCCACCTATGATTCTGGATGTAAACTGTTTCTACAATATACTATCTGTCCTCCCATAATAAGGTCATTATGAATTCACAGAGGAGATAGAAGAATACCAACTATAAAGGAAATCAAACTCAGCCATAATGTTTCTTGATGACCTTCTAAGAATTAAAAATACATATGAAATAGATATAGCTTAAGCTAGAACCATGTTTACTATTGTGGATTTCATTGTTATGCATGAATGTTAATATGTTTGCTTTATTTAGAAGAAAAGAATCTTTCTGAGGGATTAAAACATAAATAATCATAGTAATAATAGCAACAATAGCATTAATAGTAATATATACCAACCTTGTGCACTTTCTGTATACAAGTCACTTGTTTAAACTTTTCACATATATTAGCCTATTTAATCCTGTATCAGCCCTCTGAGAGAGGCCCTATTATTTGCATTTTAATAGAGAAAAACATAATAGTAACATTAACATGAATGAAGAGTGTTTAGATTAATGGTAAGTAAAATTTACATGAAAAATTTGGAAGTGAGAAAAAGTGAGAACTGCATTTCAAATTTTTCATAAAAGTTTAACATAAATTGTGTGAGATCATCCAACTCATTCTCCTTAGGATCAATGTGCCTACAGAGACAGGAAGAAGAAAGACTAGATGCAGAAGAAGAAAGATGGACAGATAGATGCATCACAGATATACTACAAGAATTACTATGAAAGGGGTGCAAGCCCTCAAAACTTAAAGAAAGTAAAACTTTTCATATTATTATTTTTAAACTACACACAGGTGGGGGGACTAATCTTCCACTGCCAATTTATGTTTATTTAAAGGAAAAAAGGCCTTCGACCCAGTACAGAAATAGCTTTTCAGATATATATTTCAAAAAAAAAAAAAGAAAACTATACATAGTCCCCAATTTGGAATCAAGGGTTTTTTTTTTTTTTCTAATTTGATAAACTTTATTTGGAAATTGCAAAAAGAAAAGAAAATAGATTTGAAAGTTATAAAAGCTGAATTTCCTGTCCACACACACAAGTGAAAAACTGAGGAGCTATTCATTTGATTACAGTAAGAAAATATAGCGTGTGGTTGTTTGATTTTTCCCTCCTTTATTATTGTCTGCTTCCTTCATACTAAATATGAGTCTATAAAAATCATTGATTGTGGTGCACAGATGAGATTCCTGAGCTTGTCTTCAGATAATTATGTCTGTCTTCATGAGTCAGCCAGAATCCCAGAGACTCACAAGGAGAAAACCTCAGGAATCTACTTCACGCTTTTAAGAAGAAATTCTCAATGAAAGATGTTAGATTAATTATTGAAAATAGTGGTCAGTGCAGCCACATTTTGTTTAATTTATTGACATAATTAATACTTATTTTGATAGAACTACTTGACCTCTTCAGTTGAAATTTCTTTCTACTTTCTTTGATTATATGTTATGGGTCAAAAATCTCATTGTTTCTATGGAATGGAATGATTAATAAAGTAAAATAAATTTATAAAGGACAAAGAAAAAATACATCAATAAGAGCTAAATACCTTTGAACATGAAAATGTAGTTTAAAATGCAAATTTTAGGAACCTTATTTTCTCTGTAGCACTTAGGGAAAAAAATGGTACATTTCAAACACTACTAGAATCTATTGTTTTTAATAAAAAATTTACTTAGGCTTGCCTTCTTTCATTAGGCATTCCTATTAAAAAAACATTTAAGTTTTTAAATTGAAGTATACTTAAGACTTGAGCCTTATTTCATTAGTTTTGTTGTTTTAGAGAAGCAGATAAATCTGAGAAAGGAGCTGGGAGTAGACGAGGATGTTACCAATAAGCTTGTTCTCGTTTGATTAGTTAAGCATCAAAAGATATCCGGAGAGTGATTTGGGGCAACTGAGTCAGACCCACAAGCAAATATGAGATGATTAAATGAAAATGCAAGCAGCAGCAGCGCGGGAGCATCACGGGGGCTCTCTAATTGGCTCACAGCAAGCGCTCAGGATGACGGATTTCAGTTGTGGTATTGCTGGGCCTGCTTTCCCCAGCACCATTATCTCAGAGTGACACTTCCATTACTCTGAGCGGAGAAAGATGAACGTCACCTGTCAGGGGCTGGTTAATTGTGTTGCTAGATGTATGTTGCCAGGGCGCAGGTTGGACATTTATGAACATAACTGCTTCCTCTGATGTCCGCCATCCTTCAGGGATCGATATGGCTCTTACAGTAAGCGCGTAATTGAGTGAAGGCACTTACCACCAAGGGGCTGAAGACGAGCCCATTGTGTGAGCTTCATTGTCCATACATTTACCATAAATGAGCTGATATTTGCCATTTATTGTGTGCAGCATTGTGGAAATGGAAACTAATGCGCCACTTTCATTTGTTTTCTAGATAAATGGGGAAGACGTCCAAGATCGCGAGGCAGCGGTGGCCCAGCTGTCTAGCGATGAGTGCAGGAGAATCCTGCTGCTGGTCGCAAGGCCGGAGAGTCAGGTCAGAATACAGGGCAAAAGCCTTGGGCTGAACCTCAGGTTCATTGTCTGCTATTCCACATCAGATCAGTGCCACAGCTATTTGTAAAACCAGGCATCATTCCCAATTTGCCAACCTTATCAAAACAATTGTAAGACTCCTTAATATTGCTCCACATAAAGGCAGCTAAACAACTTATTTTTTTTTAAGAAACACAAAATTGAATAATTACTCTCTCCTTCCACTTGCCAGATATTTAAAATTAGTTAATTAATGAAAAATGATTGACTTTACATGATATTTAATTCTGTGTGCATCCCTGCTTTAGGTTCTCATCTAAAAATACTTAATTGGCATATTAAGGTATCTTAAAAGAATCTCTAATGAGACAAGCATTAGCATATCTTGCTGTCAACTCAAATCTTTTTAGAGTGCCTTTATCAAATAAAAGACCTTAGGTAGCATGATGCGGTCCCACATATAGTAGATGAATTTTTTCCAAGTTTAGCATGACAGACACATCTGTCTGGCCAAAACCAAGAACTGATAGCTTCTCAGGAATTTTTTTATATCTTTACAGAGGGAGATGTCATGAAAGTAAAGGAGAGGTAACGGTGGGAGAAAAGTACTATTGGTACTTCTTTTTATGTCCTTTTTATCCCCCACCACAACGCAGAAAGGACCTTACATTGTCACCATTCTATCCTTCTGTCAGTAGTTTGAGTGAAGTTGGTTATATCACCATTTGTCTTTTAGGTTATTGATCTGATATTTTTCAGACTCAGTAACTACATCCTATCTATAAATTACATTGAGTAAGTGTATTTCAGTGTCAGACTGAATCCTGACTCGAATATAGTGGTTATAAAAGATCACCCTTTCCGCATATATTTCCTTTATGCCCTTGACCATTCTAAATGGTTCCCATAAAGCCTTCCATAGCCCAGGGCAGACTGAAGTTGCACACCTGAGGTCCTGGGAGTGGGGTTGGACAGGCTGCAACTAGCTGGGCTGCCTATGTGAGAGTGAATTATTAAAATGAAATTGCACTAATTACCTGGAAATTTGGCAAACCAGTTAATCTCAATGACCCCATTTTCTTGAAAAAGAATAAAGAGGCTAAATACATAATGGTGAAATTAAGGATAAATTAAAGAAAGCTCAATAGTCACCCTTTGTAGAAAAGATACTTTGACTTTATCCTGTGGTTTCCCTGCCCTTTCCATGTAACTGCTAGACAACCTCATTAATTTAGAATTAAAGCATTTCCTTTACTATGCCATATAACAGCTATAATGTACTGTGGAAAGAATAGAAGTTAATAACATAAGACCAGATCCCGTTAAGCTTTGATAGCATAAATATTCTCAGTAGAACCAGTGGTGTTTGTGAATAACTGACTATACTCCAAACCCAAGAGTTAATATTGGAGGATGAATTTTCGAGCAATACTTTCCACAATTTATAAAAGATGGTCATCTGACTCTGAAGGATACCATCCTGTCTGACAAAAGTAGGATCTTCTTAGCCCCTTGATCCTGAAGAAGTCATAATGACACTGGAATGAAGCTGATTGCCTTTAGAAAAGCAGATTTCTAGAAAAATAAGGAAAGAAAATGCATTGTAACACCTACTTTAAAATGTAATTTAAGCATTACATGCTATAAGGTGGCAAAAGCAACACAAAACAAAACTTGTATTTATGTCACCATATTTTCCCATCAGTTTCAATATATTTCATTATTGCATTTTTGTGTGTATATTTTATTTAGGAAGAGCAGAAGTTTATGTGTTGTTTTTCTAGCCTTTTAAAAATAATGTTTCAAATACTCTCAGAAATGATCTACAGAGTTGCTGGGGGCGGTATTGTACAACCATGCAATATTTTTAAATAACTCATTTCTTCCATTCCCTGTCAACGTCAACTTACTTTCATTTTCTGCCCATTTTCTTCCTTAAACCATTAAAGATATTGCTATTTTGCCCTATTCCCCTTGGGACACTGGGTGAGAACAGGCTCTTGCTAGAACTGTAGAGAACTTTTGAGACAGTACAGGTTGATCCTTTTTTTGAGATACCACATGTGATCCTCTGTGGTGCAGACAGATCCCCTTGTATAATTATGAGTATGTTCAGCTCCAGGGAAAAGTCAGTCTGCCAGAGCACTGGACTCAGGCTGCCGTATTTATGCTAGTCTGTCACATTATGGGAAATGTGACAGGGAAAGGTGAGCCAGAAGAATCTCTCCTGACTTAGTGTGTTGTGTGTCCCTCCAGCCTAAAGGGACACCCTATCAAAGCAGACGGATGCCAACTACCCGTGGAACTCAGGGATCTGTGGGGTTAGATAACAAGAAAAGAGTTATAGGGAACTGATAATTTCTATCATTTGTTTTCTTTGTCTTCCCCACTCCTTCATTTCAATTTCAAAAGATTCTGTTCTATCATTCTGTATCAATGTTGGCAAACATTTTGTTTTGACCTGATTAAAGAAACATTCCTTGGTATGCTTATAAAAAATAAACAGTTCTAGCTTTAAGTAATTTCTTTTGGAGTCTGGCATTTGCAACTTCATGAAACTTAAAAGGGATTAAAAAATATAAAACCTGAACAATTATGAATTGGACTGAATTTAAATTTTTAGCCAGCTTAATTTTCATAGCTCATCTGCATATCAAAGTCACTGGGGTGGAACTTGGTTAAGTTATTCAGGCCAAATTGAAATAAATGAGGATGAATAAATGCATTGATGCTTTTGGCCCAGTCAAGTTTGAGATAATTTAAGGTCTAGGTAGACTTCAGTAAATCAAAAAGAAACCTATGATTGCCTTATTTTAATGAATATGATGCATATACACTAATGCCTCTTCTGATGCAATTTAATGTTTTCTCAGGGATTCCCAGGTGACTCAATGATAAATTAAAAAAATCCAGCTACCAATGCAGGAGACATGGGCTGGATCCCTGGGTCAGGGAGATCCCTTGGAGGAGGACATGGCAACCAGTATTTTTGCCTGAAAATCCCATGGATAGAGAAGCCTGGCAGGCTATAGTCCTTGGGAGTCACAAAGAGTTGGACACACTGAGCATGCACACAGGTTTATTTGCGTTTAAGTTTTAGAAGTCCAGCTCTCTTAAAGACTAGCTTGTTTTATGTGTTTGCTTGGTGCTTAAGCATTAGTCTGGTAGTGAAAACATCTCCCAATCTTGTTAATTTTGACTCACTAGAAAACTGCTGTTCCATTTTAACAGAGTAAAGAACTTTGACAATTATTCAGTTAATTCAATCAGTATAGACAGCTAATTTATGTAAGCCAGCTCCAAAAACCCACTTAGAGGCAAATTATCTGTATTGACTGTCAACACTTGTCATATTAATAAGATAACCATGAGTTTTCCACTTCCCTTTGTATTAAGAAGCCAAAAGGATTTGTTTGGTTTAGTTTGTGTAAGACTCCACAAGAATACCTGCCTTCCGCACCCACAGACAAAACCCTGCATGCTTCACACTGCTCCCACACCCTTATATGCAACATGTAAGGTGTTTTTCCTTGGAACTGGGTCTGAGAAATGAATCACAATAGTTATACCATAGCGTCACTTTGTTTTTGAGAATAACTTGGAATTTTCCTTTTTTTTTCAGATAAAATAAATGTGTGTATTTGTGGCAAGGGGCCATCTTGTTAACTTGAAAGTCATCCACCTCAAAATCAAAAACAGCGTGAGGGTAGCGTGTGTGTGTGTGTGTGTGTGTGTGTGTGTGTGTGTGTGTTGAGAGGGGCACTTTGTGTGGAGTTGCTTTGAGGCTGTTGTTAAGGAAAAAGGCCCTGTTGTCTCATAGCCCTGTTGGTACCACTGCAGTTCTTTAGCACGGGGACCGTCGGAGGTAATGAGCGTGACAGCTGTGGATTATGCAGCATGCTTTTCATACATTTGGAAAGACGGTAATGTTCTGTACTGTGAGATCTACTCAGTTATGAGAGAAAATCTGTAGTTCTGTTTTAGGAAAAGATAAAAAGCATAAGAGCCCAATTTTTTGTTATCACCTTTTTTTCCTTCTGAGAGGTGAACTATAGGAGGCTGGTATTTTGAAGAGAATCATTATGATAAAAGGAACTAGTCAGGCATCACCATTTAAGTTTACCCTATTTTAGCATGAGTCCTCACTAACAGAATATAATGTACTAATGTATTCTTATGTAGGTGGATGAAGGCTGGCTGGAAGATGAAAGGAATGAATTATTAGAGGAGTTAAACTTGGCGATGTTGGAAGAACAGCATAATGAAGCAATGCAGCGCGCTGCCGATGAGGTGGAGCAGGTAGGACCACGATCTGAACTCCATCATTGGAAATGATGCTCTTCTTCCTTAAATGCATAATCTTAAATGAAATTTTTTTAAAAAATCAAAGAGTTTTAGTGAACATCTCTGTGATGGTAATTTCTGAAGGCAAAAAATCATCTCAAATGAAGTGGAGGAAATACATACAATTTTTTCTATTAAGAATGTTTTTAGTTTGGGAAGCTTAGGGACCATTATGGAGGGCACAGTAGTATTCAGGTGCTGACTCAGGTGCTGTTCAATGTAATTCAGGAATTTAATAGTAAAAATATATTTTGCTTCTCAGTACACCAGCCAGAGAAAAACTATATCTCATGAAGTAACCCCTCTTCCCCCCAAAGTATTTTTTTTTATTTTAAAATATCAATGTAGATATTTGAATATCTATTTGAGGAAGATGATGACATGATTAAGCCACTGATCTTATTTGGATATTTGGTATCATGATTGCACTGAATTAAGAGTAGTTAGATGAGATTATTGACATCATTTTGCCTTAAGGTCACTTATTCATTCAACAAAAAATTCTGAGCCCCTGATATACTTCAAGTACCACATTTGATCCTGAGAATACAAACAAAATGAGCAAAATTCCTCCCTTTAAGTAATTCATAACTGGTGAATGATCAAAGTGTGGTTTGTGGCAAACTGAGCCTTAGGAATCTTTTCATTTTTGTTGTCATTGTTTTTTACTAGACAAAATTAAGATCAAGATAGCCTAGATTTTTTATGTCAGATTCAAGTCATTTTTTTCCCTGATATAATTGTATTAACACTTCTGCTCTCAATCTGCTGATTGTTTAATTATCATCCTATTCTCAACATTAATTGTTAACTCACCCGAAAAGATTATTATTTTAAAAAGTCCGCACAGTTAGGCTTAGGAACATAAAACACAAACATCCTATCACTTTACCAAACTGAATGATGAGCTAGGGTGACATACTGACATCCCATAACAGAGGGGTGTGTGTGTGTGTCTGTGTGTGTGTGACCTGGCAGGCTATAGTCCTTGGGAGTCACAAAGAGTTGGACACACTGAGCATGCACACAGGTTTATTTGCGTTTAAGTTTTAGAAGTCCAGCTCTCTTAAAGACTAGCTTGTTTTATGTGTTTGCTTGGTGCTTAAGCATTAGTCTGGTAGTGAAAACATCTCCCAATCTTGTTAATTTTGACTCACTAGAAAACTGCTGTTCCATTTTAACAGAGTAAAGAACTTTGACAATTATTCAGTTAATTCAATCAGTATAGACAGCTAATTTATGTAAGCCAGCTCCAAAAACCCACTTAGAGGCAAATTATCTGTATTGACTGTCAACACTTGTCATATTAATAAGATAACCATGAGTTTTCCACTTCCCTTTGTATTAAGAAGCCAAAAGGATTTGCTTGGTTTAGTTTGTGTAAGACTCCACAAGAATACCTGCCTTCCGCACCCACAGACAAAACCCTGCATGCTTCACACTGCTCCCGCACCCTTATATGCAACATGTAAGGTGTTTTTCCTTGGAACTGGGTCTGAGAAATGAATCACAATAGTTATACCATAGCGTCACTTTGTTTTTGAGAATAACTTGGAATTTTCCTTTTTTTTTTCAGATAAAATAAATGTGTGTATTTGTGGCAAGGGGCCATCTTGTTAACTTGAAAGTCATCCACCTCAAAATAAAAAACAGCGTGAGGGTAGCGTGTGTGTGTGTGTGTGTGTGTGTGTGTGTGTGTGTGTGTGTGTTGAGAGGGGCACTTTGTGTGGAGTTGCTTTGAGGCTGTTGTTAAGGAAAAAGGCCCTGTTGTCTCATAGCCCTGTTGGTACCACTGCAGTTCTTTAGCACGGGGACCGTCGGAGGTAATGAGCGTGACAGCTGTGGATTATGCAGCATGCTTTTCATACATTTTGAAAGACGGTAATGTTCTGTGCTGTGAGATCTACTCAGTTATGAGAGAAAATCTGTAGTTCTGTTTTAGGAAAAGATAAAAAGCATAAGAGCCCAATTTTTTGTTATCACCTTTTTTTCCTTCTGAGAGGTGAACTATAGGAGGCTGGTATTTTGAAGAGAATCATTATGATAAAAGGAACTAGTCAGGCATCACCATTTAAGTTTACCCTATTTTAGCATGAGTCCTCACTAACAGAATATAATGTACTAATGTATTCTTATGTAGGTGGATGAAGGCTGGCTGGAAGATGAAAGGAATGAATTATTAGAGGAGTTAAACTTGGCGATGTTGGAAGAACAGCATAATGAAGCAATGCAGCGCGCTGCCGATGGGGTGGAGCAGGTAGGACCACGATCTGAACTCCATCATTGGAAATGATGCTCTTCTTCCTTAAATGCATAATCTTAAATGAAATTTTTTTAAAAAATCAAAGAGTTTTAGTGAACATCTCTGTGATGGTAATTTCTGAAGGCAAAAAATCATCTCAAATGAAGTGGAGGAAATACATACAATTTTTTCTATTAAGAATGTTTTTAGTTTGGGAAGCTTAGGGACCATTATGGAGGGCACAGTAGTATTCAGGTGCTGACTCAGGTGCTGTTCAATGTAATTCAGGAATTTAATAGTAAAAATATATTTTGCTTCTCAGTACACCAGCCAGAGAAAAACTATATCTCATGAAGTAACCCCTCTTCCCCCCAAAGTATTTTTTTTTATTTTAAAATATCAATGTAGATATTTGAATATCTATTTGAGGAAGATGATGACATGATTAAGCCACTGATCTTATTTGGATATTTGGTATCATGATTGCACTGAATTAAGAGTAGTTAGATGAGATTATTGACATCATTTTGCCTTAAGGTCACTTATTCATTCAACAAAAAATTCTGAGCCCCTGATATACTTCAAGTACCACATTTGATCCTGAGAATACAAACAAAATGAGCAAAATTCCTCCCTTTAAGTAATTCATAACTGGTGAATGATCAAAGTGTGGTTTGTGGCAAACTGAGCCTTAGGAATCTTTTCATTTTTGTTGTCATTGTTTTTTACTAGACAAAATTAAGATCAAGATAGCCTAGATTTTTTATGTCAGATTCAAGTCATTTTTTTCCCTGATATAATTGTATTAACACTTCTGCTCTCAATCTGCTGATTGTTTAATTATCATCCTATTCTCAACATTAATTGTTAACTCACCCGAAAAGATTATTATTTTAAAAAGTCCGCACAGTTAGGCTTAGGAACATAAAACACAAACATCCTATCACTTTACCAAACTGAATGATGAGCTAGGGTGACATACTGACATCCCATAACAGAGGGGTGTGTGTGTGTGTCTGTGTGTGTGTGCATATACTAATGATTAAGTTGCAAACTACAGTTGACAGAACCATGTGTGCTCACCATGGATACTCAGTGGCCACTTCACAAACAGTAGTTCATACTCAAAAGCAATGCTGCTACTGTAGTGATTGCTTTTCAATATAAGGAGGACAGACTGAAATTTTTATGTATGACTTCAACACTGGCCACAAATAAAGATATTTTTTGGTGGCAGCTGCTGGTTATGAGCAAGAAAGTCCTTGCTCCAGGCTTTTTCTCTCTTAGAGACAAAATGCGACCTGATACAGAATTGACAGGAGGATGTTGGAATAAAGAAAGAAGGGAGAAATCCTGTCCAGGTGAAGTGATATGGTGTCAGATGCTGCCTACTCATCAAGCGTAATACAAATGCTAGGTCTTTTGAGGTAACACGGATGTCCGAGAGGTTAGATTTTCACTGTGTAGAAATTTTTCTTCACCATGAGACTGAAAAATGATGAGAAATACAGAAACCTTTAAAAATGGCAAGTGGGTTCTTTACCACTAGTGCCTTATGTTTAACATTCTTTTGTATCAATAAGACATTTTAAATCAATCATAGTATGTTCTCAACAAATGAGGGAAAATATTTTATGGAAAGATTGAGAATCCTAGAATTAACATGATACATGGTCATGTTCTCCCTCCAGTTCATTGTATTTTTTTCTGCCATTACTTGATTGGAAGAAAACAACAATTATCTGACACTTTCAAACCTGTTTTATTTATTGTCACCTATCCTTTCTTTCATTGACACTAACAGGCTTAATTATATCTAATTATATAATTTCCTGCTAAAGGGAAAAATGTATGTATGTATAAAAGTGAGTAAACTTAGGCATAAGGAGAAAACAATCTAGAAATTGTCTTTGTAGACTTTTATAAGAAAAGTGATAGAATAAAGAGTAACTTTATGCTGTTCACAGAGAAACAACTAGATGTGCATCTCCCTAGGGGAGTGACAGTTAATTATTTTGCTTGAAAAGCCAAAAATTACCAGGGAGTGAAGTTCACACGTATATTTACTTACATATCTGTTTTTTGACATTATGCCCTTGTCTGGCAATCAGTGCTGCTCAGATTTGAGGGGAGCCATCATTTTACTCTCAGTAGAATAAAACTCACTTCTGAAGGAAATTACTGGCTAAGAGTAGAAAAATCTTTTGGAGTAACCCAATGAATTCTAAGACATTACTGTTGCTTTTGAACAACATGATATGGAGATGCCTTGAAGTCAAAGTACATGTATGCAAGAATATAGTGCCTTGGATGTAAAGAAATCCTGTCCATGGAGGATGGCACTGGCCTCCTAGACTTCTTGCCTAGGGGACTAAGTTTCCATCTGGGACTAAGTTTCCTTATCTATGGACGGAAAGTCTTGGGCTCCTGTACTTATTCCTGAAATTTTGTGATATTTCATTTATTATCATCAGTGTATTACTAGATCCGATGAGAAAAGTTCATGAAGAAAAGAAATAGTAACAAGTGATGTGGCTTCTGAACTCCAGACCTTCATTGCTGAAGACTGTTTTGGGATTCTGTCTTACTCATCCTTTTGTATGTTATCACCTCAGAAACTCATAAAGTCACCTCATTTATACAACTTCACTCCAGTTTCTCAACTAAAAGAGAGCCTAAGGCAAGAATCACTTAGTTTTAAATCACTCATTTAATTTTAATTATTTTAATATATCCTGTTTTATTTATCTCCAAGTGAGTAGCATAGCCATATTCAAGCAGCTTTTGTTTTCTTTATTTTAGAGCAAAAAAAAAGACTGCCATAAGCCAGTTGCCTTTATTTGTAAAACTGTTATGGATACTAAAATTAGGGTAGCTTTCTAGGAGCTGAACTTTTGCCAAGAAGCATTGTTTTTTCAAACAAGTTTTCAATGACTGATTTTCAAAATAATTAACTTTCTTTCTTCTCTTAACTTTATTTTCCTAGCCAAAAAAACAAGAAGAAGAAGAAGGCACAACAGATACAGCAACATCCTCATCCAACAACCACGAGAAGGACAGTGGAGTGGGGCGCACAGATGAAAGCCTGCGGAATGACGAGAGCTCGGAGCAGGAGAATGCAACCGAGGATCCCAATGGCACCTCTCTGAAAAGCAAAAGAGAGCTGGGGCAGAGCCAAGACACTCTGGGAAGCATTGAACTTCAGTGCAATGAGGGTTTTGTGTCTGGTGAATACATTGACTCGGACTGTATTGGCAACCAAGATGAGGAGTGTGAAAGATTTCGGCAGCTCCTGGAGCTCAAATGCAAGATAAGGAAGCACGGGGAGTATGACCTGTATTATTCAAGCAGCACAGTAGAATGCAATCAGGGAGGACGAGAGGGAGTGGAGCACGAACTACAGTTGCTTAATGAAGAACTGAGAAACATTGAACTTGAATGCCAAACTATCATGCAGGCTCACAGGCTCCAGAAAGTGACAGACCAGTATGGAGATATCTGGGCACTGCATGATGGAGGATTCCGAAGTTATAACACCAGCATAGATACCCAGAGGGGAAAACTAGATGACATCCTTGAACACCCAGAGAAGTCAGACAAAGACAGTTCCAGTGCTTACAACACAGCTGAAAGTTGCAGAAGCACTCCACTCACTGTGGACCGTTCCCCTGACGGTTCCCTTCCAAGAGTGATCAGCCTCACCAATAAGAAAAACCTGAGAAGCACAATGGCAGCCAACCAGTCCTCTTCTGGCCAGAGCACTAAAGAGTCAACCTGCACCAAAGCCAAATCCTCTGAACAAGGCTGTGTCATTGAAGGCAAAGAGAAGACTTCAGAAAGCAGCAAGCTTTCTGATCCAGAGAAGACCAGCAGTGAACACATCCCTTATCTCTCTCCTTACCACAGCTCCTCCTATAGATATGCAAACATCCCAGCACACGCCAGGCATTATCAAAGCTACATGCAGTTAATTCAACAGAAGTCCGCAGTCGAGTACGCTCAGAGTCAGCTCAGCTTGGTGAGCGTGTGCAAGGAGTCTCAGAAGTGCTCAGAACCCAAGATGGAATGGAAGGTGAAAATCAGGAGCGACGGGACGCGGTACATCACCAAGAGACCCGTGCGGGACCGCATTCTAAAGGAGCGTGCCTTAAAGATCAAGGAGGAGCGGAGTGGCATGACCACGGACGATGACACCATGAGCGAGATGAAGATGGGGCGGTACTGGAGCAAAGAGGAGAGGAAACAACACTTGGTGCGGGCCAAGGAGCAGCGGCGCCGCCGAGAGTTCATGCTGCGGAGCCGGCTGGAGTGTCTCAAGGAGAGTCCCCAGAGCGGCAGTGAGGGCAAGAAGGAGGTCAACATCATTGAACTGAGTCATAAAAAGATGATGAAGAAAAGAAACAAGAAAATTTTGGACAACTGGATGACAATCCAAGAACTGATGACCCATGGGGCCAAGTCCCCTGATGGTACACAAGTTCCTAATGCCTTTTTGTCTGTCACCACAGTATGACCCAATGGATGGAATGCAGCTGATTTTCAGAGGGTGCTACCAGTTTGGGTAGAGGATGCTTGCCTCGTTCAATGTGGCATTTTTATATATATTTTGTGACTCTTTACAGTTTAAATTTTTTGTAAGCAAAAATACCTGCTAATTTTTCATTTGTTTTTCATATATCGGTACTTCTTTTTGGCTGAGATTTTTTTTCTTTGACTTGTGATATATTCATATTACTCATTTATATATAAAAACAAACAAAAGGAAAGAAAAAAAACTTGCACAAAAATACTGAGGAGCCAATTAATTTCCTATTTTAATGTACCTATTATATATCTGGATTTATTTCTCTAGTTTACTTATTTTCAACTTTAATAACAACTCAATGCCAAAATATTTCTATGCTTGCTTCTTGACCTAATACATATGAAATCAAACCTGAGGATAAATCATGTGCCACATCTTGCTTTATACATAAAAATCACCTCTTTTTAACATCCTGTTGTACATTTAACACATAAATGGCCATCATCTTTGTTTCAGTAAAATGTAGGTGGACAATCTTCCTGTGGTATGTAGTGACACTGTTTATGTAGTTAGATAGTTGTGGTAATTGTGACAATAAAAGAGAAATAAATTATTGATTATCCCTGAGAAAAGCTATCAAGGAGTGTTCTATTTCCATTGTTCCCCATGGTTACCAGATATAAATTAGTTATATATGTATACTCTTTAGAAGACTCCTAATTGTGAATTATAAAATGTGTACATTTTCTATCCCATTTTTCAATGAATTGTCCTGAAAGACTTCTCATAGATCATTGTGTCACATATTTTTACCAAGATTAAGTTATGTAGAGCATCTAAGAGTTGCTGTCTAAGCATTCAATAATCATGAGTTCACGCTCTCCTTGACTGCTACCCACGTAAAGAAAATCCAAGAACAATTTAAGAGATGATATGGAGACAGAGGATCAGTAAGTAGCTGAGACTGTTTATAAGGACAGCTCAAACTGCCATAACGACGAATTATAGTCTGTGTGGCTTAAATAACAGGAATTTCTCATAGTTCTTAAGGCTGGAAACCCAACATCAAGGCACCAACCAATTCAGCTCCTGATGAGGGCTCTCTTCCTGTTTTGTAAATGGCCTCCTTGCTTTGTCCTCACATGGTAGAGAAAGAGAGGAAGCTGTTTGATGTAACTTCTTTTAAGGACACTAATCCTGTCATGAGGGTCTCACCCTCATGACCTCATTTAAACCTAATTACCACCCAAAGGCACCATTTTCAGCTACCATCACATTAGGACTTAGAGCCTCAAGTTTTGTAAATGGCCTCCTTGCTTTGTCCTCACATGGTAGAGAAAGAGAGGAAGCTGTTTGATGTAACTTCTTTTAAGGACACTAATCCTGTCATGAGGGTCTCACCCTCATGACCTCATTTAAACCTAATTACCACCCAAAGGCACCATTTTCAGCTACCATCACATTAGGACTTAGAGCCTCAACATATGGATTTGTCAGGGGAGAGGCAGTTCAGACCACAGCACCGTGAGCATTTGTTTAGTTCATCCTTTGGAAAGAAATTCTTGGAAACTATCTTTTCAATAATTTTCAGCTTACTCAATTACAGATGCCTTATTAAAAAGTGAGATTGTTAGATTATCAGATAGGATATTTGAGTCTAGCTTTTCATCATATACACATCAACTATATCATATATCAATCATGATGTCTTCAAAGTGAAAGACCAGATCAATGTGTGTGTGAATTTGATCAAATTTTCATTCAACCCAAGAGATTGTTGTAACATAACAGAGACACAACATCTAAACATCTTTGAAGCTACTTTCCTGTTTAAAAACCTATAATGGCTCCTTACTAGCTCTTAAATCAAAGTCTGATGCCCCAGCCTTATTTTCAAGGTTCTCCACTAACTTGCCCACCTTGCCTCCTGTGCCTCCTCTTTAGGTTTTCTCTGAGTTGTTCTGGCTTCCGACAGCCTGCCCATTTTCACTGAAGTTATCTAATGTTATCTACCCATCTGGAGTTTCTGTGCCAAACCCTACACCTCTTTTAGAGAGTAATCGCATGGACATCTTCTCTTTGGAGCCTGTTTTGATGACACTGGGTTTTCTTTGCATTTGACATACACTATGATGCACCTGCAGTTTATTTTACCTTGAAGATTTTATCCTTCCGTTATTTGGATCACATACACAGAACTTATTGTCTCCCTGCACAGATCTAAAGTTCATGGAGTCTGGCCCTTGAGTCACCTTCTTTGTAAATCTCTCACAGAATGTCATTTAAACAATAACGAATGCTAGTTGAGCTAAATTATTTTATTCACTTATCTCACGTATTGGTCCTTTTGTTACTGTTTTCCTTACTCATCTACCTGCCTAAGTTCTTACCTTTTAAAGGGCTATTATATAGATGCAAAGAAATAAATCTTATCTACATATAATAAAAAGCTGGTCTCAAAAATTTTAAGATAGTGATAGTAATAGCAACTTAAGTCAAGTGAAAATTTCATCACTGCTAACTTTAATCAATAAAAGTGCTCAGTGCACCTAGAGCTAAAGTTTGATCAGATGATTTTAAATAATGCCTCTCTATCTTAAAAACTCAGTTTCTTCCTGATCTAAAGCCTATGGTCATTGTTTATCCTCTTGATACAACTGGGTTTAAATATTCATTGAATTCAAATTACTCCTATAGATAAATGAGTTTGGAACCAACATGTAGATATTTTCCAGAAGAAATATGTACACATCTTACAGAATGCAGTGTTTCCAAAGTTACCAGCTTAATTTTATTTTTATTAATGTGCTTGCCAATTTTTTAAAACTGTGATGTTAGTGTTTTTCATGTCTGTGTTTATACAGTTCTACAAACTGAGAAATGTCTTTTTCAAAAATCAGTGAAAATCTGAGACGTGTTATGTTCTATCTTTCTACATAACATATCTTTGTGCTAAGCATGTTTTTTTTTCTAGTAAATGAATAATAAACCTGCTGCTCAACAAAGAAAAATAAGCGACTATATGTGAAATATTTTATTTTAGTTCAAAAGACGTATGTGACTGTGAAGAGGAAAAAATACTTTACTTGGGCTTACCTTTGAAATTCCATATTTTTTATTGACAGAAACTGGTGTTAGGATCCATATGCGAATGACCTATGGAGGGGTGAATAATGCATTCCTCTATGAGCGTTTCTTCACTGTGTGTCATGAAGAAGGCTATTGTGGCCACACTAGTTTGTGCAGACTGTCCCTTTAGGAGCAAACAGCATGGCTTCCTCTAACATAACCGTTCCATAACTACATACCGATTTAATCCATGTCTTGCTGCTGTGTCTAAATCTTCCATCTAAACATATTTTTATGCCTCCAATGAGCTGTCACTCTCTACTTCAAATTATTTTGTGATGGTGCCACTATTTGCTGCTCTGTCACACTTATCGCCTGAGTCTTCTCGAATTTCTGTTTTATCTGGTAAGTGACAAAGCAGTGGGAATTTTCTTTTCTAAATATGTCAGGTTGTCTTCAGTAGCCCTACCCAGTCATCCTTTGGTAGATACTGTCTCCATCTCCTTTCTAATTACCTCGACAGATCTGGACTTGTTCTCCCTGGATACCTTTCCCAGTCTCCCTCACTTGTGGCAGGAACACTGGGCCTCCTAAATATTACTTTCCTCACTTTGCTTGAATATCTTCAGAAATCTTTTCCTGAGTATAGGATAAAATCTGAATGCCTGAGATATTCATCAAGGACTTTTTAATTTAACCTCAACTTTTTTTCTATCAGATCTCACACTTCTCTCCAGAAAGAATTTCTAACTCAGACCTCAAGAAATCCTGTGGTGGTAGTTTAGTCACTAAGTTATGTCCAACTTTTGCCACTCCACGGACTGTATCCTGCCAGGCTCCACCGTCCATGGAATTTTCCAGGCAAGAGGGTTGCCATTTCCTACTCCAGGGGATCTTCCCAACCCAGGGATCAAACTCACATCTCTTGTGTCTCCTGTGTTGGCAAGTGGATTCTTTACCAACTGCACCACTTGGGAAGATGCACCTTCATACTAATATTCTTCCAACTTTAATTAAAATTTAATGAAATTTTATTTTGTATTGATTTTTACTCTACTATTTTGTTGATTTCTATTATTTTTATTTGTATGAATAATCGTGGATTGGTATGATATAATTCATAGTAGCACAATAACAATTATTGAATAATTTCTATTAATTTTCAGTGAATTGAATGCTGCAATAAGTTTGCTGACAAATTTATTTCTTAAAAAATAAAGTAAAAAAAAAAATTCCCAGAAAATTATTTTCCACTTACCTGAAGTCTATATTCTCTTTCCAGTTTCTCATCATTATTTTCCAAAATGCAAATATTTGGAACTTTATTAAAAAGATTTAAAATCTAGGTAAAACAAACCATTTGCTTCTGTAAATATGCATGAAATGACTTTAGAATTTCAATGAATAGTGACAACAGGAAACCACAGACAAAATAATTGACCAAATCTGTCCTTATTAATAAAAGGATATTTTGAGATTTTTAAAAATTCTCTTTTTTTCCCCATTTCTACTCAAGTATGCTACTTTTTTCAACAGGACTGGTTTATACTGGAACAGGTTTATAAGGAGTCTCCTTGTAGAACTGAGTTAATGGTCCCATAAAGCTGATTATTTGGGGATGTTTTGTGTTACTTCTAATGTCGCACTCTGCTTCTGCTTTAGTCAGACAGGACTCCCCACAGTTTGTCTAACATGGCACTCTCATTTTCAAGGCCACTCTGCATGTGGTGTTCTTCATGGCAAATAAACCCTCTTCTTTCTCTTTGTCAACATTTTCCCATCTCTCCACAGGATTTTCCCTAACTCTTGCTAACAGCCACTCATTTCTGAACACTCTTAGAAGGTACCGTCTTATCACTCCCTTGGCTTTCCACCTAATAGTGTCTAATATTTTTTCCATAATGTGTGTCTCATGATTCCAGTTTGTTGCGGTTACTGATCATTACCACATATATCCTTCTGGAATTTCTTCTGTTTCACCAAAAAACAGCTGCTCAGGATTTTGAGTGCCTTGCATGTTTTACATGCCCTAGTCAACTGTGTTGTGTCACAAATATTGCTTCTGAATTCACTGGTCAATTATAAATTAGGGTCCCATTTACTACTCCGTATCCTACCTCCCAGCTCTGCCATTTACTAGGTTCATATTCTTAAGAAAATTGGTTACGCTTGCTGCTGCTCATTAGAGGGAGATAATTATAGCCTTTTTCATAAATTGGGAATCAATTGAGCTAATACATATAAAGAAGCTAGATGAGTGTGGGCACAGAGTGGGCACTCAATAGATATTAGAGCATATTCTTATTTTCTGATAAGTTCTTTTTCAGTATTTTAGTTGTGTCTGATTTGTGACCCCATGAACTGCAACAGACCAGGCTCTTCTGTCCTTCATTATTTCCCTGAGTTTGCTTAAACTCATGTCTACTGAGTAGGTGATGCCATCCAACCATCTCATCCTCTGTCACCCCTTTCTCCTCTTGTCCTTAATCTTTCCCCACATCAGGGTCTTTTCCAAAGAGTTGGCTGTTCATATCAGGTGGCCAAAGTATTGGATCTTCAGCTTCAGCATCAGTCCTTCCAATGAATAGTCAAGACTGACTTCCTTTAGGATTGACTGGTTTGATCTCCTTGCAGTCCAAGGGACTTTCAAGAGTCTTCTCCAGTGCAACAATTCAAAAGCATCAATTCTTCAGCGCTCAGCCTTCTTTATGTTTCAACTCTCACATCCATACATGACCACTGGAAAAAGTGATATCTTTGCTTTTTANTCCTTTAGGATTGACTGGTTTGATCTCCTTGCAGTCCAAGGGACTTTCAAGAGTCTTCTCCAGTGCAACAATTCAAAAGCATCAATTCTTCAGCGCTCAGCCTTCTTTATGTTTCAACTCTCACATCCATACATGACCACTGGAAAAAGTGATATCTTTGCTTTTTAATACATTATCTAGGTTTGTCATAGCTTTTATTCCAAGGAACAAGTGTCTTCTAATTTCGTGGCTACAGTCACCACCATCAGTGACTTTGGAGCCCAAGAAAATAAGATGCACCACTCTTTCCACTCCCCCCCCCTTTTTTTTTTTGGTCACAAAGTGATGGGACTGGCTGCCATGATATTTGTTGTTTGAATGTTGTGGTTTAAACCAGCTTTTACACTCTCCTCTTTCACTTTCATCAAGAGGCTCTTTATTTCTCTTCACTTTCGGTCATTAAAGTGGCATTATCTGCATATCTGACACTGTTTATATTTCTCCTGGGAATGTTGATACCAGCTTGTGAGTCATCCAGCCTAGCATTTTCCATGATGTATTCTGCAAATAAGCTAAATAAGCAGGGTGACAATATGCAATCTTGATGTACTCCTTTTCCAATTTTAAACAAGTCCATTGTTCCACATCTTGTTCTAACTGTTGTTTCTTGTCCTACATACAGTTTTGTTAGGAGATAGGTTAGGAGGTCAGATATTCCCATCTCTTTAAGAGTTATCCACAGTGTATTATGATCCACACAGTCAAAAGCTATAACATAGTCAATGAAGCAGATTTGTTTTTATTTTCTTTTTCTATGATCCAGCTGATGTTGGCAATTTGATCTCTGGTTCATTGTACATCTGAAATTTCTCCATTCATGTACTGTTAAAGCCTAGTTTGAAGGATTTTGAGCATAATCTTCTTAGCATATGAAACAAGTGCAATTGTTCTGTAATTTGAACATTCTTTGGGATTCGAATGAAAACTGACCTTTTCCAGTCCTGTGGACACTGCTGAGTTTTCCAAATTTTCTGGCATATTGAGTGCAGCACTTTAACAGCATCATTTTTTAGGATTTGAAATAGCTCAACAGAAATTCCATCACAGCCACTAGCTTTGTTCATAGTGATGCTTTCTAAGGGCCACTTGACTTCACACTGCAAGATATCTGGCTCTAGGTGAGTGACCACACCATCATGGTTACCTAGGTCATTAAGATCATTTTGTACAGTTCCTGTGTATTCTTACTGCCTATTTTAAAATCTTCTGCTTCTGTTAGGTCCTTACCATTTCTATTCTTTATTGTGCCAATCATTGCATGAAATTCCCTTGGCATCTCCAATTTTCCTGAAGAGATCTCTAGTCTTTCCCATTCTCTTGTTTTCCTCTATTTCTTTGCATTGATCACTGAGGAAGGCTTTTTTATCTCTCCTTGCTATTCTCTGAAACTCTGTATTCAGTTGAGTATACCTTTCCCTTTCTCCTTTGCCTTTCACTTAGCTTCTTTTCTCAGCTCTTTGTAAGCCTTCCTTAGAAAACCATTTTGTCTTCTACATTTCTTTTTCTTGGGGACGATTTTGGTCACCACCTTCTGTACAATGTTATAAACCTCCATCCATAGTTCTTCAGGCATTCTCTCTACCAGTTATAATCCTTTGAATCTATTCATCATTTCCTCTGTATAATCATAAGGTATTTGATTTATGTCATACCTGAATGGCCTAGTGGTTTTCCCTACTTTCTTCAATTTGAGCCTGAATTTGCAATAAAGAGCTGATGATCTGAGCTCCAGTTCTTCTTTTTATAATTTTAGTCATCTGCCATAAGTTCTAGAACTACTAGGCCATAGATTGTATTCAGACTCACAATGGTCTGCCCCCAAATTTCTCTTCCTTCCAAGTTGATTAAAAATGGGCATGAGAGTTAACAGCAGCTTGTTCACTAAGCTCCTCCTGTTTAAACAGAAGTGCAGACCCTGCCACCATTTTCTCTGTCATCAAACATGCTGATGAAACAGGAGGGAGGAGGCAGGACACAACCTCTAAAAGAATGACACAGCCCTTGAGGATACATCTTTAACTGGCTAGAACCAACGAGGTTCAAGATGATGGACAGTTTGACTTCCAGTAGACCTTGAGCCTCATTACATGCTTGTTGTATTATATTAGCATGTGATAAATGAAACACACACCATGCCACGACAGTTCTGAGACTGACCATCAAAGGTCAAAAAATGGGCAGTGGACCAATTCTTGGAAATTTCTGCCCCTTTCCTGAAATGGTTGGAATAATCCTCCAACTTGTTAGCCTATGAAATTATCCAGTCCGTAAAAACTAACCACCCTGTATTTCAGGACCTCTCGCATTCTTAGATGGTCCACACTCTGTGTAGTGTTGTTTCTCCAAGGCCATTCTCACCTTTTGAGCCAACCACATTTTGTCTATAGAATGTGTATCTTTCTAAATAAATCTACTTCTTACATATCACTTTGTCTCACACTGAATTTTTTTCTGCATTAAGACATAAAGAATCCAAACTTCACTATGTCCTGAGACCGGATGTGTGATCTCAATCAAAAGACTTGGTTCAAGTCCCAATCTAAGCTACACGGTTTCATTGACTTTTTTCATTTTGTTCTAGTTTTTGAATTATATGTTGCCTAGGCATTCTCTGGTGGCTCAGACTGTAAAGAATCTGCCTACCGTGCAGGAGACCTGGCTTCATCCCTGGATTGTGAAGATCCCCTGGAGAAGGAAATGGAAATCCACTCCAGTATTCTTGCCTGCAGAATTCCATGGACAAAGGAGTCTGGTGAGCTACTGTCCATGGGATCACCAAGGGTTGGATACGACTGAGCAACTCACACACACACACATACACACACACACACACACACACACACACACACACACACACATACTGCCTACGGTGAGGATTTCAGTAGTAGATTTTGATTTTAATCAATGAGCCTATGATTGTTTCTCTAGAGCCAGTATATAACTACATCCAGCCTCAGATTTATTATCACCTTTTTCCATTGTGCTGCCTGCTGTGTTCATGATCAAAAAAGTGACACTTGTAAATAACCTATTGGAGATTCATCTATAGAACAGTCACAGATACTTAAAGCTAGGTATTTTAATACAAAGGATTGTCAGTGCTAGATATTCAATCCTCAAATATGTTTGAATAAACAATTTAATAAGCCATATACTTATTCAACTTTACCTCTTTGATGGTGATAAGAATAGATTAGACTTCTATTTTCCAAGATGTGTTGAGATGCAACTTCTCAACACATCTTGGAAAATCCGGGGAATACTCTGTGAAGCAAATTGTAATCAAATATTTCCAGAAACTAGCCCTACCCTGATGTTTTCATTATGGTAGGATCAGTGAGTATAGTATAGATTTCTATTTTTGCCCACTTAATTTAGCCCTACTTCATTATTGAAACAGAATGTTAATCAGAAAATCAATCAGATGGAGAACACAAAACAATAGAAATGGTACAAAACAGTCAAGAGAAGGAAACATATTTGGAGTATACAATGTTCACTGTGTTAAATACTTTACATGGATCATTAGTAAACTTCTTAACTTAAGAAGATGAACTGTGAGCATGTGAAAAGTAATATAACTTTATAAAGCAAGTCAGTATAGAGTAAAAAACACAGGAAGCTTAAGGGGAATGGAAAGTTATGGGTTAATGCCACAGGTATGTACAGTCAAAGCTATGGTTTTTCCAGTAGTCATGTATGGATGTAATAGTTGGACTATAAAGAAAGCTGAGCACCAAACAACTGATGCTTTTGAACTGTGGTGTTGGAAAAGACTTTTGAGAGTCCCTTGGATTACAAGGTGATCAGACCAGTCAATCCTAAAGGAAATCAGTCCTGAAAATTCTTTGGAAGGACTGATGCTGAAGCTTGAAGCTCCAGTACTTTGGCTACCTGATGTCATGAACTGACTCATTGGAAAAAACGCTGATGCTGGGAAAGACTGAAGGCAGGAGGAGACGGGAATGACAGAGGATGAGATGGTCGGATGGCATCTCCAACTCGATGGACTTGAGTTTGAGTAAGCTCCAGGAGTTGGTGATGGAGAGGAATGTCTGGTGTGCTGCAGTCCATGGGTCATAAAGAGTCCGACACGACCAAGTGACTTTACTGAACTGATGATTTATATACATTAAGATTAAATGTAAGGGGAAGAGAACAGTAGAAAAGACAAAAGAAGAAATATAGAAAAATACAATAGGTTTAAAAAACTTCAGCTCGGTTCAGTTCAGTCGCTCAGTCGTGTCCGACTCTTTGCAACCCATGAATCACAGCACGCCAGGCCTCCCTGTCCATCACCAACTCCCGGAGTTCACTCAAACCCACGTCCATCGAGTCAGTGATGCCATCCAGCCATCTTATCCTCTGTGATCCCCTTTTCTTCCTGCCCCCAATCCCTGTCAACATCAAAGTCTTTTACAATAAGTCAGCTCTTCGCATGAAGTGGCCAAAGTACTGGAGCTTCAGCTTTAGCATCATTCCTTCCAAAGAACACCCAGTGCTGCTCTCCTTTAGAATGGACTGGTTGGATCTCCTTGCAGTCCAACGGGCTCTCAGGAGTCTTCTCCAACACCACAGTTCTAAAGCATCAATTCTTCGGTGCTCAGCTTTCTTCACTGTCTAACTCTCTCATCCATACATGACCACTGGAAAAACCAGAGCCTTGACTAGATGGACCTTTGTTGGCAAAGTAATGTCTCTGATTTTGAATATGCTATCTAGGTTGGTCATAACTTTTCTTCCAAGGAGTAAGCATCACTTTAATTTCATGGCTGCAGTCACCATCTGCAGTGATTTTGGAGCCCCCCAAAATAAAGTCTGACACTGTTTTCCCATCTATTTCCCATAAAGTAATGGGACCAAATGCCATGATCTTCGTTTTCTGAATGTGGAGCTTTAAGCCAACTTTTTTGCTCTCCACTTTCACTTTCATCAAGAGGCTTTTTAGTTCTTCTTCACTTTCTGCCATGAGGGTGGTGTCATCTGCATATCTGAGGTTATTGATATTTCTCCCAGCAATCTTGATTCCAGCTTGTGCTTCTTCCAGCCCAGAGTTTCTCATGATGTACTCTGCACATAAGTTAAATAAGCAGGGTGACATACTCCTCGACATACTCCTTTTCCTATTTGGAACCAGTCTGTTGTTCCACGTCCAGTTCTAACTGTTGCTTCCTGACCTGCATACAGGTTTCTCAAGAGGCAGGTCAGGTGGTCTGGTATTCCCATCTCTTGAAGAATTTTCCACAGTTGTGATCCACACAGTCAAAGGCTTTGGCATAGTCACTAAAGCAGAAATAGATGTTTTTCTGGAACTCTCTTGCTTTTTCGATGATCCAGCAGATGTTTAAAAAACTTAAAATTCAAAATAAGAAAAGAATAGAAATAAAAACAGGAAGAAGAAAGAAAATAAAAAAAAAAAAAAAAAAAAAAAAAAAGGAAAACTCCAGAGAGCTGCGAAAGCCTAATGTAGAGGTACAGTTTTATAACAACAGTAAAAAATGTGACCAAATATAAACATATACATATACATCCAAAAGTAAAATCAAAACAGTCTTACAAAAATGAAGTACAAAAGATTGACACAGGGAACAAAGGAAACCAAATTGTATATCTATTAGTTAAGAACAAAACTAACTAAACCACAAACTGGAAAAAAAAAAATTAAAGCAAGGTGCCAATTGGGGAATAAAGCAATGAAAATAAAATTAGCAAATACGTTGAGAAGAAGGAAAAGAATAGATATGTAAAGTGAAATAGAAGTAGATAAAGAAGACTTGTATACATTAAAGATTAACTGCAAGGGGAAAAAACAATGGGAAAAGCAATCAAAAGAATACATGTAGAAAAAATAGCAATAGGTTAAAAAAATTAAAATTAAAAAAATGAAAAGGAAAGAAAGAAAGAAGAAAGAAAAAAAAAAGGAAAATTTCACATAACTGCAAAAGCCCAACGTAGAGGCAGAGATTTATAACAACAATAAAAAATATGACTAAGGGGGGAAAAATAAAAAGCTCAAAAGCCTAATTAGATTTCATAGTACCAATAAAACCAACAACTACAACAGAGGGGGAAAAAGCGGAAAAAATTTTCAAAAGAGTCTACAGAACAATTCAAAACATGAGAATATAAATGTTTTTCTTGAGTCACTGTTGTCAGAGTCCTTTCCCTCGTTAGGAGTCACAGTCTACCTCACCTCCCTGGGATGCCTTCCAACACTGTGCTGGTCTCTGGACATGTTGTGGGGGCAACTCAGATTCTAATCTGGTCCTACTCCTGTGTGTTCTTGCCTCCAATGTCCATAGCTATCAGAACTATTGTTTTCTTTTTGTGGGAGATCTCAGTGTCCTTTTATATAATCCATAAGACAGAGTCTGCCTAGTTGGTCATGTCACTTTCATTTGCAGCTTCTACAGCTGGTGAGAAGGTTTTGGGTCTTCTTCTTAGCCACACTGCTCCTGGATTTCAACTGTGGTTTTATTTCTGCCTCTGCGTGTGGGTCATCCACTGGGGTTTGCTCCTGAGGCTGCCCTGGAGGACTTGGATCTGCCCCAGTTAGGGCCAGGTGTGGAGGTGGTGCAGCTACTTGGATTGCAGGGGTTCTGGCAGCACCAGGTACTCAGGGGAGAAGGCAGCTAGGGCAGCAGGAAATATAGAAGGGTACAGCATATTCAAAAGCAGAGACATTACTTTGCCAACAAAGGTCTGTCTAGTCAAGGCTATGGTTTTTCCTGTGGTCATGTACGGATGTGAGAGTTGGACTGTGAAGAAAGCTTGAGTGCAGAAGAATTGATGCTTCTGAACTGTGGTGTTGGAGAAGACTCTTGAGAGTCCCTTGGACTGCAAGGAGATCCAACCAGTCCATTCTGAAGGAGATCAACCCTGGGATTTCTTTGGAAGGAATCATGCGAAAGCTGAAACTCCAGTATTTTGGCCACCTCATGCAAAGAGTTGACTCATTGAAAAAGACTTTGATTCTGGGAGGGATTGGGTCAGGAGGAGAAGGGGA